>CAMZMU010000052.1:11946274-12531309 GCA_947311845.1 Poa pratensis
ATATATCTTGTGGTATTTAACTTTTACTTAAGCCACATTTGATTGTTTTAAAAACCTATTTTAAATTTGACATTAAGTGCCATATTGTTTATTAAAAAAACTAGTTTGGAAATCAAAATGATTTCTATTTGAAAAAGGGTGTTGATTGTGAATAGTTTGGATGTGTTAAGAATTATTCTATTACTTACCTAATCTCTATTCTCAAATTTAATAGTCTTACTTTTGAAAGAAAATATTTATTTGGATTTCTAAAATGAGTTTTGAAATCATTTTGATTTATCAAAACCCTTTTTAAAACTACTTATGTTTTATACCAAATTATTTTATTGAGTGAGATAAATCACATTACTTATATTTGGCCTTGGGTTAAAATTATATTTCAAAAGGAATTCATAAAAACCCTATAGATTTAAAATGGCATTATTATGTCCAAAATCCATTTAACCTCATTTCAAAATTTTAGATAATAAAATATTTTGGAAAATGATATTTAAAGGCTGCAGATCAAAGAGTTTGTTTTTACAAAATTATTGAAAGTGGTTTGATTTGATTTGGATTTATAATTCAAAAGTTATTTGGTTTTGAAATAAAACAGAAAAGAAGAAAATGTTTTCGTGGAAAAACTAACGCCTGGCCTAATTGGGCCGAGCCCATTTAGCTAACCCTCGCGCGCAACAGCCCAACACCGGCCACGGCCCAGGCCGCCTCGTCCTTTCCTCTGACTGACATGTGGGCCCCACCAATGACGTCAGCGATGACGTCATCATCGTCTCCACCGTGTTCATCACGGATTCCTCCCGAACCCTAACCGAATCCGCCCGATTTCGTCGCGATTTGTTGCGTATTTGCACGAACCCTTTCCCCCATATAAACCTCCGTCCCCCCGCCTCTTTTGCCCCAGAAACCTAAACCCGAGAGCCTCCAGGCTGCTCGAGATCATCCACGGAGCGCCGCCACGGCCGCCGTCGTAATCTTCAAATACCGGCGAGTACAGGACACCCTGAGCCTCCTCATCCCTTCCGTTCTTCTTAACTCTTCCTCGCGCAGCTTTCTGACCTGGTGCCGTATTTTATTCCGCAGCAGAACGAGCAGTTCGAGCTCGACCCGAAGCTCCAGCCGCCCTCGGCGACTCCGGCGAGCAATCCCGGCGAACCAGGACGCGAAGCTTCTCCCTGACCACGCCATCGTCTTCGCCGTGTCGATCTACGCCCCAGGGTACGACTCGCGCATCCAGTCCTCTTCTGTTTTGCGGTTAGCTCGTCGCCGGCAATGGAGCCACCATCGTCGGAGTAGCACCGGCAGCCGCGCCGGCGACCTTATGGTCCAGTAGAACTTAGGCCGTTGGATCTGGCTTCAACGCTCAAGATTAGATCGACGCCGCGAAGAGGTATCAACCAATGAGGAGTCGCCACGTCACGGAGTCGCCCGCATCGCCCACGTCCGCGTCCGTCCGCCCGCGCCCGCATCTGCCCGTGAAGGAAACGCGCACCAATCAGGAAGCGCCACGTCGCCTGGGGACTTCAGAGCGAGGAATCTTTTAGTTTCTTTGCAGTTTAGCCCCTGCGCATCACAGATTAGTCCCTGGATTTTAGATTCATTATTAATTTTTATTCCTTTAGCCAAAATTTATGAAATTTGTATTTTTGGAAAGCTAATAATGTGTAGAAACTTTCTGTATGCTTAATTTGAGGTTTGGACGAAATTAATTTAGATAAATTTTAAAAATGTTTAATTGATATTTTGGCTATAATTTAATTTTAAAAAATTGATAATTGAGCAAAATATTTTGCTATATTTTTGTTTGTATAAATAATGGCCGTAGCATTGCTCTGTATTTTTGTAGAAGTGTTTTTATGTGTTTTTGCATGTAAATTGTTTTTATTTCTTTTTAGGTGTTATTTTAATAAGTAAATTATATTAAAATTGTTCTCCACATTAATTTCGTATAGAAATTTTAGCTAAGTCATGATGATCACGTTAGATGCAAAATAACTTAGAAATATTTCACCTCTCCCACAAAAGTGTTATTTCTTCCTTAGAAAAATTTTGAGTAATAAAATTTTGACAACACTTTTTCGTGGAAAATTTCCTTAGAAAATATTTGATAATTATTTTGACAACACTATTTCCCTTAGAAAATTTCAACATCTTAAAAGTGTTAAATCTTTTCCTTAGAAAAATTTAGCATCTTGAAAACTTAGTGATTTTAGAATATTTTCCTAAGTGCTATTTTTGACAAGTGTTGTCCTTAGAAATTTTATCAACTATGGTTTTAAAAGTATTTTTCCTTAGAAAAATACCAACACCTTATTTTATGAACTCTTACTTAGAAATTATTTTGACTTATTGTTTGACCTCTTTGGTACTTAGTTATTTTTGGAACATCTTGTTTGCTTGCATTTCCTTAGAGCATTTACATAAGCATGGCATGCATAATTAAGTCCTTAGTATTATTTTATACTTTCACATGACTTCCTCCTTAGAAATTTTGAGAATGAATGCTAGCTCTTTTGACCCCTCTAGTTAAAACCACTAAGTTAGAAATTAGTGGAAACAATCAAGAACCAAGAAGGACTTAGCCAAGAAGACAAGACTCAGGAACATCTCCAAGAAGAAAAGTACTTAGAAGAAATCAAGAGAAAGTTCATGAAGACCAACCAGCTACATCTTCTAAGTCTTTCTCCCCTTTCTCTCCTTCTTACTTCTTCTCCTAAACTTCATGGTGGCTAAGTTATATTCAAGATCAATCTTCTGCCAACATCATCAAGTCTTCAGAATCAACAAGTCCACAAGTGCAATGAAGTCATCGCATCAAGTAAAACTACAAGGAACAAGGAGAAGAATTTTGAAGACCAACTACTTTATTTCTATCTTTGCTTTCTTTCTAAGTTTTGTCTCACTTTGGACATAGACCAAATCCTAGGTGTTTAAGACTAAGTCCCTAACAGTGCTAATTGAAGACCATTGAAGAACAATGAGGCTACAAAGGGGTTGAAGATTAATTGAAGACCAAACTTGTGAAGACTTAGAATAGCCTTACAACTTTTGTCAAGTTGTTTGATCAAGTTTACTTTAGGCTCAACCTGGACCTTGCCTTAGCTAAATGGGATATTGTTATTTATGTCTTTCCCTTATTTTGTTTGCATGTCTTTCCTACCATAATTATTGTGTCATCCTGCATCTCATGCATATCATATTTTTCTAAGTGTTGCATTTATGATTGTGTGTTTATTTGTGATTTGTTTGACTTGTTAGAAATTCCGGAGAGAGACGAAGGTGGTTGCAACTGCTACACCTGTTCTTCTGTTTGCCAAGGCAAGTGGCACACCCCATAAATTTCCTAAGTATTTTTATATGCATTACTTAGTGTATTTCCTTATATGCATGTGTTGGATAGTATTATTGCTATATGCTAAACCCACCATACCTTTACACTAGTTGTGTCTAGAACCCTTTGATAACTTAGTAGAATATTTGATGCTATGCAAATGTGTTTCTTTAAAGCTTAATTCTACTAAGTAATTTATCACCTGGGTGGACTTGGTTATGAAAAGATGATGGAAAGGTTGAGTGTCATCTTTTAGGGGTGACCTCTAAGGGATGGTCACTTGTGGTTGCCACCCAGGGTATTAAGGGGCCAATGTTTTCTCTAAGTGAAGATTGCTTACCGTGCAGCCATTAGTCATATGGGCTCTGGCTAGATGGATTAAGTTGCGTGGACTCGTCCCGACTTGACAGGTGGTGGTAGAATGGTTAGAATGGGAGCGCGTCAAGTCGGTATGGGATGGGAAAATGCTTCTGAAAAGTCTCGTCTCAACTCTCTCCTTTTCCTTAGCACAATTTGAGTGCTTGAGGATAGTTTGGGTTTGTTGGGTCTAATGGTGAAAGTGCACAACCTCTGCAGAGTTAAAAACTAAGTACTTAGCCGTGTCCCCGGTTACGGACAATTTGAGCAGCTGATCAAGGATTCAACGGAGGCTTCATCATTCCAATTTCGAAAGTAAAACTTGATGGTGAACAAGGGTAGATGAGACTATGGTCTTATACCATATCGTCTCCAACTTTTGAAGAAAATGTTTTACAAAGTGTTAGGCAAAATTGGCTTTTATGCAAAATAGCCTTGAACTCCACCAGCCAAATATGCATATAGGCTATAGAGTTATTCCATTAAGTGTCCACATAGTGTCACTTGCCAGATCCATTTTTTAATGGTTCTGACCCACTCTGTTGCAAAATTTTATTTGTTGCAGAAATTTCTGACGATGAGTAAGGTTACGTTTGGGTTTCGAGTCTGCAACCAACATGTTTTCGCCTGTGGCACATGCAAAGGATGAGGACTCCATGAAGATTATTTTTCCGCTGCTATACTCTTTCAAGCTAGCTATATGCTATGCAAGTTGTAATGAATATTTTACCAAGTCTGGATCATTCGATGTAATAATGATACTCTGTTGTGATACTACATCTTAAACTGTGTGTGCAAATGAAACGATCCAGGGGTTTGCACTATACACAGGTACCTTGCCATATTTTTAAGTGCAGGTACGTTACAGATGTTTTGTGGAGCAAAGAAATCCACTCAAACACAGTAAAAGAGAGAATGCAAAATGAAAGGCAGAATCTGTCAAAAACAGAACAGTCCGTAAAGACGAATTTGTTCGAGGCACTTAAGTTGCTCAGATCAGAAAACTCAAAACTAATGAAAGTTGCATACATATCTGAGTATCACGCGTGAATTTTTTCAGAATTTTTCAATTTGTCAGGAATTTATACAGCTCAAAACTGTGGACAACAAAAATATGTCCCTGCGCAGAAATCCAAATCTAGCATCAACTTTCTATTAGAGACTTTACTTGGCACAACAATGCGATAAAATAAATAGACAAAGGAGTTGTTACAAAAGTAAGCAAGCTCCTTGACTAAAACTGAAAATAAAAGATAATGGGTTGCCTCCCAAAAGCGCTTTCTTTAATGCCTTTTAGCTAGGCTTGAATATTTTAATGATGCTCTCATAAGAATAAGACTTGAAAAACAAAAGAGAGCATCAAGAGGAAAATATCAAACACATTTAAGTCTAACCCACTTCCTATGCAGAGGAATCTTGTACCAAAATAAATTATCAAAGCATAAAGCAACTAGCATAGAAAGATGAAACAAGTACAACTTCAAAACTTCCAACATAAAGAGAGGTGTTTTAGTAACTTGAAAACTTTTACAACCATATTTTCCTCTCTCATAATAACTTTCAGTAGCATCATGAACAAACTCAACAATATAACTATCACATAAAGCATTCTTTTCATGTTCTACAAACACATAATTTTTATTAAGCTTAAAAACAGTGAGGTTATTAATCCCACTTTTGACAATAGTAGTAAAATTAATATCATCAGGCAATATAGGACCATCATCAAGAGAATTATCATATATAACATTAGGGAGCACATTTTTACTTTCTGCAATTTCCACTTTCATTTGAGTCAAGGAGCTGTTTGTTACTTCAATTTTATCAAAAGGAGATATTTCAATAGAATCATGATATTTTTTTTTAAACACAGAATCATGATATTCAACAATATAGCATTTTTCCTCCTTAGGTAGGCATGGAGGGTAATCATATAATGTAAGAGTTAAAGAGTTACTATCATTAGAAGGTATATCCTCCTTTTCTTCTTCACTCTCCTCCTCTTTTTCATCCAACGAGATGACAGTTTCAGCAATTTCTTCTTCCATAGGTCCCTGAAAGGAAGCAACTTGTTCTGGAGAATAAGTTTTCTCAAGAAATTCAGTAATATAAGGATTATCATTGTAATATTCAAGGCAATAACCAAGTATAGCATAATCTCAGTTCTACAAGGAGCATCATCATCTTGAATATAACCAGCAATTTCATAGGCACCCTTAAAAACAAAAAATTCTTCAATTCGTTCAAGATTAACGAAGTCATAGTTTCCTTTAGCATAAGCAGCCAAGGTTTCATTATCATTATAATCACATTGGAAAGGGAGGTGTTTATGCCTTCTACAACATAAAAATTCATTAAAGCAGTAGGATTCATCATATGCAGAACACAAGTTCTTAGCAAAATAATTCAATCTACTTATTTGTTCCCATAAGTGTTTCCCTTTTTGAGACAAGCGGTATTCCTTATAATAATTTTGTTGTTCCTTAGTGAACCCACTTAGCCAATAAGATTTTGTTTCAGAGAGATAAGCCATTGATAGCAAATAAAAAACTAGACATAATAACAAATCGAAATAAACTAAATGCAAGAATCTATTTTTTTTGTGTTTTTGATAAAAAGAAGCAAACAAGACAAAGTAGAATTAAATAAGCAAGACAATAACAAAGTAAAGAGATTGGAAGTGAGAGACTCCCCTTGCAGAAATTCTGGTCTCCCAGAAAAAGTGTTTCTTCTCCCCGGCAACGGCGCCAGAAAAAGTGCTTGATGACGTGAAAGACACACGTTCGTTGGGAGACCCCAAGAGGAAGATATGATGAGTGCAGCAGCAAGTTTTCCATCAGTATGAAACCAAGGTTATCGAACCAGTAGGAGAAGAACGCACTTCTGAAGGTGTCAACGGTGCCAGAAAAGGTTGCTTGAAGTTCTGACTGTTGACTTGGAACCTGCACACAACACAACCAAAATACTTTGCCCCAACTTAACAGTGAGGGTGTCAATCTCACCGGCTTGCTGAAAACAAAGGATTAGACGTATGGTGTTGAAAATGATGTTTGTTTGCAGAGAATGTAAAAGAACAGTGTTTGCAGTAGGTTGTATTATCAATGTAAAAGAATGGTCCGGGGTCCACAGTTCACTAGTGGTGTCTCTCCATAATGAATAACTGACATGTTGGGTAAACAAATTACAGCTGGGCAATTGACAAATAGAGAATGCATAACAATGCATGTACATGGCATGATGACTACTATGAGATTCATTTGGGCATTACAACATGATTCATAGACCGTAATCCAACTGCATCTATGACTAATAATCCACCTTCAGATTAGCATCCGCACCCCTTTCAGTATTAAGTTGCAAGCAACAGATTATTGCATTAAGTAAAGTGCATAATGTAAGCAATACAATTATCCTTAGATAAAGCATCGCTGTTTTACCCCTAGTGGCAACATCACATCCACAACCTTAGAGGTTGCTGTCACTCCCCCAGATTAAATGGAGACTGAACAAACTATCTAGCATAAATACTCTTGTGGTTACAAGCATCAACTTGGCCAGAGCCTCAACTAGTAACGGAGAGCATGCAAGATCATAAATAACATGTATATGATAATTCAATAATCAACTTGACATAGTACTCAATATTCATCGGATCCCAGCAAATACAACATGTAGCATTACAATAATCTGATCTTGATCATGATAGGCAGCTCACAAGATCTAAACATGTTGTGAGCTGCCTATCATGATCAAGATCATATTATTGTAATGCTACATGTTGTGTTTGCTGGGATCCGATGAATATTGAGTACTATGTCAAGTTGATTATTGAATTATCATATACATGTTATTTATGATCTTGCATACTCTCCGTTACTAGTTGAGGCTCTGGCCAAGTTGATGCTTGTAAGTCCAAGAGGGAGTATTTATGCTAGATAGTGGGTTCAGTCTCCATTTAATCTGGGGGAGTGACAACAACCTCTAAGGTTGTGGATGTGCTGTTGCCACTAGGGGTAAAACAACGATGCTTTGTCTAAGAATAATTGTATTGCTTACATTATGCACTTTACTTAATGCAATAATCTGTTGCTTGCAACTTAATACTGAAAGGGGTGCGGATGCTAACCTGAAGGTGGATTATTAATCATAGATGCAGTTGGATTACGGTCTATGAATCATGTTGTAATGTCCAAATGAATCTCATAGTAGTCATCATGCCATGTACATGCATTGTTATGCATTCTCTATTTGTCAATTGCCCAGCTGTAATTTGTTTACCCAACATGTCAGTTATTTATTATGGAGAGACACTACTAGTGAACTGTGGACCTCGGTCCATTCTTTTACATTGATAATACAACCTACTGCAAGCACTATTCTTTTACATTCTCTGCAAACAAACATCATTTTCCACACCATACGTCTAATCCTTTGTTTTCAGCAAGCCGGTGAGATTGACAACCTCACTGTTAAGTTGGGGCAAAGTAGTTTGATTGTGTTGTGCAGGTTCCGCGTTGGCACCGGAATCCCTGGTGTTGCGCCGCACTACACTGCTTCACCAACAACCTTCAAAAGTGTCTTTGATCTCCTACTGGTTCGATTAAATCTTGATTTCATACTGAGGGAAAACTTGCTGCTACGCTCATCATACCTTCCTCTTGGGGTCTCCGAACGAACGTGTGCCTTGCACGTATCAATGACCCCCGATAAAAAAAAGACTAATCAAAATATACAATACATCTAACCGACAACATATATCTACACTAATCCTAACACATCCACCGACAAACTATATTAACATTTAACCTAATAAATCTAGAGATTAGGGTTTACCCTTGACGCATGCGTAGCTCCCGCTGCCTGGCTTCAATCTAGCACCACCGCCGCCGCACCAGGCCTCTAGCTTCCCCAACACCGGCACACACCACCACTATCCACCATTGTTCACCACCATTGCTCCACCTCCACTCCCCCAAACGCCTCCACGAACAACTATCCCATCAATAGATCGGGGATGCCCCAACCCTCCTCTACTCTATTTCTTCAATATGTGGGGTTGTGGGGATTTTTTGGGGGTAAGTTTCGGTGGTGTTTTCTCTGGAAACGGAAGAACAGAAGAGGAGAGAAGAGGAGAAGGAGGGCTCGAGCGAAGAAAGAAGAAAGAAGGCCGAGTCGGGCGCAGCGTCGTTATCTCCGTGGTTTCGGCAGCGCCCGTGCCGAAACCCTGCTTTCGGCCGCGCCCGTGCCGAAACAGGTGGGCCACGCCTGCCGCGGCATGCAGGAGACTGCTTTTGGCACGACCGGTGCCGAAAGGCTGGTTTCGGCGTCGCCAATGCCGAAACAGCCTGGTTTCGGCACGGGCCGTGACGACGCCGCGCTACTTTTGAAAATTCCCCAGATCGCGTGCTAGATTCCGAATAAATTTTTAAAAAAATATTATTTAAAAAAAATTCTAGAATGAAGATAACCCTTCAAGTTTACAAGATGCTTGTAGAGGCGGCATGATGGTTTGTACTCAAACACATACATATAACTACTACTAAAATTTGCAAGATGAGAGTTGCAGTTGAAGCCGATGACTAAATCTTATACATCTCTCAGATGAAGATGTCACTTGATGAAATGAATTTTACTTGGGAGAAAGTTGTCTTTTTTTAATACATTTTAACTCTTTAGTGCCTAAGAGGATGCAATAGTGTTGCACCCAAATTGGCTACATATGGTACTACAACCAAGGATGCAATCTATTGCGTGGCATTAAAAACAAGACGCAGACTAATGGCTCACGGGTACCAGAGCACTTGACAAATGCAAAACAAATTTTAAATTTTAAATAGGTCAAAAAATCAGAATCTGTTTTGCACTCTAAGATGATTAAGTCCTGTAGCCGTACAAAAAGTTTGTCCAAGAATGAGTCTCATATAAATCAGGGTAAATAAGACAAATCTATGACGAATGTAGCATGTATATAGTGAAAATCTTAGACCCGGGGTGAAATTAAACTTATTCTCTGGCGAATATTTTCAAAGGGGAACAATATTTGTTCATCTTTGTCCGACTGAAAATTTAGAAATTTCAAAAACTTTTTGAATATCGGGTGTGCTGGTACCTTGTGCAACAATATATTCTTGTTTGAAGACATCCCTATTTAGTTAGTCATAAAATTGGATTATTCATATTTTTAGTATTCAATGGTGGCACATTCATATCTCGACCAAACATTGATTCAAACATAAAACATGATTTATGTTATATTTTCAGCTACAACGAATTAACTTTTCATTTGAGGGGGAGTAACTCCTTACAATTTCAGTACTATGCGAAAAAATGTTTGCATGTATTTTAACAAAAGTACAATATGCCTAGGGCTCTCCCTTCGGTCACTTTTTGTACGATTAATTGTATGCGCTCATGCCTAGTTTAAATAATCGTCCATCACGCCTTTATACTAAACTTTTTAACCTTTTTTTGTCACTTTGTCACCAAATATAAACCACGTTGTCTTGGTGATAACCTTTATTTCAACACATTAAACATGTGAATATTTTTTCTACTAGTTCTAAAAATATTAAATATGTGTAATATAATAAATTAAACTTCACTATTATACAAGGAAACATGTACAATAGAATTATATTGACATATTAAATTATTATTTTATTTTTTTCGCAATTTTATTTCAACTATTTCATTTTAACTGAAACCTGTCTAATCTAATTAAGCCAAAAACTGATAATAATTTGTGCACTCATATATAATAGTGTCCTTATATGTATATGTTCAGTTTTAGTATATTCAAGAGCTTGATAGGATGTCTTTGAATTTACGAGTTTAACATATATCCTAATAGATATTATTCGTAGACTAGATTGTGAGGTGTTGAGAGGTTTATATCACATCGTTATCCTCTTTGTGGTTGCTAATTGGCACCGCTCGTGGTGAAATATCGATTCATATGCTTCAAGGCTCGATGTCAATCTCGCAAAAAAAGGCTCGATGTCGTTGAGCATACATGTGTGTGCGGTGTGCCATCCATTATCATACAACTACAATGTTGACAAGTCCAAGGTCAAGTACAAAAAAAAATGTTAACTAGTAAGGTGGCCCTCACACTTCTGTTATGAAATTGGCAAATAAATAAATCAACTGTTTCAATATGTTAATATTATTATGAAAAAGAAGTTCTGCAGACTAAATAAAATATCAAATATGCAGAAATATATTTAATCATCTCGGTAACATTTGTGCACTTAAGTAAATAGTGAGGACTGAACTGCAAGTCCATTTCCATGAACCAAGGCTAACAAACCAACACAGAAAACATCACGTCACAATGTCACTTGTTACTTTATTAACACTACCATGGAAGTAACAAATCGAGAGAGACCGACACGCATCTAATTAACCAGCAGACTGATCACGCGGCCGGCGACGGAGGCGGGGAAGGGGAGCGGGTCGACGGCGGCAGCTCCTCGGCGATGGCGTCCTCGAGCCACCCCTCGGCGTCGGCCATGATCCTGGGGCTGAGCCGCACCATGAGCACGCAGAACTCCCGCTCGCTGAGCACGCCGTCACCGTCGTGATCGCCCTCGACCACCATCGCCTCCGCCTCCTCGGCCGTCATGCCGTCCACGCACAGCACGCTCCCGGCGCTCCGGCGCAGGCTCTCGGCGGTGATCGCGCCACGCGCCGGGTCCGCCAGCACCCGGAACCCCGCCCGCAGCTCCTCCAGCAGGCCCGCGGTGCCCAGCCGCCCCGCCATCGCCGGAAGCAGGTCCTCGTACGCGTCGTCGTCCGCCATGGATGCCGCGACTCGGAGCGAGCTCCATTGGAACGATCGGGTCTCCGCTGCTGCCTGGAGCGGACAAGAATTGCTACTATTGTTCTCTGTTGACATCTGCTTGTGCATGGACGAACAACGTCGGTTCTATAGAAGCGAAGGAGGAAGAGATGGATAGGACGGCGCCACAGCGGGATCAGGGATGGCCCCATCTCGGGGACGAGGAGAAGCTTCTGCGAAGCATCGCCGGGTGGGAAAGATATCTGGATGGACGGCCACCGGGCAGGCACCCGTGGTGGTGTGGTTGTACTGTGTGCATAACGGCACGGTGAGCTGAGCGGAGCGGAGCACGGGATGCACAACGGCCGACGGGGAATGCACGGCACGACGTTAATGCTGGGTTGGTCGTCCTTCTGCCCCAACGAACTCCACGCCGGCCGAAGCAGCTCCCTCCCGAACAGGATGCTGCCATGGCCGATGCCCGATGGGTATATGACGAACAGACGAAGACCGTGGGCGGGGTCCGTCCCACGAATGGCAATTCGGAAAATACCTTGCTTTGACTACACACGGGCACAAAGAGAGGACGCAGAATTATACGAGCTCATTCGACGAGCAGCAGATATCCGGACCGCTGAATCGGATTGACCATCATAAATGGACGAACAAGATTGACTATGACATATGCTGAGCAAGAAACCCGCATGCAGAATTTTTTTATTAGTAGCCTAATGACATAGGGTGCGCAGTAACTGACGCATCCCTTCGGGAAGGTTCAACTCCCCTCGGGAGCGAATTTTTGTTACCTCAACTCTGAATGGGATTTTGTTTCCTCAACTCTGAATGGGATTCTTCTATGGAAGACTGCAAGTATTGTGTGCTAGTGCTCACAGATCTATTTTTTGGAATCCGCATGTAGAACTTATTTTCGCGACTTGTTTATAAAGTGGGGCTACAATCTGTTTCGACGAAATTTAATTGGCTTGTGTTTGAAATTCAGATTCTTAAGCATGTACATGAGAGTTGAAAAATGAAGTCGCTATATTGCAAATTTGGTTTTTTCTTACTGAATAGTTCACATTTCTAGATAGATTATTCACATTTCTACTACAATAGAACATGTGTCACCAATTCATTTTGTATAATAATATGTAAAAGGTAAGAGCACATGACTATCCAATTTGAAAGGAAGCATGTCCAATTCTCGTGATATGCTGGACTTTGATCAAAAGAAAGCGGTGGCTCGCATTCCAACTCCCGTGGGTGATGCTCGAGAGGATGGGCCAGTAAGGAAAAGTCACCGGTGAGGTCTCGTGTCGCCCCCGCATTCACGAGACCGAAGGAAAGAAGGACGCATAACTTGCTCGCCAATTATTTTTCCGGGTAAATCCATGTACAAACGACCATAATGCCCCTAAGTGATTAAACTTAATTTTTCTATTTGGCTGTTAAAATCAACGGCTGGCGTAATTCAGCGGGGGAGGTACTTGAAAGTACATGCGGTACCTCCCCAATTGATGAGGGCATCCCAGTATATCATGTTGAACCTATCAAAGAGGGGGTGCAACCCAACTTCAGGACTCCACCAAGTTAGATAGGTTACCAATTCGATTTGTGTTTATCTATTTTAGCCCGGTTGTGTTGTGGGCCATTTAGGTTTATTTTTGTGTTCGGTTTGGGCCTGTCCAACCGACTAGCTTTTTGGCTGCCTATATAAGGAGGCCGGCGGCTAGGTTTAGGGGGTTCAAAATTTTGAGAGTTTAGAGATTGAGTTGTGTCTCGGGCTGAAGCATCCCTCTGAGGAAGGCGCCGCCGTTTTATCCAGATTTAATAAAGATTGCGTGAAGATTCTTGTGTGCATCAAGAATTATCGTGCTGTGGTTTGAGGCGTGGTGATCATAACCCTGTTGCTTGCTGGATTCGTCCCACTTCTTCAGGTTACGTTCAACACGTGATTGGAAGATTTGCTATTGTTGATTCGCCGTGAAAGGTTGGGCAAAATCCTACGGTTCATCAGGTTGATCCATATCATGTGGTATCAGATTTCTGGGTTGCTCATGGCGAGTTCTTGTTGATCGATCTGCTGGAGAGGTTGGTCTATGGCGTTTGCTTGTTTCTGCTGGGAAGGTTCGGCGTTGGAGCGTGAAAGAATTCCGCCGCCGCGGTCGAGTTCGTTGCGTTCCCGTCGCTATATTGAGGACAAGAATCGTGGTTTGTTACGATCGGGATTTGCTTGGATCTGTTTGCAGCGGATAGGAAAGAAGAAGAAAAAAAGATAACAAGGACACAGGATCAGACTGCATATAGGGAAAGAGGAGATTTGATCGGGGGTGATTTATTCAGGCCCGATTGTGTTACACGCTGGGGGATCGGATCGCTAGCACGGCCAGGTTCGTTAAAAAAAAAAATCAGCGAAGGAAGGCAAGGAAAGGCTCGTACGAAATCACATGGCATCAACAAGGTCTACGTGGATGGCAGAGCAAAGGGCAGAATCACATCAATTCCGAACGTCACTTGATGATTTACGGGAGAGTTTAGGTCTGTCTAGATTATCCACGTCACGCGCCGGAGGAAAAGCAACCGTTGCGAAGGTTTCCGAGCAACAAAGTTCTCTTATGACAATTGCTGTCAACAAGTTAGCGCCAACAATCAAAACTCCTCTCAAGGAAACAATTGTTGTTGCTGATAAGGTGGAGGAAGATGTACTGTTGAATGGGCAGAACATGCAACTCAAGCGGGTACATGATGATACTTACATGACAGTTGACAAGGGACATCGTTGGAATTTATTTCAAACACAGTGCGTGATCAAGAGCAAAGCGTGCAAGTTGATGATTGATGGTGTGTACTAATGGCATTAGCAAGACGATGGTGGCTGCGTTGGGGTTATCCACATGGCGTATTCCTGAACCTAAGCATTTCGAGTGGTTGAATAGTTGTGGTATGCTGAAGGTTACATATAGAGTGCGAGTGTCATTTACAATTGGTGAGTATGTTGATGACGTGGAGTGCGATGTGTTGCCATTGGAGGTGTGTGCATTGTTGCTTGGACGTCCATGGCAGTATGATCGCGATGCTATGCATGCTGGAAGATCAAACACATATACTTTCAAGCATGATGGCAAACATGTGACGTTGAAGCCAATGACCGATGATAAGATCCAGTCCGACGTGGTGTTGATTGTGCGGAAGGAAAAAATGCACAAGAAGACCCTGCAGCCGAGGGCAGTTAAGCTTCAAGAAGAGGTGCAAGATGCAAGGAGCATCACGACATATGTTGATTCAGCTGTGCAGGTAGATGACACGCCTATTTTGCCTGTTAGTGACTAGCCAGTTGAAGTCCACCCTCTTAGTGGTGACGACAAGGTTGATACGACATGTTCTACACGTTCAGTTTGTGTCGACAAGGGTGATCAGACCGAAGATGTTTGTGTTGATCGTTCAGTGCATGTTGAGGCGCGGATACTAGACCGCAAATTTGGGGTAGCAGCTGTGAGGAAATTTGGAGCAGCGGTGCGTGTGCACAGGGGCAAGGATGGACGTGTTCGTCAGTTGTGTGGCCCGGGTATTTCACATGTCCGAGGCTGTGCTCAGAAGACACATGTCAACGTCAACAAGGCTCCAACAAGCATTGCAAAGAAGAAGAATGTAGCACCCCAGTTGATCTGTATATGGAGAAGAAAGGAGGTGCCAAGAACCATGTCAAGTTTAGTTAGTCGCGAGGGAAGAGGTGGTGTGGAAGGCCGACGAGACTTGAAGATGGCGAAAGATCGTGGCGATGTTGCTGATTTGACGCCACCCGCTAGAGAAGACCTTGCGGCGTTGAGGTCAACGCCTTTCCAAGGGGTGAGGGTGATGAGGGCATCCCAGTATATCATGTTGAACCTATCAAAGAGGGGGTGCAGCCCAACTTCGGGACTCCACCAAGTTAGATAGGTTACCAATTCGATTTGTGTTTATCCATTTTAGCCCGGTTGTGTTGTGGGCCATTTAGGTTTATTTTTGTGTGTTCGGTTTGGGCCTGTCCAACCGACTAGCTTTTTGGCTGCCTATATAAGGAGGCCGGCGGCTAGGTTTAGGGGGTTCAGAATTTTGAGAGTTTAGAGATTGAGTTGTGTCTCGGGGTGAAGCATCCCTCCAGGGAAGGCGCCGCCGTTTTATCCAGATTTAATAAAGATTGCGTGAAGGTTCTTGTGTGCATCAAGAATTATCATGCTATGGTTTGAGGCGTGGTGATCATCACCCCGTTGCTTGCTGGATTCGTCCCACTTCTTTAGGTTACGTTCATCGTGTGATTGGAAGATTTGCTATTGTTGATTCGCCGTGAAAGGTTGGGAAAAATCCTACGGTTCATCAGGTTGATCCATATCACCAATAGCCTTAAAACAGCTCCACATTTATACTAAAGTTTTTTACATATTTTTCATATCGTTATGTCAACAAATATACACCAGGGTGGATTGATGATACAACCTTTAACATACAAATATAAATAGTTTACTATTAGTATCAACAATAATAATAACTTAAATTCAATAGTGCGATACATACTTGTATCTTACAAACATATTTTTTTACAAAATAATTTATTTTGGTATTAAATTAAATTATTATGTTTTCTCAAATTGATTTAGAGAATTTTTATTTGAATATTGTCTAATCTAAATAATTCACAAAAGAAAAATCACATTTATATTGATAATAATGGATGCATCTCATATATAATATAGTGTCCTTATATATGTATGTCCTATTTTTTGTATATTTGAAGAGCTTGTTAGGAGGTATTTCGGTTTAAGAGTCTAATTAATATCATAACTGAGATTAGTAGAGTAGATTCTAGATTTAGTGAGGTGTTAAAAGGTTATCCTCGAGTCATGCTCTTATCTTTGCTTGTTGTCATTGCGTGTGTAGTCAAATATCGATACATGTCCTTCAAGGTTGTAGTTGATGATCATGCATGCATGGTCCATCCATTATCGATAACTACAATGTTTGAAAGAGCAAGGTCTACTAAAAATATAATTCAGGTTCATGAAATGAATGGGGCATTTCTCAGATAACAACATCTTCGGGAAATAAGACTCCAAATTTGTGCAAGATTGTTTTGCAAACAATATTGTTTGCAAGGTTTAGGATAAATCAGCAGGTTCCAAACCAACTTGGCATGCAGAGTGAAATATAGAAGAAATAATGAACGAAGGGTGAAAGTGTTATCACGAGTCAGGGGTGAGGACTAAACTGAAGCAGGTTCGCTTATGCTCGCTCGTGCGAGCGCTCGCACGAAGTGCGTTGACTTCTTCCTCCCGTAGCGCGTCCTTCCCTTCCTCGTGCACAACCGACCCAGAGCCGCCGCCACTTCCTCTCTGACCAAGACCCAGAGCGGCTGGCCACGGCGAAGGTGGCGACGGCGAGAAGCAATCGGGTGCAGGTGTGGGGAAATCGAAGGAAACACCGCCGGTGGTCTTCCTCTCCGGCGACAGCGACGGCGAGGAGCGAGCTTATCGGGTGTGGGGTTCACCGCGGGGGTGCGGGGTCGGTGGATGATTTTGTCGTTTAGCGGTAATAGATCGTGCCGCACGCGCGAAAACTAGACACGCCCAAACTGAAGTCCATGCACAAGGTTAATAAACCATCACAAGAAAAACAACACGTCACATGTTACTTTATTAACAGTCCATGTAACTAGTACGAACACAAGAACAATTGATCGGCACGGTAACTGCAACTCACAAGCTAATTAACAGACTGATCATGCGGCCGGCGACGGAGGCCGCGGGGAAGGGGAGCGGGTCAGCGGAAGCATCTCCTCAGCGATGGCCTCCTCGAGCCACCCCTCGGCGTTAGCCATGATCCCGGGGCTGAGCCGCACCATGAGCACGCAGAACTCCCGCTCGCAGAGCACGCCGTCGCCGTCATGATCTCCTTCCCGCACCATCGCCTCCGCCTCCTCCGCCGTCATCCCGTCCACGCCCAGCACGCTCCCGGCGCTCCGGCGCAGGCTCTCCGCGGTGATCGCCCCGCGCGCAGGGTCCGCCAGCACCCGGAACCCCGCCCGCAGCTCCTCCAGCAGGCCCGCGGTGCCCAGCCGCCCCGCCATCACCGGCAGCAGGTCCTCGTACGCTCCGTCGTCCGCCATGGGTGCCGCGACTCCGACTGCGAGCGAGCTCTGATCAGGCGATGATCGGGCCTCTGCCGCCGGTGACGGGAGCGGGCAAGAATCGCTGCTGCTGATGATGATGCTATTGTCGTTCTGTGTTGACATCTGCGCGAGCGTGGACGAACAGCGTCGGTTGTATAAAGCGAAGGGGGAGGAGGAGAGCTGGAGAATGTTGGGACCTTGGGATGGATAGGACGGCGGGGTCGAGGATGACGACGACGTCCGGCGGGCGAGACCCCATCTCAGCGAGGAGGAGAAGCTTCGAGGAAGCTGCGCGGGGCGGGGGAGATATCTGGATGGACGGCCACCAGGCAGGCATCAGCACACTGAGCTGGGTGGTAGCTGTACTGTGCGCATAACGGCACACTGAGCTGGGCAAGGGATGCACGACGGAGCGGAGCACGCACGTCAGCGAGGAATTTCAGTGGCAACATTACAAGTGAGATGGGTCCTTAGTCATTCATATTATCTGGTAATTGCATTTGGGAATTAGAGTGATAAAGCAGTGGTGATGGCTTGCAAGTTCAATCTGCCAGAATAATTGTCAATGACCAAGGTGATAAAATCATGTTTAATAATGTTCCAACATTTATTGATGAAAAATCCATTGAAGCCATCTGGTCCAGGTTAGTAGGAACCAAGATAATGCAGAAAACTGAATATGGATAACCATGGAATTTATTAAATGTTCTAAACGTTTTGTTCTCATTCTTGTTTTCAGTAATTAAAACCTCGTATCTAAGTAGCCCGTTGCGATTAATTGGGATTTTCCTCCACATTGCTTTTCCATAGATTTATTGGAACTCTATGAAAGATATTTTATTTCTTAAATAAGGTTCTTTTGAAAAAATCATATTTGAGTTCGAAAATTTTCTTTTTGCTATAAATAGGTTGAGTTTAGAAATAATATAGAAGCTCTAGTTTTTATGTCCGTTTTTTATATATATTTCCTGATTTTCAGAACGTTTGTGTTGAAGAGCTTGCCATGCAAGCAAATTTTTCATAACGTTAAAATTGTTTTAATGGACAAGGAAATCTAACTAGCTTTTTGCGCCTCAAATGCAAAAATTCCAACTTGAATCCCAAGAACAAGATTAAATTTTGGTATTAAGAAAGGAAAAAATGATCAAAACAAAACGTGAATGTTTCGAAAGATTTGACATGTTTGAAGCAAACTTTGTGCGTTTCTACCACACATTTTTTTACTGAACTTGAATACAAAATAAATAAAGAACGAAGTGAGCCGGTTTTTGTGTAAATAATAATATTGAAAGCATTGGTGTATCCACATAGTTCGGTAGGAAATTTGTCGATTCTTTGATAGTTTGTATTACCTTTTCCATGAGTGATATCGCCTAGTATTAGCAACTCTACAAATAGTCTGCAAATACAATAGATAGTTCATCCAGACTTCATTTCACCAAGTATTCACTAATAATCTAACATTCTGTACCAGGATAACATTGTTTTGGTACAACCAAGTACGGTATGATAATTGTTCCGGAGAGCCATGTTGTGTAGAATGAACTAGTGCGCAATAGTGCTATGTTTTATGCAACGTTTCTTGAATAAAAAGCGAGCAAGAGTATAAATGGTTATGACAGAATATCAAATCTGAAGATCCCTTCTGAAGATCCATTTATATTAGAGCAATTATGTGAGACCATGTAGAATGGAAACAATTGACCGTCACACAGTTATACTAAACATTTTTACATGTTTTCATATCATTATTTCTGCAAATATAAATTCAGTTTTTTTCATACAATTTGAATGTTTGTGATGTTTATATACATAATAACACAAAACTCTACTTTGCTAATAAAAATAAATTATTTTATTTACTTGCATTTATTTCGAGAGATTCTGTTTTATTTGAAGTGTGTGTAATATGAAGTCATAAAATAAGACAAAATCACATTTGTCTCGAGAACAATTGGTGCACCTAATGTCGAATATAGTGTCCCGACATGTTATAATATATTATATTTTAAGTCTTGAGTGGATGTTTTTCAATGTACTTGACAAATATCATAACAGAGATTTGTAGAGTAGATTCTAGATTTTGCAAGACGTGAGAAGGTTTATCCTCAAGTTATGCTCATATCTTTGCTACATGGCATTGCTCGTGTGGTCGAAATGTCAAATCTTAATTCAGACAACCACAATGCTTGTAAGTCCAACATGTCGAGTACAAATATAACTTATGTTAATGAAGAACAAATATACTGTAGAATTTATTTTCTCCAACAACAATATCGTATAGTTTAAGGAAGAAGCCAGCGTGTTTCAAACCGACTTTACACGTAGTGACTCCAAATCTAAATACACAAGGAATGAAGGATGAAGGGGGGCAAAATTGTTTTCTCTAAACAATCTCGGCAAGGTTTAGCAAAAATGGGCGGGTTCCAAACCAACTTCGCATGGTACGGCTGCAGAGTGAAACAGAAGCAAAGAACATAGTGTGTACAGGACTACAGGTCAAGAAACCAACAAATAAAAAACAACACGACACATGTTGCTTTAATAACAGTACCATGTACTATTCGTGAGTTGATCGCCAAGGTAAACTCAACTCGCACGCAACAAATCGAGAGAGGCCGGCATGCATCTAATTAACCAGCTGACTGATCACGCGCCCGACGACGGAGTCGGCGGTGATGGGGAGGGGGAGCGGGTCGGGGGAAGCAGCTCCTCGGCGATGGCGTCCTCGAGCCAGCCCTCGGCGTCGGCCATGATCCCGGGGCTGAGCCGCACCATGAGCACGCAGAACTCCCGCTCGCTGAGCACGCCGTCAGCGTCATGGTCACCCTCGCGCACCATCGCCGCCGCCTCCTCAGCCGTCATGCCATCCACGCCCAGCACGCTCCCGGCGCTCCGGCGGAGGCTCTCGGCCGTGATCGCGCCCCGCGCCGGGTCCGCCAGCACCCGGAACCCCGCCCGCAGCTCCTCCAGCAGGCCCGCGGTGCCCAGCCGCCCCGCCATCACCGGCAGCAGGTCCTCGTACGCTCCGCCCGCGACACCGTCCGCCATGGGCGCCGCGACTCCGAGCGAGCTCGATCGAGTCTCTGCCGTCGGGACTAGCGGGCAAGAATCGCTGCGGCCGCTATTGTCGTTCTGTGTTGACATCTGGGCGAGCGTGGACGAACAGAATCGGTTCTATAAAGCGAAGGGGGAGGACGAGAGCTGGAGAATGTTGGGAGCTTGCGATGGATAGGACGGCGGGGTCGAGGATGACGACGGCGACCCCATCGCGGGGACGGGGAGAAGCTTCCGGGAAGCTGCGCGGGATATCTGGATGGACGGCCAGCAGGCGGGCACTCGTGGCGGTTGTACTGTGTGCATAACGGCACGGGATGCACGACGGCAAACGCGCGCGCACGTCAGCGAGGGATGATGTGAACGGCGGAGGGGGGCTGACATGACATTGTCCTTGTCCGAGGAAGCTTCCTGGGAAGGAGACGGCCGGCAGGGCGTGTTCAATGCAGGGTGGACCGGTGGACCCCTTTGTAAATTTTCGGTAGGAAATAGACTTCATAGCGGAGATCAGGCATTCAGGCAGGTGTGTGTGGCGTTTATGGCAAACGATGCGATCTGGTGGTGACTGACTTGGTTCGTCAGCTTGATCATTCCCCATTTCAAGAATTTGTTCAGGGTGAGACCGAGCTTTAGCTCGAGTGGCTGGGGTTGCTGGTCACTACAAGAAATATGCTATGCTATGACCCCCATATTGGTCACAGAAATGGTCACGGTCTGTCTTTTGTGACCTTTTTGTGACCAAATACACTTGGTCAGGTTACGAGCGTCACTAATTGTCCAATATGATATTTTTTGTGAATTGGTCATAGACGTCTATGACCAAAAGAAAAGGTCACAAATTTTATGACCAATTTTTTGGTCATGGGCAATCTGGCCACGCCACGTCAAATCCAACGTGGCAAATTTGTGACCAAATGAAATGGTCGTATATCAGAATCAACCCAGTCCAGTTCACCATTCTAGATGGGCCAAGCCCAATAATTCAGACAATTTAATGTTTTTTCCTGTCAATATTGGACGACAACATGGGCCAAGCCCAACAATTTGGCCTTTTTATTTTCTGGGCCTGCCAAACAAATTAACCATTTTATTTTCTAGGCCGTGGATATTTAATTTATATTCTATTGATTTTATATTTTCAGCTATTATAATTTGGATCTGGTCCCACTAGTCAGATTGGCCCACTGGTCATGTTGATCTCATAAATTGGACCCATGCGTCAGAAACAACCAAATTTGGTAGCTAATTTTCAGAAATGACTCACTGATCAGGTTTCCATTTCACATATTTTCAAATCATCACTTAAATGATCAATATTTAAAAGACAACAGAGATAACACATGAAATTCGTCAAATAACACAAAATTAGTCTATTACAATCTATTACAACCCAGATATATTACAACACAGAAATATGCTTCACTTTGCTGAGTAGGGCTTCACACTTGGCCTAATGGCTTCACAGTTCTATCTTAGGCCTGGAGTTCCTGTAAAAAAGGAACAACCACATTTTCAAGTAAGAGCTATAAATAAATCAATGGATATGAACAAGGATAATGACTAGGCACAAAAAACAAGTAAAATAATACATTCAAGAACTCAAAAACAAATTCTACTGTGTACTGTAAATAATACATCATATTGACAATGACAGTAGAATACCATATTGTAGAATGACATGCTTACAAAACATTAAAGAATAGGACATCACTTGTTCAACAATCTGATATACTCTGTGTCTTCTCATTTACCAGCTCTTTCTGGCCTATAGCTGGGAGACACGCCCAGCAGCAGTTCACCATTTCATCATAATATCAGATGGAAACAAAAAAGTACTCCTAACCTTGCAATCGAAATAATGCAACTATTGTTTCAGCTAAACAGTGTCAGATAGAACACAAAGCTTCGCTGTACACAAAACTTACAGGTGGTACCGAAAATTTGAAACGTAGAAGTTGATATAAATGCCAGGTTCACAGCTCAATATCCCATGCAATATATCAAACTTAATTATGGTTTATCAGGGTAGTCTAGCTCCCATATCAGCTTTAGAAATAAGCAACTTCAAAGAAAAAGGCAGAGGCACAAAATCTAACCTGGTTGATCATTGCAGCGGAGCGATAGAGAAGCTCGCAGTCATTGCAATCAACGAGTACCTCAACCTTGGCGTTCTCAGAAAGCTGGATGGTCACACTGTCCAGCAGGTCAACATTCCTTGCCTGTTCAAAGAAAGGGAGGATCTCAGTGCATTTAATATATGACTCAAGCAACATATAACAAACAGGAGTGTCGCGACAGACAAATATCATACACAAGTATGCACAGATTATGATTGATATCTTGATAGCGAGAAGTCAAGAATTACTCCTTTGCATGGTAGGAGACAAGTATTATAAAAAAGTATTGCATTGTATCTGTACACATATGTGCAACAGAATTGAATTGCCTATGGTACCATTAGAATCTCACCATTACAAGGAAAATAGCAAGGTAGGTCTCAGTTCATTATGTCCCAGCCACCTCGTAAATGAGGTGTTTTCTAACTAGGATCCACTAAACATTGCTAAATAGTTATTCAGCAAGTACGGCATTTCCTAACTAGGACAAAATTAAACAAGGAACATTTGGACAGAAAGCAGCCGATCAAGAATAATTGGTTATAATACTTGATTTGATCTAGAAAAGCAAGTTATAAGACGTTTCACCAGAACAGTGCATTACGATATGTTTGCTTCAACAGTGGCACTGCCAAAATACACTATCAAGTGAAGTATTTCACTATTTCCATGTAACCAAGTGCCACAATCTGCCTATTCCTGAAGTAAATCTAAGCCGGAAACCTTACATTCCTGAAAGCCAAAAGTTGCCAAGCCGTTCTTGATGGTGAACGTGTTTCGGATCCCCTCCAAAGTCATGCCCTTGATCATATCAGAGGCTATGTGGCAGGTCTGGTACAGGAGACACTTGAATTCGAGGTAGTTCAACGCCTGTCCAAACAAACAAAAGTAAAATGAGCAGGTGTCTTTCTTGAGACACAAAACAAGCTAGATAATAAACAGTAGCATCAGACGGCAGCCAATAGGTTATTGCATCATTGACAAGCTGGAGCAAAACATACTAAAAAGGGAGAAAAGATTGCTGTCAGAGTTTGCATCCTGAAACCATAGCTCATATATAACTACACTGTCAGAGTTTGCATCCTGCTGAAGGATTGCTGTGCAGACAGCTCCTGATGCTCACATGATGCAGACTGCCCTTTGGCCTTGTTGTGAACATTTTCCACAAACACTCGGAGGCTTAGAAACAAATATCCCGACGCATTACAAGAGTGTCATATTGCTAATAATACAAAGGTTGAAGGAGCAAGCAACCATGACATATTGCAGTGAAATCAAAGTACCACTACTCTTGTAGATTACAAATAATATGAGCAAAGCAAAACCAAGTATTATTGCAAAATATAATGATTTATAGCTAGGATCAATAATCTGTTCTAATCATTTTCTTTCTTGCTGCAACCTAAAGAACATCACCACACAGATTATATCATCCATCAGATTTAGCAAGTTTTGTGCATAAATCCAAGCTTTAATACAAAATGAGCAGTTGCAATTCTAGCACCGAGCCAATACAGGATGTGCAACTACAAATCAAGATGTGGGTGCACACATGGAACTGACAAGAAGCAAAGGCAGCAGATCGAGGACATGGAGTCTCACCTGCAGCCGCCGAAGAGGGGGAGACCTCACAGGAACGGCGACATAGGTGGAGGCGAAGGTCGGCGGGGAGGCGGAGCCAACCACGCCGGCGCACAAGCCGCCGTCCCCTCCTCAGAAGATACGTGTGGGTGATGGAGCTCCTGGCAGCGTGTGGCAGACGACGAGATGCGCAGACCTCCGTGGCTTGCGTCGGCGCCGTCGCGTCGTGGGGGCCGGCGCCCTGTCGCCATCGCAAACCCTAGGCGACGAAGGCGACGAAGGGAGGATTGCGGGAGCTGGGGGAGGGGCCGGCGGCGGAGGGACCTGCCAGCGAGGTGAGAGAGGTGGTGGCGTCGATCTGGATCCAGATCGAGGAGAGGGAGAAAGGGGATCCAGATCGGGCAGAGGGAGGCGGCGGGGAGGAATGGGCAGAGAGGGGAGAGGAGTGGAGGGCGCTAGGGTTTCGGGACGGCAGCTGGGAGAGGAGTGGTGGCGCTAGGGTTTCGATCTGAGGAGGAGAGGAAGGAGAAGGTGGCGCGGAGGAGAGGAAGGGAGTAGGGTTTCCGGCTTCGCGCTGGTTATATACCGGAAGCGCACGCTGCAGGCCGCCGGATCGGCATCGGACGGCTCCCGGTGCTCCAGCACATGTCCAACGGGCCTAAGACCCAGAAGAAGATCATAGTCTGGACCAGATTCGGCCCAGTTTTATTTTTTTAAGGAAACAATTACTTTCATTTTTTGAGTGTTAAGAATAGTGTTTTTTGTGAAGGACCTACCAAATATTTGTTGCAAAATTGGATCACAACATTTAAAAAAATATTTGACTGCATGGTATGTACAAATAACTAAATGGTTGGGTGTAGAAAGGTTTCCATCCACCTCTCGTAAAAAAGACAAATTTATGTCGATTCAATTGGAAGCGGCTCAAATTTGAACTACAAGTGCTTCGTAGTTTGCTCAAATGAGCACACGAAATTAAAAAAAAATCAAAAAATGGAAAACCTTCACGTAGCGTCATGATATGTGACCTAGTTACCACAAAAAAAATATAAAATTGCATTGTGGAACTTTTACTGCAAAAGTGTTCTCAGAAACTTGCTATCACGAACGAACATTCATAGCTTTCAAGATGAAGGAGCAATGTTTTGGACACATTCATGACATAGTTTGTCGAAATGTGCCCAAATTTGGCACATGTGTTCATTGTGGGATGGCAAGCAATGTTGCCGACCAAAGATTTCGACATGTTTCACAAAAAAACCCACTTTTCATTTTTCAAGTGATTAAAATAGCGTTTTTTGTGAAGCGGGTACCGAGAAAGTCGTCCAAAATGGCACCGATACATTTTCTTCACATAGTAGACATCATTTCATGTACAATCACCGAAAGGCATGCATTTCTGAGCTCTCTGCCTATTTCCGGCCATTTAAACGGCTTCCTGTCGATTCAGTAGGAAACGGCTAGATTTTGAACTGCAGCTGCCAAATAGCTTGCCCGTTATTTTTTTAAATTTCATTTTTAGGCTCACAAGTATCCATTTCATCAGAAATACGCCAAAGTATCCACATGATTCAACAACTATACACAAACGGTCAAGGCCACGAATTCGACTAGATTTTCAAATGAGCACACAAAATTAAAAAAAAATCAAAATAATGCAAAACCTTCGCGTAGGTCATCATATGTTGCCTAGTTACGAGAAAAAATATACACTTGCAATAAGAATGTTTTATAGAAAAAGTGTTCTCAGAAACTTGCTATCACGAACGAACATTCATAGCTTTCAGGACAAAGGAGCAATGTTTTGGCCACTTTCATGACATAGTTTGTCGAAATGTGCCCAAATTTGGCACATGTGTTCATTGTGGGATGGCAAGCAATGTTGCCGACCAAAGATTTCACATGTTTCACAAAAAACCCACTTTTCATTTTTCAAGTGATTAAAATAGCGTTTTTTGTGAAGCGGGTACCGAGAAAGTCGTCCAAAATGGCACCGATACATTTTCTTCACATAGTAGACATCATTTCATGTACAATCACCGAAAGGCATGCATTTCTGAGCTCTCTGCCTATTTCCGGCCATTTAAACGGCTTCCTGTCGATTCAGTAGGAAACGGCTAGATTTTGAACTGCAGCTGCTAAATAGCTTGCCCGTTATTTTTTTGAAATTTCATTTTTAGGCTCACAAGTATCCATTTCATCAGATATACGCCAAAATATCCACATGATTCAAACACTAGACACGAACGGTCACGGCCACGAATTCGACTAGATTTTCAAATGAGCACACGAAATTAAAAAAAAAACAAAAAAATGGAAAACCTTCACGTAGCGTCATGATATGTGACCTAGTTACCACAAAAAAATATAAACTTGCATTGTGGAACTTTTACTGCAAAAGTGTTCTCAGAAACTTGTTATCACGAACGAACATTCATATCTTTCAAGATGAAGGAGCAATGTTTTGGACACATTCATGACATAGTTTGTCGAAATGTGCCTAAATTTGGCACATGTGTTCATTGTGGGATGGCAAGCAATGTTGCCGACCAAAGATTTCGACATGTTTCACAAAAAAACCCACTTTTCATTTTTCAAGTGATTAAAATAGCGTTTTTTGTGAAGCGGGTACCGAGAAAGTCGTCCAAAATGGCACCGATACATTTTCTTCACATAGTAGACATCATTTCATGTACAATCACCGAAAGGGATGCATTTCTGAGCTCTCTGCCTATTTCCGGCCATTTAAACGGCTTCCTGTCGATTCAGCAGGAAACGGCTAGATTTTGAACTGCAGCTGCCAAATAGCTTGCCCGTTATTTTTTTTGAAATTTCATTTTTAGGCTCACAAGTATCCATTTCATCAGATATACGCCAAAATATCCACATGATTCAAACACTAGACACGAACGGTCACGGCCACGAATTCGACTAGATTTTCAAATGAGCACACGAAATTCAAAAAAAATCAAAAAAATGGAGAATCTTCACGTAGCGTCATGATATGTGACCTAGTTACCACAAAAAAATATAAACTTGCATTGTGGAACTTTTACTGCAAAAGTGTTATCAGAAACTTGCTATCACGAACGAACATTCATAACTTTCAAGATGAAGGAGAAATGTTTTGGACACATTCATGACATAGTTTGTCGAAATGTGCCCAAATTTGGCACATGTGTTCATTGTGGGATGGCAAGCAATGTTGCCGACCAAAGATTTCGACATGTTTCACAAAAAAAACCCACTTTTCATTTTTCAAGTGATTAAAATAGCGTTTTTTGTGAAGCGGGTACCGAGAAAGTCGTCCAAAATGGCACCGATACATTTTCTTCACATAGTAGACATCATTTCATGTACAATCACCGAAAGGCATGCATTTCTGAGCTCTCTGCCTATTTCCGGCCATTTAAACGGCTTCCTGTCGATTCAGCAAGAAACGGCTAGATTTTGAACTGCAGCTGCCAAATAGCTTGCCCGTTATTTTTTTGAAATTTCATTTTTAGGCTCACAAGTATCCATTTCATCAGATATACGCCAAAATATCCACATGATTCAAACACTAGACACGAACGGTCATGGCCACGAATTCGACTAGATTTTCAAATGAGCACACGAAATTCAAAAAAAATCAAAAAAATGGAAAACCTTCACGTAGCGTCATGATATGTGACCTAGTTACCACAAAAAAATATAAAATTGCATTGTGGAACTTTTACTACAAAAGTGTTCTCAGAAACTTGCTATCACGAACGAACATTCATAGCTTTCAAGATGAAGGAGCAATGTTTTGGACACATTCATGACATAGTTTGTCGAAATGTGCCCAAATTTGGCACATGTGTTCATTGTGGGATGGCAAGCAATGTTGCCGACCAAAGATTTCAACATGTTTCACAAAAAAACCCACTTTTCATTTTTCAAGTGATTAAAATAGCGTTTTTTGTGAAGCGGGTACCGAGAAAGACGTCCAAAATCGCACCGATACATTTTCTTCACATAGTAGACATCATTTCATGTACAATCACCGAAAGGCATGCATTTCTGAGCTCTCTGCCTATTTCCGGCCATTTAAACGGTTTCCTGTCGATTCAGCAGGAAGCGGCTAGATTTTGAACTGCAGCTGCCAAATAGCTTGCCCGTTATTTTTTTGAAATTTCATTTTTAGGCTCACAAGTATCCATTTCATCAGATATACGCCAAAATATCCACATGATTCAAACACTAGACACGAACGGTCACGGCCACGAATTCGACTAGATTTTCAAATGAGCACACGAAATTCAAAAAAAATCAAAAAAATGGAAAACCTTCACGTAGCGTCATGATATGTGACCTAGTTACCAAAAAAAAATATAAACTTGCATTGTGGAACTTTTACTGCAAAAGTGTTCTCAGAAACTTGTTATCACGAACGAACATTCATATCTTTCAAGATGAAGGAGCAATGTTTTGGACACATTCATGACATAGTTTGTCGAAATGTGCCTAAATTTGGCACATGTGTTCATTGTGGGATGGCAAGCAATGTTGCCGACCAAAGATTTCGACTTGTTTCACAAAAAAACCCACTTTTCATTTTTCAAGTGATTAAAATAGCGTTTTTTGTGAAGCGGGTACCGAGAAAGTCGTCCAAAATGGCACCGATACATTTCCTTCACATAGTAGACATCATTTCATGTACAATCACCGAAAGGGATGCATTTCTGAGCTCTCTGCCTATTTCCGGCCATTTAAACGGCTTCCTGTCGATTCAGCAGGAAACGGCTAGATTTTAAACTGCAGCTGCCAAATAGCTTGCCCGTTATTTTTTTGAAATTTCATTTTTAGGCTCACAAGTATCCATTTCATCAGATATACGCCAAAATATCCACATGATTCAAACACTAGACACGAACGGTCACGGCCACGAATTCGACTAGATTTTCAAATGAGCACACGAAATTCAAAAAAAATCAAAAAAATGGAAAATCTTCACGTAGCGTCATGACATGTGACCTAGTTACCACAAAAAAAATATAAACTTGCATTGTGGAACTTTTACTGCAAAAGTGTTCTCAGAAACTTGCTATCACGAACGAACATTCATAGCTTTCAAGATGAAGGAGCAATGTTTTGGACACATTCATGACATAGTTTGTCGAAATGTGCCCAAATTTGGCACATGTGTTCATTGTGGGATGGCAAGCAATGTTGCCGACCAAAGATTTCGACATGTTTCACAAAAAAACCCACTTTTCATTTTTCAAGTGATTAAAATAGCGTTTTTTGTGAAGCGGGTACCGAGAAAGTCGTCCAAAATGGCACCGATACATTTTCTTCACATAGTAGACATCATTTCATGTACAATCACCGAAAGGCATGCATTTCTGAGCTCTCTGCCTATTTCCGGCCATTTAAACGGCTTCCTGTCGATTCAGTAGGAAACGGCTAGATTTTGAACTGCAGCTGCCAAATAGCTTGCCCGTTATTTTTTTGAAATTTCATTTTTAGCCTCACAAGTATCCATTTCATCAGATATACGCCAAAATATCCACATGATTCAAACACTAGACACGAACGGTCATTGCCACGAATTCGACTAGATTTTCAAATGAGCACACGAAATTCAAAAAAATCAAAAAAATGGAAAACCTTCACGTAGCGTCATGATATGTGACCTAGTTACCACAAAAAAAATAAACTTGCATTGTGGAACTTTTACTGCAAAAGTGTTCTCAGAAACTTGCTATCACGAACGAACATTCATAGCTTTCAAGATGAAGGAGCAATGTTTTGGACACATTCATGACATAGTTTGTCGAAATGTGCCTAAATTTGGCACATGTGTTCATTGTGGGATGGCAAGCAATGTTGCCGACCAAAGATTTCGACATGTTTCACAAAAAAACCCACTTTTCATTTTTCAAGTGATTAAAATAGCGTTTTTTGTGAAGCGGGTACCGAGAAAGTCGTCCAAAATGGCACCGATACATTTTCTTCACATAGTAGACATCATTTCATGTACAATCACCGAAAGGCATGCATTTCTGAGCTATCTGCCTATTTCCGGCCATTTAAACGGCTTCCTGTCGATTCAGCAGGAAACGGCTAGATTTTGAACTGCAGCTGCCAAATAGCTTGTCCGTTATTTTTTTGAAATTTCATTTTTAGGCTCACAAGTATCCATTTCATCAGATATACGCCAAAATATCCACATGATTCAAACACTAGACACGAACGGTCACGACGACGAATTCGACTAGATTTTCAAATGAGCACACGAAATTCAAAAAAAATCAAAAAAATGGAAAACCTTCACGTAGCGTCATGATATGTGACCTAGTTACCACAAAAAATATAAACTTGCATTGTGGAACTTTTACTGCAAGAGTGTTCTCAGAAACTTGCTATCACGAACGAACATTCATAGCTTTCAAGATGAAGGAGCAATGTTTTGGACACATTCATGACATAGTTTGTTGAAATGTGCCCAAATTTGGCACATGTGTTCATTGTGGGATGACAAGCAATGTTGCCGACCAAAGATTTCGACATGTTTCACAAAAAAACCCACTTTTCATTTTTCAAGTGATTAAAATAGCGTTTTTTGTGAAGCGGGTACCGAGAAAGTCGTCCAAAATGGCACCGATACATTTTCTTCACATAGTAGACATCATTTCATGTACAATCACCGAAAGGCATGCATTTCTGAGCTCTCTGCCTATTTCCGGCCATTTAAACGGCTTCCTGTCGATTCAGTAGGAAACGGCTAGATTTTGAACTGCAGCTGCCAAATAGCTTGCCCGTTATGTTTTTGAAATTTCATTTTTAGGCTCACAAGTATCCATTTCATCAGATATACGCCAAAATATCCACATGATTCAAACACTAGACACAAACAGTCACGGCCACGAATTCGACTAGATTTTCAAATGAGCACACGAAATTAAAAAAATCAAAAAAATGGAAAACCTTCACGTAGCGTCATGATATGTGACCTAGTTACCACAAAAAAATATAAACTTGCATTGTGGAACTTTTACTGCAAAAGTGTTCTCAGAAACTTGCTATCACGAACGAACATTCATAGCTTTCAAGATGAAGGAGCAATGTTTTGGACACATACATGACATAGTTTGTCGAAATGTGCCCAAATTTGGCACATGTGTTCATTGTGGGATGGCAAGCAATGTTGCCGACCAAAGATTTCGACATGTTTCACAAAAAAACCCATTTTTCATTTTTCAAGTGATTAAAATAGCGTTTTTTGTGAAGCGGGTACCGAGAAAGTCGTCCAAAATGGCACCAATACATTTTCTTCACATAGTAGACATCATTTCATGTACAATCACCGAAAGGCATGCATTTCTGAGCTCTCTGCCTATTTCCGGCCATTTAAACGGCTTCCTGTCGATTCAGTAGGAAACAGCTAGATTTTGAACTGCAGCTGCCAAATAGCTTGCCCGTTATTTTTTTTAAATTTCATTTTTGGGCTCACAAGTATCCATTTCATCAGAAATACGCCAAAATATCCACATGATTCAACCACTATACACAAACGGTCAAGGCCACGAATTCGACTAGATTTTCAAATGATCACACAAAATTCAAAAAAAATCAAAATAATGCAAAACCTTCGCGTAGGGTCATCATATGTTGCCTAGTTACGAGAAAAAATATACACTTGCAATAAGAATGTTTTATAGAAAAAGTGTTCTCAGAAACTTGCTATCACGAACGAACATTCATAGCTTTCAGGACAAAGGAGCAATGTTTTGGCCACTTTCATGACATAGTTTGTCGAAATGTGCCCGAATTTGGCACATGTGTGCATTGTGGCATGACAAACAATGTTGCCGACCAACGATTTCGACATGTTTCACAAAAAAATCAACTTTTCATTTTTTAAGTGCTAATAGTCCGACTTTTTGTGAAGCGTCTACCGAGAGTGTCGTCCAAAATGGAACCGAAAAAAATTGTTCACATAGTAGATATAATTCTATGAACAATCACCAAAAAGTATTCATTTCTGAGCTTTCTACCATTTTCCGGTCAATTAAACGGTTTCCTGTCGATTCAGTTGGAAATGGCTAAAATTTGAACTACAAGTGCTATATATCTTGCCCGTTATTTTTCAGGAATTTCATTTCTAGGTTCACAACTAGTCATTTCATCATAGATACACAAAAATATTTGCATGATTCAATCACTACACGAAGATTCGTTGATTGAAGCCAAATTTCAAAGAATTATCCCAAGTTTTATTTTAAATTCCACAAAACCCTATATAAAACAATATATAATCTTAGAGAAGTTTGTACTTTATTTTTACTAAAAACATTTCCTACTAATCTATAATTATAGAGGACATATATACAAAATTTTCAAATTTTATTTGGTTGAAATTGGAGTTCAAATTAAAAAATATTAAAGAAAACAGAAAAGAACAAACCCTAATGGGCCGAATAGATATGGGTGTAGATATCAGGGAATCCTGTCTTTAGAAGTGGATGTTTAGAAGTGGATGTTTGAATTTCATTGTGGCATAATTTTAAAACTTTGCATTTGAATTTAGAAGAATAATCCAAAAAAAATATTTCAAATTCTTCAAAACCCTATTTAAAGCAATACATAAGGTTAGTGGTATTTTGTTATTTTATTTTGACTAAAAAAAGTCCCTAATAGTCTATAATTACATATTACTTCTTTACAAAAACATAAATTTTATTTGGTTGAAATTGGACTTAAAAATCAAAAGTAATAAAAGAAAACATAAAAGAATAATAAAAAGGAACAAAAAAAAGTACCAGCGAGGCGGCCCATTACCTTGCTGCTCCGGCCCAGGCCTTTTTCCATACGCAGATAGAAATCAGCTTAAGAACAATTAGATTCGGTTACATAGCAACGTCGCGCTAGCAGCCCAGCGGTAGCGACCAGTAGTAGCTAGCGCTAGCTCGTGGGTTCGACTCCCCACTTCTGCAATGTTTTTGGCAAATATTTCATGGGGTTGTGGCTGCACCCAGATGTCAAGGCGGGTCCCACATGTCAGGTCCTGGGTGTTGGATCCACCTGTCAGGTGGGTGCGGGTCCCACATGTTAGGGAGTGGTGCGGGTCCCACATGTCATATGTCAGGGCTCGGGTGTAGGATCCACCAGTCAGGCATGGTGGGTGCGGGTCCCACATGTAGGGGCGGGACCCACATGTCATGAGGTTGGGGTGGGTCCCACATGTCATGTTGGGTGGGGTATGAGCGGGTCCCACCTGTCAGGTTAGGTGGGTCCCACCTGTCAGGTTAGGTGGGTGCGGGTCCCACATGTCTTGTATGGTGGGGCAGGGTGGGGGTGGGTCCCACCTGTCAGGTTAGTCAACAAGTCAAAGTGTGTGCTACTGCTGACAATGGGTCCTACCTGTCAGAGTGACACGTAAGCGAAAATAAGAGTGACACATAAGCGAGACTGCTGAGTTGGATGTCCAGTCAAAGTGACACGTAAGCGAAAATGACACTTATGCACTGACACGTGGGCGAGACTGCTGAGTTGGCTGTTAACTAATGAGAATGACCATTTAAATTGGTCGTAATCGGCTAAAAAAAGCTCGTAGGATATTACTATCTGCATTATGACCAATCCAGATAACCAGACTATGACCTTTCTGACAGATTTGGTCATTATATTTTTGGGTTTAGACCCTCCAAAACAGCGAGTGACCAAATTGATCAAAATGGTCACATATCTTTGACCAATATTTTCAGGGTCACTATCAAAAGGTCATAGGTTAGCATATTTCTTGTAGTGGGTGAGCACCCAGCCCGCCAGAGTTCGACTCCTGCTGGAGCAAATTTCTGTGCGTCTCAGTGATGCACTGTTCACATGCGCAATGTAGCAACACTGTTCACTAAACAATGCACTAAATCGCAGGTGCCTCTCATCGTCCACGTGCCACAGGCGAGGTCGACGTGCCCGTCGGTCCCGGAGCGCTGGTCTTCGGATAGGTCTCTCAGGACGTATTAGGGATATAGGTTATAGGTCTAGTTTAGACATATAGGTGGAGTGTGTGTGTGGTGTGTGTGCGTGTGGTGTGTGTGCCTGTATATCCGATCAAGATACTACAACTTGTATTCTCAGGAGAGGCTCTCAAAAAAAAGAATTTGTTCAGGGTGTCGTCTAGCTCTCTCCGTTTCAAATAAAAATTCGTTTTATGTTACGGAGTACTATATATGTAGTTATGTACTAAATCAACATTCAACGACAGCTAATATACGGACCTCTCCCCTTTTCCCCATCTACAGTAGAAAAGGCGATTTCTTGAACGACACCGCGCGAACCAGCTCGCCGCCGGCGATTCGTCGGATCCCTCGCCCTCCGGCGGCCGCTTTGGCGGCGGGAGGACGGGGAATCCACGGATCCCAGTGTGTATATAGCCTAGGTGTGTGTGGTGGTGTGCTAGCCGGTGGCGCTGTGGAGATGGCGGTGGTGCCGGAGTGGCGTTTGGTGGCGGTGGTCCTCTCCTCCGATGGTGCGGCTCCGGTGGAGCTTCGTCGCGGATCTGCCGTCCTGCCCTCATTCGCGGCTCCTCGGAGTGCTCGAGAGGGTCTCCCCTTCGCCGGAGTCCGTGAGATGGCGGATCTAGCGGTTGACGATCTGGAAGCTGCGGTTGCTGAAGGCCAAGGTGGTATCGCCGGCCGTCACGCAGGGTGGAGGTGCTCAGGTACCGAGGAGCGCCGACTTCCTGTCCGCGATGGGGAGCCTCCCAGTCCAAGCTATCGGAGGTGGTGCGGCGGGTTTCGCCGGCGTAGCGTCTTGCTCGACGAAGACGATGCCAGAGCTCAGAGGGACCTTCTTGTAATTTCTTTGTTTTCTAGGCTTTTCTGTAAGAAGCTGGGCTGGATGTAACTGCGATTTCCCTCACAAAAAAAAAGACAGCTAATATACAACGGAGGAAATACTTGTTATTTTATCTGGATTTTTTTTGAAACAATTTTATCCGGAATGTTCACACAATCATAACTGCGTTTTGTGGGTAGTGTCATGTTTCAACACTCGCAAGGGAGAACTAGAAATCTTCATACATTGATGTCTCCTCCCATTCTGGTCTATGTTGCTCTCACCTTTTCCTACAGGGCCTATCTTCCGATCTCCGCCCGCTCAACCCACAACCGGGAAAATTTTAATGACGCCACTCATGTCGAAGCGGTTTTCACCGTTAGTTTCACTTTAAGATTTGCACCACATATGTAAGAGTTAACAAACTTGTGGTCTATAAAGTTGCCGCACATGAACACATTGGTTAAAGAAATAACTACACAAACCTGCGTCAACTTGTATTTTGAAGAAATCTAGAAGATAGAAGAAAAAATTCTAGAAGTACCAACTAGCATATGGGTGCATGATACTGTGCATCTTGTTTACTTCTTTATTTTTCACGAATAGCAAACTCATACAAAAGAAGTGGCATGTATCTAAGCATGAAGACTGACATTGTCAAATAAACTAGATGATCTTGTTGCACCACACACGCAAATGACATAAGCAAGATTGTATTTTAGTTATAATTTTGTTTGTGTTTTCCATGTATGTTGTTATCCATGCCTGTGATTCTCATCTCTAACATGCCGCTACCATCGATGCTACTTTGGACTACGAATGTTGCCCGATAATTTTTATGTATTTTTCTTAGGTTAAAGTCATCTCAATACATCATTCTTTTTCTTATAGTTGTTAGCCCAAAGCTAGCTAAAACAAATGAAACCCGCATATTTATACTGAATATTTTTACATTTTAGATCATTTTGTTACTATCTTAGGCTAGATGTATATGACATCTGATTTAATAATTTTATCTTGTATCAAAAAACTAATAACATTGTACATTGTCATAACTTAAAGTTTGTTGTTACTTAATAAAGACATATTTGTATCACTCAAGATGCAACAATCGAGCTCTCTTAATTAATTATGTTGTCTTATCGAGTTGTGCTTGGGACATTTACTAAAGTTAGGCAAAACATAAAATTATGACAAAGAGAGTGTTAATATACATACAAATTCATGCACTCAGGCGTTTGTGTATATTGTGACATCTGTAAATATCTCGATATAGCTAGCTTTACAATATACTACAAGTTTAACAAATATCTTAAATGATGTTATTTCAGTGGGGACATGCGGTGTTAAAAATGTTTTTTTCACGAGTTTGCTCTTTCCTTGGCTAGATTACATTGTTCGTTTCGTCACTTCATGTTGTCAAATCTTCCTTGATACCATCATGATATGTAGGCGATGGGTGCACATGCACGCGTGCTCCGTCCATAGCACAGATCCGTGAATATATACGCCCGTTGTGTCTAAAATTCTGGCAATAAAATCGGGGCCTTAGTCTAAGTCATCGGTTCAAATCCGATAAGGGCTCGCTTGGATTGCGGGTATTTGGACCGTAATTCGTCGGAATAATTTACGGAACCTCGAACGTGCGTAACTTCCTGCTGGTTTCCGTCGTTTTTATCCGGGCAGAAAATTTAAAGGCGAACCAAGCGGGGCCTAAAGGAGTTTTTAAAGTAGTGGTAGAGTAATGCCGTCTGGCGCTGGTATCAGTATGTCCTAGCAAATATGTTCGTGCGTGCGTCATTCAGCACCACCCCTCGGGTAGCTGGACGCCGTCTGTCAATGGTATGTTGTGGCGGCGGTGGTCCTCCGCCTCCACCTCCGTGGGCGGAGGCAACACGGGAGGAGCTGGCCGCGTTGGACGCACATCAAAAAGACGACAGAGGGTATGCGTCCGGCGGCGGTGGCCCTCGGGATGAGCTGCCCTGCTCGAAGAGACACATCTCCTCCAGGAGGACGAGGTGATGTGCCTTGAGGCGCTCCACTCCTCCTCGCGCTGCATCTCCCGAGCGAAGGCGAACTCCATCTCTCGCTCCTCGTTGAGAAAGCGGCGTTGCTCTAGCTGCTCCTGGCGCCGGTGCTCGGGGCTGCGGTGCGAGCGACGCGCTCGCGCCGAGCTTGGCGCTCCGCACTTATCCGCTGCCGGTGGGCGATCTCCTCTTTGCTCATCAACGGTCGCGGCTTCCAGTTGCAGGCATGTTTGTGAGGGTTTGGAGGAGAAGTGTTGTATGGAGAAGAGAGACTCGTCGGGTGTCCTTTTAAAGCCGGCGAGGAGCGGGGTAGGTTGGCGCTGCATTAATGCCACCATCGGCTTGTTTGTCACGCGCATTGACGCGACGACGCGTGCGCACGACGGCCTAACCTTCCAGTGAGTGATCGATGTGTCGCGTCTTCTGCGTCACCACCTTTTGAGTGTTGTGCTCCAAGCGTCGCGTCATCTGCGCCTGCTTGGGGGCGTCATTAAAACGGCCGGCCACAATAAATCTGCCTGTGACCGATATGTCGCTGACGTGTCGGACTCGCAAGTCGGGATCCGGCGACGTGTCTCGCGTTGTCACGGTTGCCGACATGCCCGCTTGCGTCCGTAGAATCTAGGCGCGAAGCGGGTTGCCAGATGCTGTATTGGGACGTGCCGGCAAGTTTTGTTCTAGGGCGCGCCGCTAGAAGCATTTTTTGTGCCGCCGCACCCAAGAGCCCCATTGGGAAAGCAGTTGGGGCGGTGAAAATGTTCTTGTATGATAATTATTCTATGCTCATAAATTATGTCTGACATGTAGGGTAAGAAATGACTTGAGGCGCCTTCGCGACGTGGAACTTTTTTCTGCCGTTACGACGCACACGGGAATATGTACTATCAGTACTAATATGGTATATGTATTATTAGTATACTGAAATTTCCAAAAGGAAAAAAAATGATATTTTTATTTAGTTAAAAAATTCCAGTCTACATCGCACGTCTTCCCCAGCTGCGTCGTCGTTGGCGTCGCGCTCGTGTTTGGAACCGGCAGCCGGAGAGTGTGCAGCCACCTTGAGGAAGTAGAACCTCGTGCGACGCACGCTGGACGCCCTGATCTTGAAGCTCAGGACAGGGGAGAGCCCGGCCACCTTGAGGAAGTAGAACCCTTCGGTCCTCTCCCTCCGGTACGTGCGCACGCGGATGTCCACGGTGAGGTTGTACTGGAGAATCCCCCTGCCAGAGGGGCCGTCCACGAGGTCGAAGCGAGAGAGCGTGGCGGAGATGGCGGTGGCCCTGACGGCGCCCGGGCGGAGGATGAGCCAGAGGAGGATGGTGGCGGCGACGAGCAGGATGACGACGATGACGATGGCGTTGAAGAGGCAACAGCCGGAGCCGCTCTGGCGCGGGGCACGGGGTGGAGGAGGAGGAGCTTTGTACGCCGGCTGCGGCGGGATGGGGTGGGCTGGCTCGCTCAGGTGAAACTTCTGCTGCGGCTTCAGGATCGCGTAGGCCGCCATTTGCTCGACGAAAGTATGTCCTTGATTTTTTGCTGGAGCCTGGAGGAGTCGATCGATCGATTGGACAATGCGTGCGTAACTGGTAGATCGCGTCGGATGATATTGTATGATATTTATAGATGAATGCAGTGCGCGGTCAAGATGACGCTTGGAAACCAACTCGTTAGTACTCCCGTTGCTGATGCGTTTACTTTGTGCCAACGACTACTTGCTTTTTCTTGTTGATTCTTTTGCGCACGGAACTGATATCTGTTGCTTACAATTTCCTGTGTTGAAGAGTCGTGTTGAAGGAGCAGAAAAGCGATGCCTCCCGGGCGTACGAAACCCGGGCTTTTCCATGCTTGATGCTGTCAACGAACTTGTTCGTGAGGCTGGAGCAATTGTTGTTTAGGGCATTCCACTCATCCCCAAACGCTTCCAGGAGGCTTTCTTAGCGTCGACGCGAAGAAAATTTTACCAACCGCCCTCACAGGACTTCATTTAGCGCCGTTTTGCACCGGCGTATCCAAGTCAATCCCAGCACGCCGGTTCTCGCTTGACGGGCAAAAGGCGTCCGTGGCCGGACTTGTCGGTTAGGGAAGGCGATTTCCCTCCATAATTAAGAGAATAGCCAAAATAACACTACTCAAAACCGAAGTTGCCAAAATACCACTAGTGAAAACCAACTTGCCAAAATAACACTCCTACCTCAGTTTTTCATGCCAAAGTAACATTGTCAACGAATTTCTGTGAGTCAAAACGTTAGCAACTTGTCAGCTTTTTAACTATTCCAAATTTACCCCTGTAAACCTATCTCCATCTCTCTCTCACAACCTTTCCCGAGCACGGGCATGGCGGCGCGAGCAAGCAGCCCACGCCAGCGCATCCCTGCCGCTCCCCTCCGTGGCTCGGCCACCTAGCTCGGCGCCCGTCCGACCCTCCCCTCCGCCCGCCCGGCACGCTCTCCTTCGCCGCCCGACGCGCTCCTCCGCCCGGCCGCCGCCCGGCGCGCTCCTCCGCCTGGCCGCCGCCCGACGCGCTCCCCTGCAGCATGTGCTCGCCCGGCGCGCTCCTTCGCCCGGCCTCGCGCCTGCCCTTCACGCTCTCCGCCCGAGCGCCGGCCTCCCCTGCTAATTTGGACCGGCACCTCCCCTGTACGAGCTCAACCTCCGACCGGAAGTGCACCTCGCCTGCGACCTCGACCTCTACAGACCTGCAGCAAAGGTATGTATCATTTCCACTCCCTCATGAGGATGCCACTGTGAGTGCAAAACAACTTAGAGATCAGTTGCAAAAGGAGTTTGATATCAAGCTTAACTACGTTGATGTTTGGAAAGGGAGAGCTCGTGCAAAGAATCAATTGGAAGGTACATACAAGGAGAACTTTAACTTGTTGTGGAGCTTGAGGGCCAAATTGTTGGCAGCCAATCCTGGAACTATATTTGAGATAGACACCAAAACAATTAAAAACAAGAAGGGCGATATTGTGCATGTTTTCAACAGGTTGTTCATTGCCTTCAAGCCATGCATTGATGGGTTCTTGGCAGGGTGTAGACCCTATTTGGGTGTTGATGCAACTTTTCTGACTGGGAAGTACACCGGACAATTGGCAGCCGCAATTGTCGTGGATAGACACAGTTGGATGTTTTCGGTAGCATTTGGTATTTTTGAGAAGGAAAATAAAGATAATTGGGTATGGTTCATGGAACAACTGAAAGTGGCCATTGGAGAGCCACAAGGGCTTGTGATACATACTGATGCATGCAAGGGGTTGGAGAGTGCTATTGGTACGGTCTACCCAAATTGTGAACATAGAGAATGCATGATGCATCTAATGCTCAACTTCAAGAAAAAGTTTAAAGGAGACATACTAGATAATATGTGGCCTGCAGCTTGGACATATGAAGCAGAGAAGCATGCAACACTAATGGCAGAAATAGAAGCACACAACGCTCAAGCAATTACCTACTTGAAAATGCATCACAACCGTGTGTGGACAAGAAGCAAATTTTCAGCAATGACAAAGGTTGAGTATGTGTGCAATAATTTAGCAGAGGTTTTCAATAATTGGATTAGGGAGGTAAATCAGCTTGCACTTGTTGAACTTCTTGATACGATTAGGGAAATGATTATGATATTGCTAGAGAAAAGGAGAGCGGTTGCTGAAAAACTGCTAGGTAAGATACTACCTAGTGTGATAAAGGGGTTGAATCTGAAAAGCAAGAGGCTGCATTACTTGGAAGCAAGAGCATCACCAAATATAGCTGAGATTTCAGGAAATGGATGGAGACACACCGTTAACTTAGAGAAAAAGGAGTGTTCTTGTCGAAGATGGCAGATTTGTAGTAAGCCATGCACACATGCTCTTCGGTTCATATTCTCCAAACAAGCCAAGCTCGAGGAATATGTTGACGAGTCCTTCTCGGTGGAGAGATTCAAAGCGGCATACAAGGGAGTTCTCATGCCAATTAGGGGCAAGTCACAATGGCCTATGGTAAATCCATGGTTTGATATGGTTCCTCCTAAACTTACCAAGAGTGCTGGACGGCCAAGAACTAGGAGGATACTAAATCATACCGAGGGTGGAGGTAGAAGACATAAATGCAAAAGGTGTGGACAACTTGGGCATCTCAAAAAGACATGCAAATTGCCAGAGATTGAAAGTGATGTTGACCGAGATGCTACGCCTCCTCCAAGGTAATTATCTTTGTGAGTTTGATTGCTTCCAAATGTTTTGCATATTCCTTACTAACGGTGTGTATTGAATTGTAGGAAAAAAAATCAAAGGTTGAAGCAAGCATTGCAACACCTTCTTCTCCTAAGACACCAACAAAGCAAGGTACTCCACTTGGTACTCCTACAAGTCCGATGACAAGAAAGAGGGCTGCAGCTATTGCAATTGCTTCTTCACCTCCTAGTGCATCTACAAGGAGCAAAACGGTTGCTCCTAGCCCTCTTCGGCAAGTTTAGTGCATGAAAACCATGATGTGTCAACCATGAGAACCATGATGTGTTGATTTCATCTTCTTTTGGACCATTATGTCTAGTTGTTGGTGCTGTAATGTTGTTAAAATGCTGCTGCAATGTTGCCCAATTGTGCTGAAATGATGTATATTTTGCTGTCAAATTGTGCTGAAATGCTGTGAAAATGTGTTCAAATGCTGTTATTTTGCTGTGAAAGTGTGTTGAAGTGTGCTGAAATGTTGTCAAATTATGTTATTTTGTTGTGCAAGTGTGCTGAAATGCTGTCCAAATGTGTTGAAATGTTGTCATAGTCCTATGTGAAGAGGTAAGGGCACATATGTCTTTTTTTGGATGATGTTAGACTGAGTTAGCAACTAGTGGTATTTTGGCTTAAAAAAACTGAACGTAGTGTTATTTTGGCAAGTTGGTTTTCACTAGTGGTATTTTGGCAACTTCGGTTTTGAGTAGTGTTATTTTGGCTATTCTCTCTCCATAATTTGGCTCTTCCCTTAATTTTGCTCTTTTCCTCCATTTCTCCCCACATATACCTCTCCCTACGGCCACTCCGAGCTCTGCACCTGCTCCGACGACCACGCCCATCACCCTCGACTATGATGCTGCGGTGTTGCCGGCGTCCATTTGAACTGTGTATTTAATGCCGAATGTGGCTGTTTCACCAGATCGCCGAAACTCCGGCTTGATCCATTCGCTGAAACTATGGCTTTTTAAAATGATCGCCCAACTGTGCCTGCTTTGATCGCCGAATTCGGGCTATTTTTGGGCGGGAATATGGACTTTCAAATTATGTTGATCTGTGTTTGCTGGGCTGAAACGGCTGGTAAGTTCGCCGGTTCTAGTGGTCGCACCAAATGGTGACGGAGATGCCCTTACCGTAGTGGACAGGCGTATGGTGACGGAGGCAATTGGAACAGATTTTTCATATAACTAATTCCTCCACTCCACAATATAAAATGTTTTAGATGTTTCATATATTGTCTAGATTCGGACGAAATTGAGTGTACATGTGAATGTGGAAAATGTTAAATTGAAGGCGTAGGAAATGTGAGCATGAGTTGCTACCGACTGATTATGCATTCTGAAGAATTTCATACTTTAAAATGTTAAAGTAGAATGGTCAGCATTTACTGTTTTCTCTTTATTTAATTTACTTTTTATTTATGAAAAATTTCATATCTCGAAAAAGTTTAGTTTTAAAAAGTGTTCGTATTTTTTGAAATTGTCGGTTTTATAAAAAGTTTAGATTTTAAAATTGTTTGGATTTGAAAATTGTTCAGTTTTTAAAAGTGTTAGTTTTTAAAATTTGTTCGACTTTGATTTTGTTTAAATTTGAATTTTGTTAAATTTAAAATGTTCAGATTTTAAAATTGTTCAGATTTGAGAGTTGTTTAAAGCTGTTCAGTTTTGAAATTGTTCGGATTTGATTTTTCAATTTTTAAAATTGTTCAGTTTTTCAAAATTGTTCGGTTTTAAAAAAATTCGGATTTGAAATTTGTTTGGTTTTGATTTTTTGTTCAAATTTGAAAAAAAATAGTTTCTAAAAATTGTTCGGGGTTTAATTTTTTCGGATTTGATTTTTTTTCGGATTGAATTTTGATCGGATTTGATATTTGTTAAAAAAAATCGGGTTTGAAATTTGTGCGGATTTAAATTTTGTTCGTTTTTGAAAGTTTTTCAAAATTGAAAAGTAATTATAAACGCTAAAGAAAAAACTAACAGTACTTAGTAGGGCCGGCCCACTAAGCAGTCGCTTGAGGCGACGGGCCAAGTTGCGTCCTTCAGCTGAAGAGGCCTGAATCCCAGGCTTCGAGCCGGAACCCCCGTGCCGGCCGCCGCCGCCGCCTCCTCACCTCCGTCGGCGACCAGCCGCGCCGTAGCCATGGCGGGGGTGTGGGCGGCGCTCAGGCCGTACGTGAAGCACGCCATCGTTGGCTCCCTGGTCGGCCTCACCGTCTCCGACCGGTACTGCTTCCTCGCCCCCGTCCACGGCTCCTCCATGCACCCCACCTTCGAGGACAGGGCAGGCGAATACGCGCTGGTGAAGCGGGCCGCCCTCGCCCGCTACGGCTTCTCCCGCGGCGAGGTCGTCATATTCGTGTAAGCCCATGCTCTCCGCCTGGGCGGATTGATGCTCTGGAATGATGCTCTGGGGATATTCACTGGATCTTGATGATTCTTGATGTCGATGTTGCCTGTATGTGCATGTAGGTCGCCGACTGACCACCGGACCTCGCTGGTCAAGAGGCTGATCGGGTTGCCCGGCGACTGGATCAGCGTCCGGAGACGGAGGAGATCCGGAAGATACCGGAGGGGCACTGCTGGGTCGAAGGGGACAACGCCACTGTCAGCTGGGACTCGAGAAGTTATGGCCCCGTAAGACGTTCGTCCTCTTCCCCTTCTCTAGAGTTTAGACACAACCTGGGAGGGTATAATATCGCTGTATGCATCATTTCATTCTCGTGTTTGTATTGTACATATTGCACTGGCTTCATTGAACAAGCGCCTAATCGAGCTAAGCAGAGCGGCACCTCGCACTTGTCTTGGTGCTACTTTTCATACTGCTCCATTTAACAAGTGTCTAATCGAATATATTAATTCTAAACAGAGGAGCTCGCAGTTGTCTTGGAGCCAGTTTTGATACAGCTACGACTATGGCTTTTTAAAATGATCACCAACAACTGCGCATGAAATATCATGCAGATAAGCATAGGACGGAGCGCCATTTTGCTGTTGGTTATTGGGTCTACTTGAAACTTCATCCGTATGTGCAAACCTCAGTGGCTAACCAAGGCACGCGTAAGCTCGCTTTTCGTTTCTATGGGCCTTTTCAGGTGATCCAGAAAGTTGGAAAATTGGCATATAAACTGGCATTACCAGATACAAGCCAAATCCATCCAGTCGTCCATGTGTCGTAGTTGAAGAAGGCGATCGGTGCTGATACAGCTGTTCAACAACATTTGCCTGATGTTGATTCAACACAAACTGTTCCAGACATGGTGTTAGGAACACGCTGGCGCAAGCACAATGGAGAGTCTCGCTGTCAACTTCTGGTGCGTTGGAAGGGTTACCTAATGCTCTAGCTACCTGGGAAGACCGTGAGGAACTACAGGATCGGTTTCCTGAACATCCAGCTTGGGGACAAGCTGGTTCAAAAGAAGGGGTAATGTCATGGACCTGGTGCATGATGTGAAGCAATCAGCATCAGGAAAGCAGAGGCGGAGGCTTCGCAGAGCTGGACGCAAGCCAGCTAGGCTCAGTGGGTCCGAATGGATTTCTTGAAGCCAATCACATGAGGCCATGTGGCAACGTCGACGCGCAGCTCGTGCCAACTCACCTGGGTCGGCCAGAGTACTAATAGCGATCTCCTGTAGTTGTTTTGGTTTTATCGTTGGACCAACCTGTATTGACTCTGTAATCCCTGTCCTCTGCTTCTCTTCTTCCTCCTCAGTACTTCGTCTCTTCCCGATCCCCAATTCCTCCTCTGAATGGTATCGCAACTGAATCCTGTGAACACTACTGCTAGTGAGTTCATAACACCGTTTGACAAAGTATAACTCAGCCGATCCATAAGTTGGATCATACCTAGTTGTGGATCTACGGTTGTATGGCCAGCTGTGGATCTTCAACAGTACACACACAAAGCAACACAATCCTATGGAGCGTGTTTAGTTGTCAACAGAGTCGGGGCCATGTTGTTTTATGTTTTATGGAATGCTTGGGTCTTGTTAGATATTGTATAGCTCTATTTGTCAGACCGTATATGGTCATCACTGTATCCTTGTATTGGTACATTGTACCCCTATATATATGAGAGATATGCCACCCCTAGAGGGTTGAGCAAGTTCCCCCAACCTTTACCATTTAACATGGTATCAGCCTAAACCTAGCGATCCACCTCCAAAACCCTAAACCTAGCGAGCCGCCGCGATCTATCTGCCGCCGCCATGACTTCCGCTTCTGCCTCGGGCGCTGCCAGCGCCGGTTTCCTCCCCGCGTCGCTTGCCGCCCTCCTCAACTCGCCTCCGCGCTCGCTTGCTCCATCGGTGCACCTATTCTTCGGCACCACAAGCGTTGGGTCCATGTTCTCGGCCCCGATCCCGCGTTTCGGCTCTGCCGAGGCCGCCGTCGCGATCTCCGTCGCCTCGGTCCCGTTCTCGGCAGCCTCTGTGACGTTGGCTGCCCTGGTCCTTGCGCCTGTGCTGCAGTCGCCATCGTCCGTCGCCCCACCGCCTGCTGCACCGGCCCCTGCCGTCGCCGCACCATCGGTTGCCCCGATCGCCGCTGCACCGTCGTTGTTCCACTTCGGCCACCTGATCACCCTACGCCTGAACCCGGACAAATACATGTTCTGGCGTGCCAAGGTGATGCCACTGCTCCGCAACCATTACCTGGTTGGATACGTTGATGGTTCTTTTCCGTGTCCCCGTAGGTGATCACCAACATGCACGGCCCAACCATCAATCCCGAGCATCGCGTGTGGGTGCAGCAAGATCAAGCGATCCTCTCCGCTATCCAGGGTTCCCTGGGCGAGGGGGTTGTCGGCCTCGTCCTCTTCGACGAGACCTCCATGGATGCCTGGACCGCTCTGGAGAACGTGTTCGCATCCGTCTCCACGTCCCGCTCGATGGCTCTTCACCGTGAGATCGGGGACATCAAGAAACTGGACTCCTCCGCCACCACCTACTTCAACAAGATCAAGGTGGTCGCCGACACGCTGACCTCCATTGGTCAGCCGCTACGCGACGAGGAGTTTGCCGGCTTCGTCCTCCATGGCCTCGACGCCAAGTACGACATGCTCGCCGAGGCCGTCAATGGCGCGAAACCGCCCATGACTCCGCAGGAGCTCTACTCTCGCCTTCTGAGCACGGAGCAGCGCGTGGAGTCTCGCCGTACGTCTTCCGTCGTCACCGAGCATGCCTCTGCGCACTGGACTGCCCGTGGACAGCCCTCACGTCCGCCCGCGCCCCTGCCACTGGGTACACGCCACCATCTGCTGGCAAGGCCGCACCTCCACCACCTGCACCTACCTCGGGTGGGGGTCGTGACAGTCGCATTTGCCAACTGTGTTGCTGCCCGGGGCATCTTGCCTCGAAGTGTCATCGTCGTTTTCAGCGGAGCTACCTCGGCATCGGCAACGACGGCAAGAACAATGAGCGCCAAGTCGCCATGGCCGACTTTGGTCCTCCTGTGAAGCAGGGGTCACTAGTACAGAACGACACATCCGATACCCCTCTATGGAAACGGCACGAGTTAGGCGACAGAGAATCGCGACTTTAGCGTTGCGGACGAGGCCTGGCAGAGGCTGGTCCGTCAACATTGGTTACGGAGGATTTTATATCTCCGTTACCAAATATATCGGCAACGGTCATAAATTCGTCTCCGTTTCCAATATGTGTCTCTATGGCAACGGTTGTTTATGTATATCCGTTTGCGATGTGCTTGGGAAATTGCAGTTGCAAACAGGAAGCGCGCCTGTTCAATGCGGCTTAATTCACAAGGGATTGGAACCACCTGCTCGACGCTAACAAAATGTGACTGGAACCGCGCGAAGCCAGGCAGGTCCCGCATTCTCCCCTTCGTTCTCTCCCACGTTCTCTACCACACTAGCACAACCGCCATGGAGGAACCCTGGTGGCAGAACGAGGAAGTCCCGAGCGACGACATGAGCGCTGAAGACCGCGGTGAAGTTCCATGGTGTGATCAAGACGGGCCGCCGGACTCGGACCCCGATGACTCGGACCCGCCATCTTCACGCTCTATAGAAGACGACTCCGACGACTCGGACCCGCCGTCTTCATGCGAAGGAGAAGACGACTCTGAAGAGGACGAGTCGCCGGCGGAAGAGGAGCCGGAGGACCCGCCGGAGCCGTATTCTAGCCAGGAAGAATACGACGCCGACGACGAGGAGGAGGAGGAGGCATCGGAGGAGGCGCCGGAGGAGGAGGCATCGGAGGAGGCGCCGGAGAAGGACGTGCCGGAGGAGGACGTGCCGGAGAAGGAGGATCACGCTCCAGAGAAGGAGGCGCGAGAGGAGGATTCGCCGGAGAAGGATGCACGGCCGGAGAAGGAGGAGCACGAGCCGAAGGAGGAGGAGGAGCACGCGCCTGAGGAGAAGGCAACCGGCAAGAAGCGACGCCGCGCCGCGGATGACAATGGCGCGGAGGAAAGGCGTAAGAAGAACAAGTAGAGTAGAGTAGATAGATAGTTCAATTCTACCGTATCGATCCTTCGTAAGTATGTCCAGTGTGTCAGTGAAGAGAAGAAAAAGGCAACGGTTGTTTATTGCCTCCGTTTGCGATGTTAGTGCTATATATGTGCCACTGCGGCAACCCTAACGCTCTCGCTCTCACTCTCACTCCCACAGTCATAGTGTGGCGGCGGCTTCAAGCAGCACACTAGATCTAACCCTTATCTCACAGATCTGAGCGGCGCGTCCGGCCGGCATCGCCGCCGTTCATCTTCCCCCAGCGGCGCGTCGGCGAGCTGCCGCGCATCTTCCCCCAGCGGCGCGTCGTGAGCTTCCCCCCCAGCGGCTCGTCGGCGAGCTGCCGCGCATCCCCCTCAGCAGCTCGTCGGCGAGCCGCCGCGCATCTTCCCCGAGTATGTCGCCGACGCGGATCTACTGGTCTATTGCCATGCATCTTTCCCAGGTATGTCGCCGACTTGATCTTACATTTTGTTTAAAGTAGCACAGAAAACTTGTCTGGTATTTGAAGTCTAGTATTGTGTTATGTCTAGTATTGTAGTACTGCCGATGATGAATACGCCCCTCGACACTAGATCTTACATTTTATTTAAAGTAGTATCTACTGATCTAGTATTGTAGTACTGTCTAGTATTGTAGTATTGTGTTCTGTCTAGTATTGTAGTACTACCGATGATGAATACACCGCTCAACACTAGATCTTACATTTTATTTAAAATAGCATAGAAAACTTGTCTAATATTTGAAGTCTAGTATTGTGTTGTGTCTGTTTTTAGTACTGCCGATGATGAATACATCCCTCAATACTAAATCTTGCACTATTTTAAGTCTACTAGGGTAAATTAATTTCAACGCTTTGTAGTACTACCGATGATGAATAGATCCCTCACTACTAGTAGTACCGATGAGGGCGCTTAAGGTGTAAACTGTTTTCATCTTAAATTGTATTTTATGTCATGTAGCATCATATTTTGCTCTTTTCTAACTAGACATCCATGTATTTTATATGAAAAAACACCATGCAGATCGAAACAAGCTTTAAAAGAGCTAAATACAAAGTGGGATCATATCCGTGAACCGTCGTTGTTGTGACGTTTCGCTGCACTGTTCAAAACACTTTTTTAATTAAGAGTGTCTTGGACAGTGTGGCTGAAATGTCACAGCGGTGACGCTATTATATTTCGGCGACACCGTCCAAGCTGGAGCAAGCGTCAGCACGAAGAATTTGGCAAGATTAATTTGCTAAGGAGGCTTGCGAGCTCGGTGTGGTTTCTGGTTTTCAGTTTCTCCATCTATTTTGTGTATGTGTGTAGCAATTTGGCTGAGATGTGATTTGGAGAAGCATGAAACCGCTACTCGAGTCTTTTGCTAGGTCGAATTCCGTTTTCGGTGCTTCAGAACTGAGGAAGAAGATGGAGCTGGAGAAGAGTGGAGTGTCATAAAAGTTAAGTTTAGGGAGGCATGAGAATGATAGGATTAGTGAGGCACGTGTAACTCATCTTTTGATGCTATGTAATGATGAAAATTCTTATATACGTTATGAATGGATTTGCTAGCAACTTTGTGCTTCTGCTGTGAGATTTTGAATGTCAATTGGCAACTGCATTGCTGCTGTAAGCTTCTGAACAAATCTCAATGCAAACGAGTAAAATATAATCTCTGTTACTGATGCACCGATACATCGGAAACGGAGATTGGTCGGCAACCGTAGCCAACTTAGGCCTCATCGATGATGGTTTTTTTGCCTCCGTTACCGATGAAGGCATTCACATCAGTGACAGGGTCGGGGACACGGACCCTTTCTCCATTGCCGAAGGGGTTTTTGGCCCGTTTCCGATGTGTCGTTATGTACTAGTGGGTCTACCTCATCCTACCCCGTTGATCCTGCCTGCTACATGGATACCGGCGCCACGGATCACCTGATGAGTGAGCTCAATAAGCTTACCTCTCACCAGCCCTACCAGAGGCGTGACAAGGTCCACACCGCCAATGGTGCAGGTATGCCCATCTCTCACATTGGTCAAGCATCTCTTCTCACTAGTCATCTCTCTAGGAAACTCCACCTTCGTAATGTCCTGTGTGTTCCATCGGTGACACATAATCTTTTATATGTTCCTAAACCTACATCGGATAATAATGTCCTATGCGAATTTCACCCATTTGATCTTTTTATTAAGGACCGAGCCACGAGGGGCATCCTGCTTAGTGGGCTCTTATGCCAAGGTCTCTACCGCTTGGAGGAGCCGTCCACCCCTGAGTCTTCAGTGGTGTTCGTGTGTCGCCGTCTCAGTGGCACTCACGCCTTGGTCATCCTGCCACCCCCATCGTTCGCCATGTCCTCCGCCGTTATGAGTTGCCTCTAGAGTCTAGCAATAAAGAGATAGTCATGTGTGATGCTTGTCAACAGGGGAAGAGTCATCAGCTTCCCTTTGTATCGTCTACTAGAGAAGTTAAGAGTCCTTTAGAATTTGTGTTTTCAGATGTGTGGGGTCCTGCACAAACCTATGTCAGTTGTCACAACTATTATGTCAGCTTTATTGATGCTTATAGTCGCTTTAGTTGGATTTATCTTATTAAGCGTAAATCTGATGTGTTTGACATCTTTATCTAGTTTCAATTGCATGTTGAACCTCTTCTCAAGCATAAGATTATTCATGTTCAGACATATTGGGGTGGCGAGTATCGCAACCTCAACATGTTTTTACTAAGCTTGCATGGCATCTCCCACCTTGTGTCATGTCCCCATACACACCAACAGAATGGCGCCATTGAGCGCAAGCATCGCCATATAGTTGAGACCAGACTCACCTTATTAGCCCATGCATCTGTGCCTTTTCGATTCTAGAGTGTTGCGTTTTCCACAGCATGTTTTCTTATGAATAGACTCCCTACTCGTGTCTTGCATATGAAAACGCCTCTAGAGCTTCTTCTACATGAGATACATGATTATACTTTCTTCAAAGTGTTTGGATGCGCATGTTGGCCACACCTTCGTCCATATAATAAACACAAACTTGAATTTCGTTCCAAGAAGTGTGTGTTCCTAGGCTACAGTTCTCTTCATAAAGGATATAAGTGTCTCCATGTTCCAACCAATAGAATCTACATATCACGTGATGTCGTTTTTGATGAGACTTTGTTTCCCTTCTCCAACATGCCCCAACCTATCTGTTCCAATCCTCCTATGCATTCATCTCCTGCATTGCCTGACCAATTTGAAGATGTTGCATATTCGCCTCTATTGTTGCCTAATCATGGTGCAGGAATTAGTCGCGGTGCTCGTCTCAAACTACTGCCGGATGCACCAGCCAGCGCTTCCGCTCCAGCGCCTCATGTCGATCATTCCTTGCATGTTCATGTAGAGGACCCCGCCATCGGCAGCGCACCCGCGCCGATTGTCGTCATCCCACCGGCTCCCATGCATGGGCCGCTCCTCCGGCCGGCCTCGCCACCCTTACCTGGGTCTGGGCCGGCGTCGCCTGGCTCCGTGTCGCCCACCGCCAGGTGCGACCACGTCGCCTGGACCATCTCCATCACCTGGGCAGCCCCGTCGCCATCCTCGCTTGGGCCGGCCCAGCCTCCGTCGCCATCCTCGCCTGGGCCGGCCCACGTCGCACCTCCGACATCCTCATCGGCACCGGTTGCACCTGCTGCACCTGCGATGCAACGTTCTCATACCCACAGCCGCAGCGGTATTTTTCGCCCCCTGGAGCGCAAAGATGGCACCGTTGCTTGGCTGGCTGTGTGCATGGCACATTCTGTGGATGATCCCACTTCTGAACCCCGCAGTTATCAAGCCGTTATGAGTATACCACACTGGAGGGCTGCTATGGAACAGGAATTTCAGGCTCTTATGCAAAATGAGACATGGACACTTGTTCCCCCTCCGCCTCGTGTCAATATCATTGATTCGAAGTGGGTCTTCAAGGTTGAAGAAACATGCTGATGGTTCTATTGAGCTCTACAAAGCGTGTCTGGTGGCAAAAGGTTTTAAACAACGCCATGGTCTAGACTATGAGGACACATTCAGTCAAGTTGTCAAGCCTACCACCATTCGACTTCTTTTGTCCTTGGCAGTATCTCGAGGTTGGTCACTTCGGCAGCTTGATGTGCAAAATGCCTTCCTTCATGGTCTACTTGAGGAGGAAGTCTACATGCGGCAGCCCCTGGCTTTATTGATCACGCTTAGCCCCATCATCTCTGTCGGTTGACGAAAGCCCTTTATGGTTTGAAGCAAGCGCCTCGTGCCTGGCATGCTCGCTTGGCTTATGCTCTTAGTGCTCATGGCTTCGTCCCCTCGACAGTGGACACATCATTGTTCTTGTTCTAGGGGCAAAGTGTGACCATGTATCTCTTGGTCTATGTTGATGACATAATTCTTGTCAGTTCCTCTCAGACGGTTGCTGATGCTCTTATAGTCGCCTTGGGTGCTGATTTTGCTGTTAAAGATCTGGGACAGCTGCACTTCTTCTTGGGTATTGAGGTTGCTCATCCGTCTCATGGTCTGACTCTTACTCAGAAGAAGTATTCTCTTGATCTCTTGCGTCGTGCTGGTATGCTCAAGTGCAAGCCATCTCCTATGCCTATGTCCGCCACTGACAAGCTCTCCGCTACTGCTGGTACTCCATTGTCTTCTGGAGACGTGACTGAGTATCGCAGCATTGTTGGTGGCTTGCAGTATTTGACGATCACACGTCCAGACCTTTCCTTTGCAGTCAATAGGGTGTGTCAGTATCTCCATGCCCCCACTGATGTGCATTGGTTTGTTGTAAAACACATTAATTATGCGTTATGTGCGCCTTACTGTGTCCTTTGGTCTTCACCTGCGTGCCAGTTCATCACGAGTGTTGTCTGCCTTCTCTGATGCCGACTTGGCTGGTTCAGGGGTGGACTAACAAGCTGCTCGGCTCGTTAAGGTTCAGCTTGTTAAGACTCGTGATTGTTAAGGCTCGAATCGTTAAGCTCGTTAAGGCTAACGAGCTAAATATAAAGCTCAGCTCGGTTCGTTAAGTGTTAGCGAGCGCTCGCGAGCAGCTCGTTAAGAAAATAAATCTGAATATAGAGATGACGAGGTAATTGACGATTAACAAGAAGTAAAAGGGATTCGATGTTTCGTACATTCGGTGACCTTAAGTCTCGGTTGTGATATTGGCTTGCTAAACAATGTTGAATCGTTACCTGTTAGGTTGCTAGTTAGATGAGATCTACCCTTAAAAAGACATGGGATCCAAACTAACGAGCTTAACGATCTGCTCGCGAGCCTCGTTAGCTCGCTCGTTTAGCTCATTAGCAATAACGAGCCAAAATCATTGCCCGGCTCTGTTCGTTAGCATAACGAGCCGAGCTAAACGAGTCGACCAAACGAGTGCTCGTTTAGCTTGTCGAGTATCGAGCTTTATGTCCAGCCCTGGCTGGTTGTCCAGATGACATGCGCTCTACGGGGGAATATGCTGTATTTCGGGTCCTAATTTGATCGCCTGGAGTGCATGCAAGCAGACCAGTGTCTCCCGCAGCAGCACTGAAGCCGAGTACAAGGTTGTTGCCAATGCAACTGCTGAGCTTATATGGGTTTAGTCTTTACTTCACGAGTTGGGAATTTCCCAAGATCATCCTCCGGTTCTTTGGTGTGACAACATTGGTGCTACGTTTCATTCGTCTAACCGAGTGTTTCATGCACAGACTAAGCACATCGAGATTGACTATCATTTTGTGAGGGGACGTGTTGCACATAAGCTACTACAAATCAAGTTCATCTCTTCAAAGGATCAACTTGCTGACATCTTTACCAAGCCTTTACCTTTACCCCTGTTTGAGGTGTGTAGGCGCAATCTCAACCTCTTAGATGCTTCAGAAGTGAGTTGAGATTGAGGGAGGGTGTTAGATATTATATAGCTATATTTGTTTAGACCGTATACGGTCATCATTGTATCCTTGTATTGGTACGTTGTACCCCTATATATATGAGAGATATGCCACCCCTAGAGGGTTGAGCAAGTTCCCCCAACATTACGGTTTAACAGGTCTGGACCTAGAGAGTCTAGTTAATTGAAATGTGTTGAACCTTTTTTTTTCGAGAATTACGGGGGAGAAGAGTTTACCCCCACCACTTGTTATATTACTCGAACGCAAGTTTCCACAACGTGTCAGCAACAATGGGAGGAATGGAGAGAGCTACAGTAGGGGAGAAAAGGTTACATCCACATAGTAATAACAACCAGAAGAGATTACATCAGCAGTGGACAACTAAGGCACGCAAGGCCTCAACAGCATGGCGATCAGAGTAGTGGGCAAGGCGATGTGACCAAAGAGCAATATCCTCCGCAGCGTGCAGAAGAACCTCCGCCGTCGTGGGTGTTTTGCCGCTGAAGACGCAATCGTTGCGCTGCCAAGCCAAACCTCCAAGCAGCAGCGCACACGCCCACCAGCGCCGGGATGTCGAGGGCAGAGCTGCACGTCGAAGTGTCGCACCCCAGTACTCTCCACATTTCAGCTGCACGGCCGCACTCGATGAGGATGTGAGGTCTGGAGAGCACCACAAGAGACACATGATGAGGAGGGAGCACAACCCTTGAAGAATAGGTTGCTGCGGGAGCTTAGGCGGTCAGCTCCAGCAAGAAGCGATAAGATTTGGACTTTGGAGGGAAGACGCGAGCTCTAGCATGCGATAGCGGAGTTGTCAAGGGTGCCGATGCGGGCGGTGGCAGCGTAAGCAGCCCTAGAAGAGAAGTGTGCGTCTCTCGGCCCCAAGCCATGTGTCTGTCGTCGCACTCGGGTCGAGGGAGGTGGAAGAGATGAGGGAGAGGACGAGCCTGTACTCGCATTCGGCTGCAGCTGAGAGGCGGGGTTGAAGAGAGAGACCAGCACGGCAAGCGTCTGTCGAGTTAGGAAACTCGGACACCGGAGGTGCGAACACCTCCTAGTTGTTCGGTAGAAGGGCGCGAGGTGCTCGGACGTCAGTCCCCGGAGAACATGCACGAACACACAAGATTTTACCCAGGTTCAGGCCGCGTCGCCGCATGGAAGAGATGAGGGAGAGAACGAGCATGTACTCGCATTCGGCTGCAGCTGAGAGGCGGGGTTGAAGAGAGAGACCACCATAGCAAGCGTTGTCAAGTTAGGAAACTCGGACCCCGGAGGTGCGAACACCTCCTAGTTGTTCGGTAGAAGGGTGCGAGGTGCTCCGACGTCAGTCCCCGGAGAACAAGCACGAACACACAAGATTTTACCCAGGTTCAGGCCGCGTCGCCGCGTAATGCCCTACGTCCTGCTTGTCTGGCTTGATTGATGGTGGATGATGTTATACAATGTGTAGCTTACAACCCTCCCTTCTATGCTCAAGGCCTATCTGTGCTCCGCCCTGGGAAGGTCTCCGAGGTGATGCCAGCTAGCCCCCGAGCTGTGTCTAGTAGGAAGTGTTGCTCTCTTCCTTTCTTCGTGGCCTTGGGCCTCCTTTTATACTCAAGGGGACAACACAAGTGGCCACTCCAGAAGCTTCCCATCGTTGAGCGGCACGCGTCGAGCTACTCCACCAAGTGGCAGCTTCTGGTTGTCGTCGTGGCGTTGCTCATGTCGCGCTGCCCTCCATGCCGTGGTATCCGCCGGGCTGGAATAGACGGCAGGTCGGGTCTTGTCCAGGGGCCGGGCATCACGTCGAGCCTTGCGCCTGCTCTACTGGGGCAGCACGCCTAGTCTTGTCGATGTCCTGACTGCGCAGGGGCAGCGAGCCTGTGTTGTCCTGTCTTCTGACGTCTGCTACGCTTCCTTCTCTGCGAAGCTATCTCCCAGGGCAGCTGCGCAGGAATCCCTTGCCACGTGCGTGGTCCCCATACCCGGGGGGCGGTTCCCGGGGACGCCTCCCGCTTCTTCCCGGGGCTTCCTGCTCGATACGTGCAAGGCACACGTTCGTTGGGAGACCCCAAGAGGAAGGTATGATGAGTGTAGCAGCAAGTTTTCTCTCAGTACGAAACAAAGGTTTAATCGAACCAGTAGGAGATCAAATTCACTTCTGAAGGTTGTTGGTGAAGGAGTGTAGTGCGGCGCAACACCAGGGATTCTGGTGCCAACGTGGAACCTGCACAACACAATAAACTATTTTGCCCCAACTTAACAGTGAGGTTGTCAATCTCATCGGCTTGCTGAAAACAAAGAATTAGACGTATAGTGTGGAAAATGATGTTTGTTTGCAGAGAATGAAAGAGAACAATGATTGCAGTAGGTTGTATTATCAGATGTAAAAGAATGGACCAGGGTCCACAGTTCACTAGTGGTGTCTCTCCATAAAGATAACTAACATGTTGGGTAAACAAATTACAGCTGGGCAATTGACAATATTGAAAAGTGCATAATAATGCATATACAAGTTATAGTGTGCCTACTATGAGATTTATTTGGGCATGACAACATGGTACACAGACCGCTATCCAGCATGCATCTGTGCCTAAATAGTCCACCTTTAGGTTAACATCCGTACCCTTTCAGTATTGAGTTGCAAGCAACAGACTATTGCATTAAGTAAAGTGCATAATGTAAGCAACACAATTATCCTTAGACAAAGCATCGATGTTTTACCCCTAGTGGCAACAGCACATCCACAACCTTAGAACTTTCTGTCACTGTCTCAGATTAAATGGAGACTGAACCCACTATCTAGCATAAATACTCCCTCTTGGAGTCACAAGCATCAACTTGGCCAGAGTATATCAACAAGCAACGGAGAGCATGCAAGATCATAAATAACATAGACATGATAATTCAATATTTAACTTGACATAGTATCAATATTCATCGGATCCCAGCAAACACAACATGTAGCATTACAATAAGATGATCTTGATCATGATAGGCAGCTCACAAGATCTAAACATGATGGCACAAGAGGAGAAGACAACCATCTAGCTACTGCTATGGACCCATAGTCCAAGGATGAACTACTCACACATCACTCCGGAGGCAGGCATGGCGATGTAGAGCCCTCCGGTGATGATTCACCTCTCCGGCAGGGTGCCGGGAAGAGCTTCAGAACCCTCCCGAGTTAGGGTTGACGGCGGGGTGGCTCTGGAACTTTTCGTGGATAATAGCTCGGGTATTTAGGGTTTTCCCGAATAGATGAATTTATAGGCGAAGGGGCGACGTCGGTGGAGACCCGTGGGGCCCACACCACGTGGCGGCACCGGGAGGTGGGGTCGCGCCGTGGCATGGTGTGGCCGCCTCCTCGGTCCCCTTCGTGTCTCCTTCGGACTCCGTGTACGTGACAGAAAAATAGGACCGTGGCTTTTGTTTCGTCCAATTCCGAGAATATTTCCAGAACACTTTTTGAAATACAAAAAAGCAGAAAACAGGAACTGGCACTGTGGCATCTTGTTAATAGGTTAGTCCCAGAAAATGCATAAAAATGATATAAAGTGTAATAAAACATGTAGCAATTGGTATAATATAAGCATGGAACATCAGAAATTATGGATACGTTGGAGACGTATCAAGCATCCCCAAGCTTAGTTCTACTCGTCCTCGAGTAGGTAAAACGATAACAACAAAATAATTTCTGAGGAGACATGCTTTCACACAATCTTGATCAAATAATATTGCAAGGCTCATGTTATGAATGAAGTGACTCAAGGCAATGGTCTATAGTTTGCTAACAAATAGATAAAGAGTAAACAACTGAATCATATAAGCAAAAACTTTTCATGAATAGTACTTTCAAGACAAGCATCAAAAAGTTTTGCATAAGAGTTAACTCATAAAGCAATAGATTCTAAATAAAAGGCATTGAAGCAACACATAGGAAGATTTAAGTTTCAGCAATTGCTTTCAACTTTCAACATGTATATCTCATGGATAATTGTCAACACAAAGTAATATAAAAGTGCAATAAGTAAGCATATAAGAATTGATGCACACAAAGTTGACACAAGTGTTTGCTTCTGAGATAGAAAGAAGTAGGTAAACTGACTCAACATAAAGTAAAAGAAAGGCCCTTCGCAGAGGGAAGCAGGGATTAAATCATGTGCTAGAGCTTTTTAAGTTTTTGAAATCATATAGAGAGCATAAAGTAAGTTTTTGAGAGGTGTTTGTTGTTGTCAACGAATGGTAGTGGGCACTCTATCCCCCTTGTCACCCAGACTTTCAAGAGCGGCTCCCATGAAGGACGTTATTTCTACCCAAGGGTAGATCATCCCTCTTCTCTTTTGTTTACACATGCATATTTATAAATTGGTATGACACTCCTCCCAACCTTTGCTTACACAAGCCATGGCTAACCGAATCCTCGGGTGCCTTCCAACAATCACATACCATGGAGGAGTGCCTATTTGATATGTTTAACACTTTGAAATTTGCTTCTGATAAATCATGGCAAAACATGTGAAGAGAATTAAGCAGTTATAGTTGTAATTAATTGGGACTGGGCACCCCATTTGCCAGCTCTTTTTGCAAAATTATTGGATAAGCGGATGTATATGCCACTAGTCCATTGGTGAAAGTCTGTCATGAGTAAATGACAAGGTTGATAGAGAAAACCCACATAACTTCCTCATGAGCTATAAAACATTGACACAAATAAGGAGATAATAGTTTTGAATAGTTTAAAGGTAGCACATGAAGTATTTACTTGGAATGGCAGGAAATACCACATAATAGGTAGTTATGGTGGACACAAATGGCATGGGTTTTGGCTCAAGGTTTGGATGCACGAGAAGCATTCCCTCTCAGTACAGAGTTTAGGCTAGCAAGGTTGTTTGAAGCAAACACAGGATATCAACTGGTACAGCAAGACTTACATGAAAACATATTGCAAGCATTATAAGACTCTACACTGTCTTCCTTGTTACTCAAACACTTTTACCAGAAAATATCTAGACCTTAGAGATACAAACATGCAAACCAAATTTCAACAAGCTCTACGGTAGTTCTCCACTAATAGGTTTTAACTACATGATGCAAGAGCTTAAACATGATCTACTTGAGAGCTCAAAACAATTGCAAAGTATCAAATTATCCAAGACAATGATCTACAAGAGTATGTCTTTTCAATATACCATCTACCACATGTAGCATTTTCTGTTTCCAACCAAACACCAATCAACTTATTTCAACATAAAACTCTCCAAATAATACAACAATGAAACAAGAGAGTACTTCTCTACAAGAACTAACAGCTCTGAACAAGAGATGCATGAAAAACAGGAGCTAAAAGTATTGCAGTAGCTAGACAAGAATACTCAACAAATATAAGTGAAGAATACGAGTATTCACATGAAAAAGCGGAGCGTGTCTCTCTCCCACACAAGAATGCTAGGATCCAATTTATTCAAAAATGAAAATAACAAAGCAAAAATAAAAGCACACAGACGCTCCAAGTAAAGCACATAAGATGTGAAAGAATTAAAATATAGTTTCACTAGAGATGACCTGATAAGTTGTTGATGAAGAAGGGGATGCCTTGGCATCCCCAAGCTTAGACGCTTGAGTCTTCTTGAAATATGCTTGGGTGACCCACGGGGGCATCCCCAAGCTTAGGCTTTTCACTCTTCTTGATCATATATATCATTCTCCTCTCTTGATCCTTGAAAACTTCCTTCACACCAAACTCAAATAATTCTCATTAGAGGGTTAGTGCATAATCAAAAATTCACATGTTCTGTAAGGACACAATCATCTCCAATACTTCTGGACATTAGCTACAGCCACTGATTTTTGTGGAGCAAAGAAATCCACTCAAACATAGTAAAAGAGAGAATGCAAAATAAAAGGCAGAATCTGTCAAAAACAGAACAGTCCGTAAAGACGAATTTTTTCGAGGCACTTAAGTTGCTCAGATCAGAAAACTTAAAACTAATGAAAGTTGCGTACATATTGAGGATCAGCGAGAATTTTTTCAGAATTTTTCAATTTTTGCTCAAAACGGTGGACAAAAAATCTGTCTGCGCAGAAATCCAAATCTAGCATCAACTTTCTATTAGAGACTTTACTTGGCACAACAATGCAATAAAATAAAGATACAAAGGAGTTGTTACAGAAGTAAGCAAGCTCCTTGACTCAAATAAAAAGTACAGAAATAAAAACATGGGTTGTCTCCCATAAGCGCTTTTCTTTAACGCCTTTCAGCTAGGCGCAGAAAGTGAAAATCAAGTGTTTCCAAGTGAAGAAGCATCATTATAATGTGTTCTAATAATAGAATCAAAAGGTAGCTTCATTTCTTTTAGGGAAGTGTTCCATACCTTTCTTGAGTGGGAATTGGTACCTAATGTTTCCTTCTTTCATATCAATAATGGCACCAACAGTTCTAAGAAAAGGTCTTCCCAAAACAATAGGACAAGATGCATTGCATTCAATGTCCAAAACAATAAAATCAACGGGGACAAGGTTATTGTTAACCATAATGAGATCATCAACTCTCCCCAAAGGTTTCTTCATAGCATTATCAGCAAGATAAACATCCAAATAACAGTGTTCCAAAGGTGGCAAATCAAGCATATCATAGAGTTTCTTAGGCATAACAGAAATGCTAGCACCAAGATCACATAAAGCATTACAATCAAAATCATTCACCTTCATCTTAATGATGGGCTCCCAACCATCTTCTAACTTCCTAGGGATAGAAGCTTCATGTTTTAATTTCTCTTCCCTAACTTGCATGAGAGCATTTGTAATATGTTTTGTAAAAGCCATATTAAAGCACTAGCATTAGGACTTCTAGCTAGCTTTTGAACATAATTACTTCAGAAATATTACAATCATCAAAATCAAAATCATTATGATCAATGGTAATGGAACCATTGTCTCCCATATTTCGAAAAATTTCAGCACTTTTATCAGGAACAGTTTCAGTGGTTTTAGGCAATTTCAAACGTTTTGCAGAGTAGTAGAGAACATTGCCAACACCAATTATGTTACCATTGATAGTAGGAGGTTTACTAGCATGTGAAACATCATTACTAGTGGTGGTAATAGTACAAACTCTAGCTATACTATTCTCTTTATCAATTTTATCCTCTCTTTCCCACCTAGCATGCAATTCAGCCAACATCCTAATATTGTTGTCAATTTTAACTTGGATAGCATTGGCAGTAGCAAAAGTTCTCTTTAACATCATTAGGCATAACTTTTATTTCAAAAGATCAACATCAAGAGCAAGGCTATCAACTTTAGAAGCAAGAACATCAATTTTACCAAACTTTTCCTCAACAGTTTTATTAAAAGCAGTTTGTGTACTAATAAAATCCTTAAGCATGGCTTCAAGATCAGAGGGTACACTTCTATTATTGCTGTAGGAATTACCATAGGAATTGACATAACCATTACCACTATTAGAAGGATAAGGCTTATAATTGTATTACCAAAATTATTCCTATAAGCATTGTTGTTGAAATTGTTGTTTTTAATGAAGTTCACATCAACATGCTCTTCTTGAGCAACCAATGAAGCTAAAGGAACATTATTTGGATCAACATGAGATTTACCATTCACAAGCATAGACATAATAACATCAATCTCACTCAAGGAAGAGGTTTCTTCAACAAATTTACCTTCTTACCTTGGGAGTCCTTTCGGTGTGCCATTCAGAATAATTAATCATCATATCATCAAGAAGCTTTGTTGCAGCACCAAAGTGATGGACATGAAGGTACCTCCAGCAGCCGAATCCAGAAGGTTTCTTGAAGAAAAATTCAGTCCTGCATAAAAGGTTTGGATGATCATCCAAGCAGTCAGTCCATGGGTGGGACAATTCTTTACCAATGATTTCATCCTTTCCCATGCTTGGGCAACATGTTCATTATCAAATTGTTTGAAATTCATAATGCTACTTCTCAAGGATATAATCTTAGCAGGAGGATAATATTTTCCAATGAAAGCATCTTTGCATTTAGTCCATGAATCAATACTATTTCTAGGCAAAGATAGCAACCATTCTTTAGCTCTTCCTCTCAAAGAGAAAGGAAATAATTTCAGTTTAATAATATCTCCATCTATATCCTTATACTTTTGCATCTCACAAAGTTCAACAAAATTATTAAGGTGAGCAGCAGCATCATCAGTACTAACACCAGAAAATTGCTCTTTCATAACAAGATTTAACAGAGCAGGTTTAATTTCATAAAAGTCTGCTTTAGAAGCAGGTGGAGCAATAGGAGTGCATATGAAATCATTATTATTTGTGCTAGTGAAGTCACACAACTTGGTGTTCTCAGGAGTACTCATTTTAGCAAAATAAGACAAACCGAAATAATAAAATAAATGCAAGTAACTAATTTTTTTGTGTTTTTGATAAAAGAAGCAAACAAGACAAAATAAAAATAAACTAAGCAAGACAATAACAAAGTAAAGAGATTGGAAGTGAGAGACTCCCCTTGCAGAAGGCTTGACCTCCCCGGCAACGGCGCCAGAAAAAGGTTGCTTGATACGTGCAAGGCACACGTTCGTTGGGAGACCCAAGAGGAAGGTATGATGAGTGCAGCAGCAAGTTTTCCCTCAGTACGAAACCAAGGTTTAATCGAATCAGAAGGAGATCAAAGTCACTTCTGAAGGTTGTTGGTGAAGGAGTGTAGTGCGGCGCAACACCAGGGATTCCGGTGCCAACGTGGAACCTGCACAACACAATCAAACTACTTTGCCCCAACTTAACAGTGAGGTTGTCAATCTCACCGGCTTGCTGAAATCAAAGGATTAGACGTATAGTGTGGAAAATAATGTTTGTTTGCAGAGAATAAAGAGAACAATGATTGCAGTAGGTTGTATTATCAGATGTAAAAGAATGGACCAGGGTCCACAGTTCACTAGTGGTGTCTCTCCATAAAGATAACTAACACGCTGGGTAAACAAATTACAGCTGGGCAATTTAACAAGGGTAATTTTCTTGAGCTTTTGAATCACCTAGCAGAAAAGTTTGAAGATGTTGACAAAGTGGTTCTTTAAAATGCTCCAAAGAATTGCAGAATGATATCCCATGAAATACAATTAGAACTCATCAATTGTTGTGCCAAAGAAACAACTAGTCTTCTTCTAAAAGATCTTGGTGAAGAATATTTTGCCATACTTGCTGATGAATCTAGTGATGCGTATCAACAAGAACAATTGGCTCTTTGCTTGCGTTATGTTGATAAAACTGGACATGTGGTTGAGAGATTTCTTGGAATTGTTCATGTTGAGGACACTACATCTTTGACACTTAAAAATGCAATTGAGAAACTATTGATAGATCATTCGCTGAGCTTCTCAATGGTCCGTGGGCAGGGATATGACGGAGCTAGTAATATGAAGGGTAAGTCGAATGGGTTGAAGAAACTAACTATGGATGAGTCGCCAAGTGCTTATTATGTACATTGTTTTGCTCATCAACTTCAGTTAACTCTTGTCGCTGTTGCTAAAGAGAATGGTGATTGCTTTTGGTTCTTTCAACACCTTGGATATTTATTGAATGTTCTTGGTATGTCTTGCAAAAAGATTCAGATGTTTCGAGAAGCTCAAGCTGATTATCTCATTGAAGCAATGCAATAGGAGGAAATTGAAACCAGCAAAGGGCAAAATCAAGAGATGGGTTTGGGAAGACCATGTGAAACCCGTTGGGGATCTCACTCCAAAACCGTGACACATGTTCTTGCTTTGTACCCTTCAATCCAAAAAGTTCTCAAAAGGATTGGAAAAGAGTATCATACTGCAGAGGCTATTGGAGCACAAACTATGTTGTCAGTACTTGAGTCATTTGAGTTTGTTTTTATGTTGCACATATTGGACGAAATATTTGGACACACTGATCTCTTGACCCAAGCTTTGCAAAGGAGGGACCAAGACATAGTAAACACTATTGATATGCTTGACCTCACTAAGCAAGAATTGTTGAATCTCCGAGAAGATAGTGGATGGAAACAATTTCTTGAAAATGTCCATGCTTTTTCTTTGAAGCGTAAGATCAAAGTTCCTGACATGGATGCACGCTATAAGCCAGTTCATAGATCTAAAAAGCATTTCAAGAATGTTAATAATCTCCACCGCTTTCATGTTGATATATTCTTTAGGCTTATTGATAGGCAATATCAAGAGCTGGAAAATACGTTTGATGAGGTAAACACTGAGCTACTTATTTGTATGGCATCAATAAATCTTGTTAGTTCATTTGCTGCTTATGATCAAGAGAGGTTGGTCAAGCTTGCTCACTTCTATTCCAAGGATTTCTCAAAGCTAGAGTTGTTGAAGCTTCCTTATCAATTGGATATGTTTGTGGCTGATATGCGTAGGGACAAAAGATTTAGGAAGGTTAAGAATATTGCTGACCTTTCTGTTATGCTTGTTGAGACAAAAAAGAATCTCTCCCATAGCATGGTTTACAAGCTTCTCAAGTTGGTGCTAATTCTTCCTGTGGCGACGGCTCAGGTGGAGCGGGTCTTTTCTTCTTTGAACTACGTGAAGAATAAATTAAGAAACAAAATGGGGGAGCAGTTTAATGATTGTTTGGTTACTTTTGTTGAGCGTCACTTGTTCTTGGAAGTAAAGGATGATGATATCATTTCTCGCTTTTAAAAGGGAGACCGTAGAGTTAAGCAATAATTATGTAGCTCCAGTGTAATTTATTTATTATAGATTTTGTCACTACTACGAATAAGTCATATTATTGTGAACCTATATTATACTCCCTCCGTCTCAAAATACAAGGTGCCCTTTAATTTCGCTGGTCTACGCCATGTAACTTTGACTATGATTTATACTTATAATCTGTACCCAAAATTATTATAAAAATATATGAAATTAAAGAATTTTGCAAGACGAATTTAACGGTACCATATATACATTATCATTCAATATATTTTGTTATATATTGTTGGTCAAAGTTGAGCGTCAAAGACCAACTTAAAAACAGCGCACCTTGTATTTTGACATGGAAGGAGTATTTGTTGTGTTGTAATTTTTTTTGACTCCGCATACCCAATAAGAAAATCCTGGCTCCGCCACTGCCTCCACGGAGGGAGGCGAATGGAGATGCCGGCACCGCTGCGTGCTCTTCTCACTCCCGGCTCCCACCGCGCCCGCGCAGGTCGCCGCCGCCGCTTTGCTTTTCCGGCTCCAGGCCGCGCGGTGCGCTGGCCGCCGTGCGCGTGTTCCGGCCGGAGACAGTGGAGGAGACCCGCGACCGCGCACGCATCCTCACCGCTGCCGACTCCCCCGGCAGCACCCGGGTTAGTGCGTTTGTTCCTCGCCTGCTTCGCCTTAGCAGCTAGTCAGCTACCCTTCCTGCGTGCCTGGTTTCACCATTTTAGCTTACTGCTCATCGAAACAGCCGACCACAAGCTGATAACAGAGTCGGCTGTAACCACATCTTGGTGTGCTTGTTGGCAGGAACTCCAGTTGAAGCTAAGTTTTGGTGGATCTCACGACGCTCAGGAGGTGTTCGAGGAAATGCAAAACCTAGGAAAAATAATTTGGAGACACGGGTTCAGTTTCTTTCCAGCAACATAGCCGTCTCCTTCTCTTTTGTGTGCAGTTACAACAAGGATTACATTAACAGCGTTCACTAAACATACCGTGGTAATCTATTTGCAGGGGATTTAATTTACTGTGAGTGTCAAGACGGTGCTACAGCACACGAGATGCAGATTAGCGACACCCTTGTATCTTTGTCATCGACAACAACATGTTGAGTTGGTTGATCGACCCGTATCTCATGGAGGGCGATACACTCCAGCAAAGGGTGGCGGTGGTGCTAGATGACCCCCATGGTCGTCTCGTCAACGTAGTAATGTAGAACACTCATCATTTGTTACGGCAGCATGCATGTTCCTATGGCTCCATCTACATTTTTCTTCTTCTTTTTTCATAGGTGGATCCAGTGGTATGTTCAAGAAACTTATTTTTGAAGGAAGTTCAGAAAATGCATTCTAAAATGTAGGCCATATACATGTTTTCTTCGATCACACGTTAGGAAATATCCTGTCATTTCTTTCAAGGATGCCACTTTTTTGCAACAAGGTAAGATTTTTTTTTGAGAAACACAGTACAGACACAGAAGCTCACACACACGCATACACTAACCCTATGAACGCACGCATGCACACCCTACCCTTATGAGAACCTCCGAAATACTGAGCCGACGGATCGAGTCTTGAGATTGACAAAGTCACCACGGGCGCCTCGCTGTCGACGGGAACGTCGCCTCCCACTGGAAGAATATTCTGCTGACACACAAATGTCAAACCTGGGGTTTGAACTCTGGTGGGCTGAGGGTACAATCACCTGCTAATCATCCAACCACATATCGGTTTGTAACAAGATAAGAATTTGATCCACTCCTTGCCTTCAAGTTCTCTTTTTTCTTGTGAATTTATTACACACCTTTCCAGAATGGTTCTTTCTACCAACAAACAGCGGCGTAGTCAGGACAAAAATCCTGCGGGGTCAAAGCTAAATTTTCATAGGTTTTACCTAATTTTTGGATTTTTTACGTAAAAACATATAAATATATGAAGGATTTGCCAAATAGCTGTGGGGTCGGCTGACCCCACAGCTATAACGTAGATCCGCCACTGCCAACAAGCTATACGTATTTATTCCGCTAACATAAGAAAAATTATTTTCTAGTGATGTATATGAGCATGTACCATCATGTCCACTCCTAGCAGCTAGGGAAGCTGGGCAAATATTTCCAAAAAAATAAGAAGCTTCCGGTTTCTTTTGTGCCATAGAACATCTTTTTAGTCAATTGTTTTGGTTGTTGTGCCACATAATGAATCGGCTTTCAAAAAAGAAAAACACCATCCCGGTGTTTGCTTGCAATACATTGAAGGAAAATTATTTGTAGACAAGTTAAGATGGCTAGCTCTTCTGTTTTATGTTTGCTCTCCTCTCCATGAAAACAATGAGGTCTGCTTACATAAATAAATGATAATGCATGATGTATAAGGTAGGAATCATGCCTTTGACCCATATATACCATCCCTGTCCAGTGAAAAAAGTTGGAACTCCAAGTCTATGTCCATTTCAAGACTTCATAGTTTTCTCCAACGCCATACACATTCACTGCCGTTTTGTGCATGGCCATTCACCATAGGATTGTGTTGCTTCCTTTGCGTACTGTCGACTCTAATGACAACCGGTGCAGTTGAGCGCGTCTACTCCTGTAGTGCTGCGTACAAGTCACATGATCACGGTCAGAAAATGCCAAATACATAGAAATCATGCTAAAAAATAGGATTCACCAAATAGAAAAAGTTACTGACGTATGGACGACACAGTAGATAAACTAAACCTATGATACATCCAGTTTTGCGTATAATTGTCTATTCTTGGAATCTTTTGTGGCAATGACATACTGAATAGTGAATATTGAAAAGGTCTATTAGCAGAAAATCACTACATAACCTAGGACAGAACATACCACAGATTACGCCAAGCCAAGTGTGATTAAACTTTCATCACAGATAATAGGAGAGAACTTCCAGTAATCATCCCGACGTCCCATATTGTAGATGGTCTCCAATATGGCCGTGTTGGGGTCATAGTAGCCCAGTGACCAACCCATGCTGAGCAAAATCCGTCCGTCCTTTGGGTCGATAGCCAACGGTGTGGTCGCCTCGGACGAATACTCTGGGTAGAACTTTGCAAGGTCTATGTGATACTCTCTTAACCAGCTCCCATTGTCGTCCTTCATCATCCATATATGTCAATCGTGTTAATGGTCTGATTCGAGCAAGCCACACAAAGCGCGCCTTGTAGACAGAGGATGGACAAACAGCCGACAGGATGGCCGCCGCAGCGTGGACCTTGAAAAACCTCGAATTCCTCTGACTGAACTTTAAAGGCCACGACTTCGCAGTTTGGAGGAGCTTCTCCTAGATTGGGCTCTACCAGCCAGCAAATTTTTCCATTGACATAAGTGGGTGCCGTGCTAGCTAATATAGGTCTAGGAGGAGGGTCTATTGGACGCCATTCCTGTTCTTCCACGTACCGGAGTTGGCACTCGAGTTGGTACTCTAGTGTTGTCAAGTTCTTGGCCATGTACCTGGCTAACACTAGCACATGCTTGCTAGTCTCCGATTTGTAGCCCATCCCTAAACGACCAGCAAAGGAGTGGTCTTCATCATCTTCAAAATATATGCCCTCACTAAGAGAGAAGCGACTTGGACCGCTCTCCTCTCCTCCGTCAACAGTGCTCGAGAGGCGATTTTCTGAAACTTCCCCGTCTCCTCACCTTGCTCGCCGGGGATCCGTGGATCCCTCCGCCTCCGTCGGCCGCTCCGGCGGCGGGAGGCTGGGGAATCCACGGATCCGGGCCTGTATATAGCGTAGGGGTAGAGGGGGTGGCAGCCGGCGGCGCCAAGGAGGTGGAGGTGTCGGCGGTGTGCTGTTTGGTGGCGGTCTGCTCTTCCTCCGGCGACAACGCTCTCCGGAGCTTTGTCGTGCGCGGATCGTCTTCGCCGAGCTCTGCGGTCCGTGGATCCGTCGAGTTCGTCGTTCCCCAGCCGGTGCCGGCCAGACGGCGGCGCCGTTGTGCAGATCTAGAGGGTGAAGATGCAGGTATCCAAGATGGCGTCGCCGCCCGTGGTGCTGGGTGGAGGTGTCAAGCCGAGGAGCGTCGACTTCCTGCTCGCCGTGGGGTGCCTCCGTGTCCAAGCTTGTGGAGGTCTGGCGGCGGATTCACCGGCGCAGCGTCCTGCTCTGTGGAGACGAAGCCAGAGTCCAGCGAGGACCTCGTTGTAATTTCTTTAAGTGTCTGGACTTTTCTGTAAGAATCTTGGTGTAATGCATTGTAACCCTTTCGCAAAAAAAAAAAAATGCCCTCACTGTAACCCATGATAGGATTGCAAACAAAACTCCCAAAACGGCTGCTTCCAACATTGAGACCATGACAGGGTTGTGAACATGCAAGACTAGGATCGCATTCTGGTGATCCTATGATGGGGGGATTATTGATCATCTTGATCCTAGGGCTCTTGTTCAGGTTTGCATGGAGGACGTGTGACTGTATGAATCGGTCAGTCATGATCATCGCACGCCATTCTCTGCAGACCAAGCTCAAGTCGCCAAGTCGGCGACCGAGCGTGCGGGCATCCATCCACTTGAGGATGTGGAACCAAGCCTGCATGGTTGGCGATGAGAGGACAATCTCGTCGACCGTTCGCCCCACGGGCACCAGGCTCTCCTGGAACAATCCTAGCGTCGGGTGACCGTGGTCAACAGTGCTGCTACCCTTGATCTCATCGTTGTTGTCCGCTCCGAATAGGGTCTCCAGCGTGCCGCCATTAACTTCGACGGTGAACACCTTGCAGTCTCCTGTCTCAAACATGATCTTTTGGTGCCCGTCCTTATCGTTATCAAACATGTAGAGCAGAGCTATCCAGACTGCTGTCATCTCAGGTTCCGTTTTCCAGGCCGCCGTTAGATCGATGCAGCAGAGCTGCTCCCACCGCCGCCGGGCCGGGCTCGTCGTCATCTCCTAGCATCCTCCATGTACGGTATGCGCCGTCTCGGTAGCCCATAAATCCATGGCATGATGGCACACGCATAGGCTCCCATGCAGCTCCACCATCTCGATCTGGACATGGTCATCCTTGGGATGGGGCGGAGGGGGCCTAAGCAAACTGAACGTCTCATTGCTGACGTGGAAAGTGATGATGTCATGGCCATCTTAGCAAAGGAAGTGCAAATACCCTTCAAAGAACACGCCTGGGTTGTCCTCCGACACGGCGAGCATGGGCATGGGTGGAGGCTGTTGGGCGGTGGGCCGCCAGTAGGCCGGACTGTCGAGGACGTAGACCTCGGAGCAGGGTGGATCAACATCATTGTAGCTGTCGCTGAATACACGCACCACCTTATACTCAGAGGTGACCGAGCAGTAGCCCAAGCCGTAGGATACCTGGAAGAAAGACGCCGGCTGGGGTCGCGTCGCCGTTTCACGCCGCTGGCTCATCTTCAGCGGCGCTATGCTGTCAGGAAGAACCAAGGATGAACCGGTGCTAGGGTTGTAGACCAGGTAGCTCGACTTGGTGCGGACGAGGAGGAGGCCATGGAGAGGGCTGGTGATAGGAGCCGGGTCCTCCCAGAACTCGGTGGGCTTGGGCATGAGCTTCTTCACCGGACCACCGCCGGGCTGCCATAGGTGAACGTACTCTTCTACTCGGCCGGATGTCATCTTGTCTGGACAGAAGAAAATCCTGGGCTGGACCGACGACCTGTTAGCTCGCCGGAGGTGGAGCTCGACGAAGGCCGCCGACGAGAGTGCGGCGTGCCAGGCGCGTGACACGCTGCGGAAGCGGCCGATTGACTTGGCCGGCAGGTAAGGGAGGATCTCCATCATGATTGTGTCGTCCGGCAACGTCGACGACGGCGAGTCCAGCTGGTTTCCGTTCGTCATGTTGCTCAGCAGCCGGTACGTACGTGGGATGCGTTTAGTGGATCTCTTGATTGTAGGGACGTGCATCATCATGTTTGCATTGCGGCGCGGATCAATTTGTTGTAAGAGGATAAGGACACAAGAAGAACCCCGTCGTGTAGATTGAGGTGTTGTGTGCGTCACAGCGAAGGCGTCTAGCTGTTAACTGAATTTGTTTCTTTTACGGGTAGGTGTTGGCTGATTTTTTTTTCACAAACGCGATTTATGGTCTCTGTACTGGGGCATGTCCTGGCAGAAAAGGCCGTCCAACAGATACTCTCCAGCTGCTGTTTTGTAGTTCAAAATTTCAAATATGTATTCAAGCATGCATGCCGCCCTATTTATGTTACTGATCGGCTTGCCATGGTGAAGTTATAGCTATTGAAATTGTTCTCCTATCGTCAAGAAGGAGGCTCGTACTTTTGAACTATCTATACATTGTGGCCTTCCAGACTTGTCAACACTATCTTATTGATTGTGCTTGCCGTAGTGAATCTGTGCTTGTCTGCACAATTTGTGAATATTGGTAGTCGAATTTGTGGTAATTCCTACTGAAAGCTATATCCAATTGTTTGTGATCACTTAATTTGGTTATGAAATTGGTAGTTAAACCGTGTCTCCTTGATGAATCAAGTCTCTCATGCATGAGTTAATGGCACCCGCGGTCACACAACTCGACGCCAATGTGCACTTAAGTCACACTTCTCAAGAACGTGATTATTTGGTCACACAACTCGACAAGTGCGTGCACGCAGGTCACTGACCCCACTTGTCAGTCCGTTTTGGATGGTAAATTTTCAGAAAACCCCCTGGAGTAATATTAATTTTACAAAATGGTTCCCCTGGAGGACCATTTTGTAAAATTAGAAGGACCATTTTGTAAAATTAGGAGGACCATTTTGTAAAATTAATATTACTCCAGGGGGTTTTCTGAAAATTTACCATCCAAAACGGACTGACAAGTGGGGTCAGTGACCTGCGTGCACGCACTTGTCGAGTTGTGTGAACAAATAATCACGTTTTGGAGAAGTGTGACTTAAGTGCACATCAACGACGAGTTGTGTGACCGCTGGTGCCATTAACTCGTCATGCATACGACCATCACATTTGTCATTTTAGTTGAAATTTAAGAAAAACTATACATGATAGCCCATTTTTTCATGCCCCTGGTTTCTTAGTTGTACTCACTTTTCCCCATTCGCTAAACATTTGCTCACTTTTCCCAGGCCCTAAAAAAATCCCCTTCACGAATGCTCAAATATGCCCCCAAGAAATCCCCCAGAAACCTTCACGAATGAGGAAAAGAAATAGAGCATGGGGAAAACTGATTAGTACTAAGGACCCAGGGCATGAATATAAAAGAAACCTTTCTAAAGTGTCTTATTTAAGATTTTTTTCTGAAGATTATGTCACATAAAAAAGACTCTTCTTATGTCTTTTATTTTATTTGATTTATTCTCATTTTTTGGTGTTGTTTTGTAAACAAGATCAAAATTATTAGCACGGTCATTCATAGCAACAAGAATGTCACGAAAGTCCATATGCCCCTTAAGAGCATCTCCAACCGGAGGCCCCAAACCCACCCCAAACGTCCGGGGACAGCCCGGACAGGGTTTGGGCTAAAACCCACCACCCAAAGGAGGCCCTCAAAACCACCCCAAACGTCCGGGCGGTCCGGCACACCCCAAACCCAGCCCATATATGGGGCGGCCCGGACGCGTCCGCCCCCTGGTCGATGACAGCGCGGACCCACGTTTGGCCGGCCTACCAGGCGGAGGATCTAGCCTTTGACCGGCGTCGGCATTCATCGCGGAGCGGCCAGCGGCCAACAGCCAGCATTCATGGCGGACCGGCCACCTCCCACTATATGTACCGGCGCCGGAACCCTAGTTCTGTTCATCCACATCCACATCCGCCGCCGCTTTACAATCCACATCCGCCGCCGGAACCCTAGTTCTGTTCATCCACATCTCGCTTCTTCTCCACCATGCCTCGCCGCCTCCACACCATGTTCGCCAAGATGACGTCGGACAAGGCGGCGCAGGCGCAGGCCCACCTCCAAGCCATGGCACGTGAGGAGGCAGCGGAGGTGGCGGCGGAGGGTGTGGGATATGTCGTGGTACGTGAGAACTCTGACATCGTCGAGCTGACGAGCTCGGAGTACATCCGACAAGCGGATGAAGCGCATCGCCCCAGGGTGGAGGCGGCGGCCGAAGCGCATCGCGCCCGGGTGCACACGGCGACGGAGCATTGGAGAGCGCGGGCGGAGGCGGAAGCGGGAAGGATACGCGAGGAGGCACAACTCAAGGAGGAGGAGGCGGAGCACCGTGCGGCCAAGGCACAACTCAAGGCGGAGGCGGCGGACCGCATCTTCATGCGGCAGATGAGGAACCGGTCCGGGTTCCTCGACAAGCAGATCGAGGCGGAGGCGGCGATTCGTGAAGGCCGGCCCTACGAGGGGGAACCATCCTCTTCGTTCTCGCTCTTCTCCGACTCCGAAGAACAGGGTTCTTCTCTAGCTCCTCCTGCCAGTGCGGCACGGAGCGGCTCCGCCGGCGCAGCGGCAACGGTCACCATCCTATCCGATGACGAGTAGGATAGGATAGCTAACCGGAAGTAGCAAGGCGACAGCAAGTGCACACGTAGTGTAGCAATATGTGCACGTTGCATGCTTTTGTAGTAATTTGGCATCTAGATTAGAGGTTTGTGGTTGTAGAAGCATGTTTTTAGGGGTTTTCCGGTCACTGTCCGCGGACGCGTCCGGGCGCAGTTTGGGGTCCGAATTTAGGGGGTCCGATTGGAGATACTCTAAGTTGAACCGCTTCAACGAGGCTGATTTATACGTGCATTTATATCATCATTTATGCAACCTTTAATAGCATATTAGAATGTTATATGCACTTTTATATCATTGTTTTTACATATTTTAGATGATTTAGGTGACTTTCATACAAAGTCCCTATTTTTGGTATTTAATTTCTGGGAGGCAGAAAACCCCTTTTTTTTCTTGTTTTTATTGTTTCAGGAACCCAAATAATAAAAGGAAAAATACCACGAAGGTTTTTCATCGGAAGGAAGGCGATGGAAAGAAGACCGAAGAGAGGAGAGCCACGAGGGCCAAAAGAGGGGGCCCACGCGGCCCATGTACCTGGCCGCGTGGGGCCCACCAAAATCGGCCTCGGGCACCTCCTCGCCTGGGGCTTTTTAGCAACGCCTTCGTCTCGCCCGAAAACATACGCCCTAATTTTCCCTAGTCCATCCGAGGTCGCGGTGGCGGTGAAACTCCTGATTCCCTCCGAGGGGGATCAGATCCTGCTACTCCGGAGCTTCGGAGAGGGGGAAATCATCGTCATCGTCATCACCTCTCCTCCTTGGCATGGGAGAAGGCCTCTACATCATCACCCCCATCAAGACCAGCACCATCTCCGTCATCATCTCCGTGATCCACTCCGTTCCCCTCATAGTTTGAGAGTTGCTATACCCTAGATACTTGTCTTGTGCTACTATTCATGTTTGTGATTGAGTACTTGTCATTATTTGTGGGTGAAGTTATAATTTCCGACTGTGTTGTACCACTTATGCCACTGATTATGATCATGTTTGCACGTTGTGAGTAGTTCCCGTATGTTCCTGAGGGCATACGATGAATTGGCAATGATTTATATATAACATGTGTTGGTATTTTGTCAAGAGTTTATCTTTTATGTGATTCTATGATGGTGTTGTGCGAACGTCGACTGCACAACACTTCACCTATATGGGCTCATAGGAGAACACCGTAGTATAATAAATTGAGGAAAACTTGGGAGGACAAGTAAACCTGAGATTGAGTCATGAAGTTATATTATGAGGGTATTAATATCGGGGACCTTAGAGTGTACTGCTATGGTGGGACATTATGTCTTAATAATTCTTGTGCAGTCATTTACTTGGCCACATGATCCATCATAAGGGGTTGTAGTCTATTTATTTAGCTATACCGAATTATGGCTCCGTCCAAAGAAGATTAAAACTTGACAAGATATTCAACGTGTTGTTTAATAAATCTCTATGCCTAGCAATATCCATGCCGCTCTCGGGAACGTTTTCCACATATAAGTTACACATCACTTGAGCTTGTCCTCTTGCCACATAAGAGGATTGGGCTTTCTCTCTTTGAGAGCTTTCACTTGCTATTGTTACTTGCTGCATTAGAATTATACAACCGAAAATACCAAAAACACTTGCATCTTTTATTGTTTTATTTATCAATCTTACTAACCAATACCTTCAGCTCCTCGTGGGTTCGACAACTTTTTCTAATTGAAAGGTACTACAATTGATCTCCTGCACTTGGGAGTCATCAAGATACTTTTCTGGCGTCGTTGCCGGGGAGCGTTGCGCTATTGGTAAGAAGTTTGGTAAGGAAATTTGAAAGCTGAATTCTATTTGATGTATTATGTTATTGATACTATGGCATTTATGAATCGTTCTTCGCTGCACCTTGCTCTATATGAAAGTGCTTATGCCACTACTGCTAAAGTGGTTGAAACTATTGTGCATGTGATACCTAAAGTGAGATATAAAATTCTCATGGGTCATGTTAAAAGAGTTATGAAAAATCCATTTACATGGGATGGAACTAAGTCTGCACGTGAACACATGGAGTTAATTGAAGACATATGCGGTTTATTTAGACTTCCAGGTATTCCTGAGGATGAGGTAAAAAGAAAGTTACTATATTTGTCTTTATCTGGTAACGCTCGTGTTTGGTACAGGTCTCTGGATGAAGAAGTTGTTATTGACTGGAATATCTTGAGGAAGGTTTTCTTTCTTAAACACTTTACTCCTAAAGAAGTTTATGAGAACCACTGCTACATATTCAATTTCTGGCCACATCTGGGAGAGAGTATTACTCAAGCTTGGAGGAGATTGGAGGAACTCTTTCGCAAGAACCCTTGTCATGATCTTACGAGGAAACTTATCTTGATAAACTTTTATGTGAGGCTACCTATGAAGCACAAGGAGATTCTGGATAATTCATCTGGTGGGAGTTTTACAAATAATACTGAAGAAGAAGCATGGAATTTATTGGAGGCTATTTCTGAAAATACTGGACATTGGGATCTCGATAAAGGTAATGAGCCTTATTTTGATTATGGATATTCATGTGTAGATAATTTCTCTACTTCTATCCTGTTTAAAAATATGAGTGATACATTTAATCTTGATCCTTATGTTATACTTGAAATAGCAAAATCTTTTGCTGAGCATATCTGTGTTCCTAAAAGTGGGTTTGAAGTTTATGTTGAACCTGTTAAACAATCTATTGTTGTTCCTAAAGTTATTAAACAGGTTGAACCGGTGTCATCTATGACAATTGATGAGTATGTTGAAGCACCTCCCTATCCAAATCAAGTTAAAGAGAATTTACTTATTGTTGTTACTAACAAAAAGTAATAGAAAGTGTTCTCAGCCATATGAACAGGTGGAAGTCAACACTCAAATTTCTGTCATCAAGCAACTTAATGAAGAAGATCCTGTTGATGTTTATCTATGTGAAGATCCTACTAAAGTCATCAAAGTTAATTCGGCCAAGGTGGGGAAGCCTATTATATCATGCTCTATTGGTACTTCAAGTTATCATGGTTTATGTGATATTGGATCAAGCATTAGTGTCATCCCATATTCTCTCTATGTTGAAATCAAGCCTGATATTGATCATATTGTTATGGAAGAGACAGGTGATGCGTGTAATGTCACACGTCCGTTGGGAACCCCAAGAGGAAGGTATGATGAGTGCAGCAGCAAGTTTTCCCTCAGTATGAAAACAAGGTTATCGAACCAGTAGGAAGTCGACGTTGCTACGAAGGTGTTGGTGAAGGAGTGTAGTGCGGCGCAACACCAGGGATTCCGGTGCCAACGTGGAACCTGCACAACACAATCAAACTACTTTGTCCCAACGAAACAGTGAGGTTGTCAATCTCACCGGCTTGCTGAAAACAAAGGATTAGGCGTATAGTGTGGAAAATGATGTTTGCTTGCAGAGAATGTAAAAGAAACAATGATGGTAGTAGGTTGTATTTCAGATGTAAAAGAATGGACCGGGGTCCACTGTTCACTAGTGGTGTCTCTCCATAATAAAATACTAACATGCTGGGTAAACAAATTATAGTTGGGCAATTGACAAAATAGAGAGGTGCATAACAATGCATAGACATGTCATGATGATCACTATGAGCTTTACTTGGGCATTACGACAAAGTACACAGACCGCTATCCAGCATGCATCTGTGCCTAAATAGTCCACCTTCAGGTTAGCATCCGCACCCCTTCCAGTATTAAGTTGCAAGCAACAGACAATTGCATTAAGTATGGTGCATAATGTAAACAACACTAATATCCTTAGACAAAGCATTGTTGTTTTACCCCTAGTAGCAACAGCACATCCACAACCTTAGAACTTTCTGTCACTGTCCCAGATTAAATGGAGGCATGAACCTACTATCTAGCATAAATACTCTCTCTTGGAGTTACAAGCATAAACTTGACCAGAGCCTACACTAATAACGGAGAGCATGCAAGATCATAAACAACACATATATGATAGATCAATAATCAACTTGACATAGTATTCAATATTCATCGGATCCCAGCAAACACAATATGTAGCATTACAATAATATGATCTTGATCATGATAGGCAGCTCACAAGATCTAAACATGATGGCACAAAAGGAGAAGACAACCATCTAGCTACTGTATGGACCCGTAGTCCAGAGATGAACTACTCACGCATCACTCCGGAGGCAGGCATGGCGATGTAGAGCCCTCCGGTGATGATTCCCCTCTCCGGCAGGGTGCCGGAGGACAACTTTAGAACCCCCCGAGTTAGGGTTGACGGCGGCGGCGGCAGTGGATGTTTTCTGGAATAATGGCTCTCTCTCCTTTAGGGTTTTCGCGTAGGGGGAATAAATAGGTGAAGGGGCGATGTCGGTGGAGGCACGAGGCGTGCTCCCCACGTGGCGTCGCGGCAGGGGGCCCACCCACGCCACGGTGTGGGGATGGCGCCTCGTCGCCCCCTTCGTCTCTCCTTCGGATTTCTGGAATTTGTCGGAAAAAATAGGACTTTGGCAATTTGTTTCATCCGATTCCGAGGATATTTGCAGAACAGCTTTTCTGAAACAAAAACAGCAGAAAACAGGAACTGGCACTGTGGCATCTTGTTAATAGGTTAGTCCCAGAAAATGCATAAAAATGCTATGAAGTGTGAATAAAACATGTAGCTATTGGTATAAAACTAGCATGGAACATAAGAAATTATAGATACGTTGGAGATGTATCAACAGATATGACAATTCAACTTGCTAATAAAGAATATATTAGTCCGTTTGGGATTGTTAGAGATGTTGAGGTATTGGTTGGCAAAATAAAATATCCTGCTGATTTTATTGTGCTTGGTTGTCCTCAAGATTCGTTTTATCCTATCATTTATAATAGACCTTTCTTGCGTACTATTGGTGCTCAAATCAATTTGCTTAAAGAGAAAGTGTTTATTAAATGTGCTGATGAAAAACATGAATTCAACTTTTCTAAATTTGCTGATAAACATATTGTGAAGGAGCCAATTTCTAAAGATATAATTGAAACTCTTGCTCATATAGCTGTAGCTTCAACAGATGTTGTAGAACGTTATATGCTTAATCAAGATGAACCGTTTAATGACGAGGAAAAAGAGGCTTTGGAACAAATATTGTGGCAACAACCACCACAGTTACAGTTGCATATCCCACCTGATAATCTAGGAGTACTACCACCACCTAAAGGGGATCCTACTTTTGAATTAAATCCTTTGCCTGCAAATCTGAAATATGCATATTTGGATGATAAGAGCATATATCCTGTCATTATTAGTGCTAACCTTTCAGCTGAAGAAGAAGAGAAATTACTTGATGTGCTAAAAGCTCATCGACCAGCCATTGGATACTCTCTTGATGATCTTAAAGGTATAAGCCTAGCTCTATGTATGCATAAAATCAATTTGGAGGAGGATGCAAAACCTGTTGTTGATTATCAATGCTGTCTCCATCCAAAAATGAAAGAAGTGGTAAGAAAAGAGGTAATAAGACTTATTGAAGTTGGTATCATTTATCATATAGCTGATAGTAAGTGGGTTAGTCATGTTCATTGTGTTCCTAAAAAGGGTGGAATGACTGTTGTTCCAAATGAGGAGGATGAACTTGTGGCTCAACGTACTGTTGTTGGTTATAGGATGGGTATTGATTTCAGAAAGTTAAACAAAGCAACTAGAAAAGATCATTATTCATTGCCATTTATTGATCAAATATTAGAAAGGTTATCTAAACATTCTCACTTTTGTTATCTAGATGGATATTCAGGTTTCTCACAAATTCCTGTCCATAAGGATGATTAAGAAAAGACCACTTTTACTTGCCCATATGGTACATTTGCTTATAGGAGAATGCCATTCGGTTTGTGTAATGCTCCTGCTACTTTTCAAAGATGCATGAATGCTATATTTGTTGATTATATTGAAAAGATAATGGAAGTATTTATGGATGATTTCTCTGTTTATGGTACTTCCTTCGATAATTGCTTGTTCAACCTTAACAAAGTTTTGCAGCGTTGGGAAGACCAACAATTAGTCCTTAATTGGGAGAAGTGTCACTTCATGGTTACTGAAGGTATTGTCCTTGGGCATAAGATTTCTGGAAAAGGGATAGAAGTTGATCCAGCAAAGATAGAAGTTATTGAAAAGCTACCATACCCAAAGGACATCAAAGGTATAAGAAGTTTTCTTGGGCATGTAGGATTTTACCGTAGGTTTATTAAAGATTTCTCCAAAATATCAAAACCTCTAACCAATCTTTTGCAAAAGGATGTTCCTTTCTCTTTTAATGATGATTGCATTGAGTCCTTTAATATTTTAAAGAATGCTTTAATAAGTGCTCCTATTATTCAACCTCCTGATTGGAAATTGCCTTTTGAAATTATGTGCGATGCTAGTGATTACGCAGTTGGGGCTGTTTTGGGTCAACGTGTTGATAAGAAACTGAATGTTATATATTATGCTAGTAGAACACTTGATGCTGCTCAAAGAAACTATGCTACAACTGAAAAAGAATTTTTGGCAGTATTATTTGCTTGTGACAAGTTTAGACCTTACATTACTGATTCAAAAGTCACATTGCATACTGATCATTCTGCTATTAAATACTTGATGCATAAGAAAGATGCTAAACCTAGATTAATAAGATGGGTACTTTTATTGCAAGAGTTTGATTTACACATTGTTGATACGAATGGAAAATATACCTGATGATCATATTCCTATTAATGATAGCTTTGTTAATGAACAACTTGCAATATTAATGTTTTAGTGCTAAAGCTGCATCTCATTGGTTTGCTAATTATGCAAATTTTATTGTTGGCAAAGTTTTACCTCCACACTTCACTTATCAACAAAGAAAGAAATTCTTCTATGATCTTAGACATTATTTTTGGGATGATCCTTTCCTTTATAAGAAAAGTGTGGATGGTATTATTAGACGTTGTGTACCTGAGCATGAACAACAGGCTATTATAAGAGATTGCCATGATAGTCCCTATGGAGGGCATCATGCAGGAGATCGCACAGGAGCAAAGGTATTACAATCTGGTTTTTATTGGCCTACTTTATTTAAGGATTGTGCTGAATATGTTAAATCTTGTGATAAATGTCAAAGAGTAGGCAATATTGGTAGGAGAAATGAAATGCCTATGAACTATTCGTTGCCACTTGAGCCATTTGATGTGTGGGGCTTTGACTTTATGGGACCTTTCCCAGAGTCAAAGACAAAGCATACTCACATTTTGGTTGCAGTTGATTATGTTACAAAGTGGGTGGAAGCAATTCCAACCAAAAGTGCAGATCATGCCACAGCAATGAAGATGCTAAAGGACATCATCTTCCCCAGGTTTGGTGTTCCTAGGTTTTTAATTACTGATGGTGGTTCTCATTTCTTGCATGGTGTTCTTAGAAAAACTTTGGCAAAATATGATGTTAACCATAGAATTGCATCACCATATCATCCTCAAACAAGTGGACAAGTTGAATTAAGTAATAGGGAAATTAAACTCATTTTGGAAAAGACAGTGAATAAGTCTAGGTCTGATTGGCCAACTAAAATTAATGATGCATTATGGGCTTATAGAACTGCTTTTAAAAATCCTATGGGAATGTCTCCTTATAAAATGGTTTATGGAAAGCTTGTCATTGCCTGTTGAGTTAGAACATAATGCTAGATGGGCTGTTAAACAATTGAACTTTGACTTTAAAACTGCGGAGAAAAGAGAATTCTTGATTTAAACCTACTAGATGAATGGAGGAATGAAGCTTATGAAAATGCTAAAATGTTTAAAGAAAAAGTTAAATTTGGCATGACAAGAAAATTAAGAAGAAGGAATTCAAAGTAGGTGATCAAGTTTTGCTATACAACTCTCGCTTTAAGTTTTCTGCAGGGAAGCTGCGTTCAAAGTGGCAGGGACCATTAGTGATACAGGAGGTGTACCGTTCAGGAGCTATCCGTCTTCACGGTGACATGAAAGGTAAACCTCATGTAGTCAATGGACAACGCCTTAAACCTTATATTGCAGGAAAGAGCTTCATCGGAATGGTGGAAGAGTTGAATTTACAAACACCGGAGGAGGTAATTGAGAGAAACCGTGCAGTTTCAGAAACCCTAAATCAATAGAAGGTAACTTACTGTTGGAAAGTTTCTCGGAATTGCATAATATTTTACGGAAGTCATTTTTTATGGAAATTAACGTATGGGACAAGAAAACTGGACGAAGCGGAGACCCGAGGAAGGAAAGAGGGGGTCCCACGCGGCCAGTACCTGGCCGCGTGGGCCCACTCCTTTTCCCCTCGGAGTCCCTTTTTCCGTTTTCGATCCCGACGCTTCGTCTTGACCTAAAAACCCTCAATATATACCCCTCTCTGCCGATCTAATCTCGCACCGAGCGTCCTCGAGCGATCTTTGTTTCTGCTGTTTCTGTCTGTCAGGTTTTAGCCATGTCTTGCTCCGGATCCAACCAAGAGGGGAGAGCCTCCCAAGGAAGGTGTTGTGAACCGCTACCTCAACTCCGTGATGGCACCACCGAAGACCGTGTGCTTCAAGGAGGGCGTGATGCTCGTGGAGGAGGTGAAGGCTCCCAAGGCCACCGGCACGGTGGAGGAAAGGCTGGATGAGTTGGAGGACAAGACCTTCAGGTATGGCACTGTGGTTTACCGCAGCCTTGATGCTCATCACTTCATGAACCTGGAGCTGGAGAAGAAGGTTGAAGAGTACAAGAAAAGGCTTGAAGATCTGGAAGATAGATACAAGGACGTCATCGACAAGTGGGAGAAGTTCCAATGCTTCATGTGGGATGTAGAGAACCAGAACTGCGAATATGAAGAACGCTTCAAGAAGATTGCAGCAGCCGCCACCCTCAGGTATAATGATCCACCTACATCTTTCCGTGATGGAAGGCCTTTCCCATGGAAGATGGCTGAATGGGAGGAAGAATATGAGAAGGAGGAGGCTGCAGCAAAGAGAATCTGGAGAACGTCAAGCTTGGGGGAGTTCCACCTAGTCTTTCTCTTTATCATCTATCATATCTATCTAGTCATGGGTGTTTTGCTTTTATCGTTTAGTTATCAATATCTCTTAGGCGTGTGTGAGCTCATGGAGCATTATCATGTATCTATCTTATGGTTTATCAATGAATATTAAAGTATGGTGTCATCCATGATTCTCTTGTTTGGAGATTTATGGGTAACACTCATGCAAATGAGCGTGGCATATTTAGAGTTTCAATCACATCTTGCCTTGAAATTAATTAACTTGAGTATGTTGGACAATTATAGAATTATCTCATATAAAATAAGTAAAAAGTCAATATGACTTGGAATTAATAGTTTGAGGTTGAGATATGTCTTGTAGGATAAAAGTTGAGAAGATAATGAAAAGGATATAAAACACTCTTGTTAGACTAGTATCTTTTGAGCAAATTAATGATCATGGATATTTCAATACTTATGCTCTTGAATGTGAATGAAAGGAAGGCACCTGAAATTTCAGTTAGCCATGGAAAGTGTAAGAAAAGGTGGTATGGAGCATAGGAACTTGATTGAGATATCCATGACTAAAGTTTGCACTAGTTACTAGAGAAGCAAGGTGATAACAATTTTTATATCTATCTATCTTTTCATTTGTCTTCTTTGAACTTGTTATCCAATGAGAGTTTATCTTGTCTTTAATTTCAGCAAAGTATAAAAGATTATAATGCTTGCCATAAGAGCAAAAGCATGTGAAAAACATATGATTCGATTGTCCAACATACAATGGTTATTTGCTTTCAAAAGTAAGGGGTGATTGCTAGAGCTTCTACTTATGTTGCCCTCATATGTATGAGTTTTTCATTAATCTTATCTTGCAATTGAATATGATGATGATACAATGCCGTATTTATTTATCAACCATAAGTCCATTGATGCATGTAATGATCTATGTCCTTACTTACTCGAGGACGAGTAAAGGTTTAAGCTTGGGGGAGTTGATACGTGCATTTTATATCATCATTTATAACTTTTAGTATCATATTAGAATGTTATTTGCATGTTATATATTGTTTTTACATGTTTTAGATGATTTTGGGGACTTTCATACAAAGTCCCTATTTTTGGTATTTAATTTCTGGGAGGCAGAAAACCCCTTTTCTTGTTTTAATGTTTCAGGAGTACAGGAACCCAAATAATAAAAGGAAAAATACCACAGTTTTTCATCGGAGAAGGCAGAGGGAAGAAGACCGAAGAGAGGAGAGCCACGAGGGCCAAAAGGGGGGGCCCACGCGGCCCATGTACCTGGCCGCGTGGGCCCACCAAAATGGCCTCGGGCACCTCCTCGCCTGGGGCTTTTTAGCAACGCCTTCGTCTCGCCCGAAAAGTACGCCCTAATTTTCCAAGTCCATCCGAGGTCGCGGCGGCGGCGAAACTCCTGATCCCTTCCGAGGGGGTCAGATCCTGCTGCTCCGGAGCTCCGGAGAAGGGGGAAATCATCGTCATCGTCATCACCTCTCCTCCTTGGCGTGGGAGGAGGCCTCTACATCATCACCCCCATCAAGACCAGCACCATCCCATCATCATCTCCGTGATCCACTCCGTTCCCCTCAGTTTGAGAGTTGCTATACCCTAGATACTTGTCTTGTGCTACTATTCATGTTTGTGATTGAGTACTTGTCATTATTTGTGGTGAAGTTATAATTTCAGATTGTGTTGTACCACTTATGCCACTGATTATGATCATGTTTGCACGTTGTGAGTAGTTCCCGTATGTTCCTGAGGGCATAGGATGAATTGGCAATGATTTATATATGACATGTGTTGGTATTTTGTCAAGAGTTTATCTTTTATGTGATTCTATGATGGTGTTGTGCGAACGTCGACTGCACAACACTTCACCTATATGGGCTCATAGGAGAACACCGTAGTATAATGAATTGAGGAACTTGGGAGGACACGTAAACCTGAGACCGAGTCATGAAGTTATATTATGAGGGTATTAGTATCGGGGACCTTAGAGTGTAATGCTATGGTGGGACTTTATGTCTTAATAATTCTTGTGCAGTCATTTACTTGGCCACATGATCCATCATAAGGGGTTGTAGTTATTTATTTAGCTATACCTAATTATGGCTCCGTCCAAAGAAGATTAAAACTTGACAAGATATTCAACGTGTTGTTTAATAAATCTCTATGCCTAGCATATCCATGCCGCCCTCGGGAACGTTTTCCACATATAAGTTACACATCACTTGAGCTTGTCCTCTTGCCACATAAGAGGATTGGGCTTTCTCTCTTTGAGAGCTTTCACTTGCTATTGTTACTTGCTGCATTGAATTATACAACCGAAAATACCAAAAACATTGCATCTTTTATTGTTTTATTTATCAATCTTACTAACCAATACCTTCAGCTCCTCGTGGGTTCGACAACCTTTTCTAATTGAAAGGTACTACAATTGATCTCCTGCACTTGGGAGTCATCACTGATCACACAATCTCCTAAGTTGTATGATCGTATCTGCCACGCTAGGAGTCCGCGGAGCACATATGTATAAGTATAACATCATGTTTGTTTCTCCGCTAAGAGAACCATAAAATATAAAACTTTTTGTTATTTATGAACTGGGCATGTCCACATATTTATTCCCCCCTGTCGCGTAGAAAGATACTATTTGATTTTTTTTGTAATTTCTCATGTCAATCACCTTCTCGGATGATTAAGGTCAATTTTGCTAGGAAGTGCTTGACCTATATAGAGGATTGCCTGAATGGGAAACAAAATAGGACTCGATAGTTGTTAACATGAACTCAACTTGGTCGTATAGACATACAAATAAAAGTGTATAACCGATGTTTTCGGTCGGTCTCATTCTCATTGGTTCGAAGGTACAAAGACAAACTGTTGGGTCATGATTGAGGGATTTATAGAAAGAAAGAACTAGTGGATTATAAAGAGGAAATATTTGAGATTTTGAAAAGCTTCATTTCACTCAAGCTTCTCCAAGTGCCCCTTTGGCTACGAATATTCACAAGGGATTCCAATACCTCTTCTCAAGTTTTCTTTGGGGGGGGGGGGGGGGGTGTGGAGGTGCAGCATTGGAAAAGTACAAGTATCAATAAAAACTATAACATGTAGTACTTAGGTTGGTTTCTCGATCGCCATGTCATTAATCATCCAAAACCACTTAGGGATATCTGGTGCACGTTTCAATATCAAAGTATCTTTTTTCACAGTTATAAGAGTCTCTGATAATATTTAATTTTAGGGTTGCACCCATAAAGTTGAGGCCCTCGTGGTTAGCTCAAAATGAGGCCTAACTATTGGGAAATACTAGTGGAGACATATTCTTTTCATATGTCTGCACCATATTGTTTTCTCATTGCGCTAAGAAAAAATGCTATGAGTACTAAAGTTAGTCTTCAAGAACTAAATCAACCATAGATTATATTAAAAGGAATATGAGACTGTGTAAGAACAAATCAATAAAGATCATCTTTTTTAGCCTAAGCTTGAGATTCAAGTCATTCATGAAAATAATAATATGCTAACTTCAGAATTTATGTACATAAAAATATTATCGACGAGATCTTTATGTCGTGGGGAAGGGACACTAGCGATGCGGAGGAGCCACCATCGCTCTCACCGAGATGCGCTTGTGAGTTATTTCATGGATGGGTTCAAGAGGGTTTGAGCCGGAATGAGTTCGACACTGGGTCTAACCGAGTATTCAATTACAGGTGGTCCAGGAGTAAATCTTAGGCGGTTCGATCTACAAGGTTAGTAGGGACCAGGCAGCGTTCAAAGCCGATCTAGCCATAACCGAATGCGGGCCAATAAAGAGTTTCCAATTTTTCTTTTACAAAAACTTAAATCAACTATTATTGTTTTAATTTCGCACATGGCTAGCTAAGACAAATAACACTCACATTTTTGTATTAAACATTTATACTTGCTTTCGTTTTACAAATTATTTTATCTTTTCATTTATAACATGATTAACATGTAAATTTAATAAAATTATTCATTGTATCTAACAATACAAAACACACTTCATATTATAACTAAAGTTCACTATTAGGTAATACCAACATGTATCATTCATTCAACAATGATAATTGTGATATGGTCTTTTTTCAGATTTTGGTTCAAGAATTTTTGTTGATGTAATTAAATTTCATTAACTCAAGCAAGTCATAGAAGTTAAAATTAATTAGACTCATGGACCCATGGTACTTAAAAGCATAGGGAGTACATTTCAACTTGTGCACTCTCAAATGTGTACTATAATTGTATTTTATATGTTTGTAAGTTTATTTTAGTATCACTTGAATATCTCAATAGATGGTACCAGAATGCACTTATATAGGGTTGTAGAGTAATATTCTAGATTATACGAGGCAAAAGAGATATCCACAATGTGTTCTCTTGTTTTGCTCGCTTTGTTGCTCTTTTGCGGTCAAATTCACAACAATGTTTGTTGGCTTTAGTTTGTGAGCAAACATGAGTACTCGGGTAACAATCATGTAACAAAAATATGTGTAAGTCCAAAGTGAAGTATAAAATGGCATGCATGTTAATCAAGTTGGACCAATGCAAAATTTACTAAAAATATACCAACCATTCCTTGACATGGGTGATAACAATCTGCATCAAGTAGGGATAGGAGACGATTCAAGGAAGTTATACCATTAGAGTACGTTCTCTTGGTGGCAAAATCTTCCTTGCCTAAATGTTAGACAACATGTGATCTTTTTGCTCCTACTTAGTTGGTCTCTAGCCAATATTTTGGCTAGCCAGTGATCGGTAAAATGTGGGACGGTATGTTTTTGCATCAACCGAGAGGTGGACAAATGGTTTCGCAGTGCACATACTCTTAGGATGACCAATAAATCCATAAAAAAATAACGAAAATGGTCAAACGATCAAGAAAATATTTTGCACATGTACATATCCAACAACAGTAACGCCAATAATTAAATTGAAAAACCTATAAATATATTCAAAAACCAGTTTCCTTTGTGTCCCTACATACTAGCTACTCTGTCATCACGTTTGAGTAGAACCATGGACCTTTTTTTAACATCACAACCAGGGACCCTAAAACCGGGCACGGGCCTAGCCGGGTGCTCCAGTGTGTCGACCCGTGCGACGATAAGCACGGGTCGCACACCCCGCCCGCACCTCCGCGCCACCTTCTTCTTCTTCCTTCCGCCACCGCACCTCCGCGTCCTCCGCCCGCCTCCACTTTCTTCCCGAACCGCCATCCGACGCCGGCCGTGCCGCCTGCTACCGGCCCCCGCGCTCGGCGCCGCTAACCGCGCCCTGCCCCAGCCGCCACCTCCGCCGGTCCGCCGCCGCCCGGCCATCCCCTCTAAACCCCCCCCCCCCCCCCCCCCACCGCACCCAAAACCTAACTCCGGCCGGCCACCGCACCCGCACAAGATAACGTTTGCTTCCTCACCTCCGCCGGCGACGCCGCGGCCCGCCGCGTCGTCCCCGTCTCCGGCGAGGTCCAGGCCTCACCTCCGACGGGGCGCCGCGGCCAGCCGCGTCGTCCCCATCGTCGGTGAGTGTCGCCGTCGACGGTGACGGCCGCCGTCGCGCCTCCTCCGTCCACCACTGGGCCAGGCCCATCTCGCGGCTGCCTTCTTCCACAGGGTGTGCGAGTCGATCATTATCATCGACCAGGTCGAGATATAGGAAATGCCGCCTAGCCTCTCCATTGTTCCAAGGCAGCGAAAAGCAGAATTCACCGGCCCGCTCAGCCCATAAAGACGCTTGGTCACCCTCTTAGGCCCGACGATTCGCGCCAAAACCCGAACCCGCGTAGAGAAAAACTCGGCGCGCCATGGCTGTTGCTTCCCGCGAAGCCACCCCGTTCGCGCCAAAACCCGCCCACCTCTCCCGCGGCTTCCGATTACTTCTACCCTCCACAGTGCCGCCCACCCACCTCTCCTCTCTCCCCCTCGTCCCCCATCCCCACCCTCGTCTCCGTCTCCGCTCACCCGCGCCGACGCCGCCGGAGATGGGCCCCGCCACGCAGCAGCGCCACCGTACCCGCGCGCGGCGGCCGGCCGCCAGGCGCAGGCCGACGACGGTCGAGGACGTCCGGTGCGAGGCGTGCGGGTCCGGCCACGGCGCGGAGGAGCTGCTGCTGTGCGACGGCTGCGACCGCGGCCTCCACATCTTCTGCCTCCGCCCCATCCTCCCCCGCGTCCCCGCCGGCGACTGGTTCTGCCCCTCCTGCTCCACCACCACCACCACCACCTCGGCCAAATCCGCCGACGCCGCCACGGCCGTCCAGGCCAAGATGCCAAAGCGTGAGTCGATCGACACGGCCTTGTTTCTGCATCTGGTGTCTGCTCGTTTTCTGAATCGGATCTTGTTTCTTCCGCTTGCAGAGTTCCCGCTGATCCAGACCAAGATCGTTGACTTCTTCAAGATCCAGCGTGGCCCGGCGGCGGCCGAGCCGTCGGAGGGGAAGAAGAGGAAGCGGAAGGCGCTGGTGGTGTCCAAGAAGAAGCGGAGGAGGCTGCTGCCCTTCAACCCCAGCGGGGACCCCGTCCGGCGCCTCACGCAGATGGCGTCGCTCGCCACGGCGCTCACGGCCACCGGCGCCGTCTTCAGCAACGACCTCACCTACGTGCCTGGCATGGCTCCCCGGTCCGCCAACAGCGCCGCCCTCGAGGCAGGAGGGATGCAGGTCAGCCGCTTTACCTCCAATTCTAGCATCCAATCTTGGCTGATTTCAAGGCTGTTTTTTCGTTTTACTGAATCTCGGATGCCATTTCATCTCAGGTGCTGCCGAAGGAGGACGTGGAGACCTTGAGTCTGTGCAAAAGGATGATGGAGAGAGGGGAATGGCCCCCTCTCCTTGTTGTCTTTGATCCGATTGAAGTGTACAGAGAATTCGCTGATGATTTATCATCTTGCTCTATCTTCGGATGATTTGGGCACTGAATTTGGTGTGGAATTTCCTGGACAGGTTCACGGTGGAGGCGGACAGGTTCATCAAGGACTGGACCATCATCACCGAGTATGTCGGCGACGTGGACTACCTGAGAAACCGCGAGCACGATGACAGTGACAGCATGATGACCCTGCTCTCCGCCTCACCGCCATCCAAGAGCCTTGTCGTCTGCCCCGACAAGCGGAGCAACATCGCGCGGTACATCAACGGGATCAACAACCACACACCGTAAGCATCTCGATACCCCAGAATCACACACTTGGTACCTTGACTGCAGCTGTGCTGAAACTTGTATGATCATTGCAGGGAAGGCAGGAAGAAGCAGAACCTCAAGTGTGTGCGGTACGCTGTCGATGGCGAGTGCCGCGTGCTCCTGGTGGCCAACAGGGACATCTCCAAGGGGGAGAGGCTGTACTATGATTACAACGGGTCTGAGCATGAGTACCCAACTCACCATTTTGTATGACATGAGCAGATGAGCTGATGGTTAACCTGCATATTTATTTATTGGAAAATGATTGTGCTGACACATTCCCTTCAATCAATTAGTACAGCCACCTAATTTGTAGATTTGGATTTTCTTTTAACCTTGGAATTGGGATAAGGGGATTTGTATTGTCAAACTATCTGTAACCATTGGAATGGTGTTTAAGGAATGCAATGGCAAAGGGTTTGTCCTGTTCATGTTTGTGTCTCTGTCTGGTGTGCTTGATCTTGTCAATGTCTTGTTGTTTCAAGGGACAACTGCCAGAAAATGATAAAAAAATTGGCTAGGGATATTTTCAGTTGAAATGTGCTATGTGGGAGAAGTGAAACTGAACACTGTGAGCCGTGAACTTTCTTCGAGGTTTGACTCAAGAACAGCTCCAGTTTTTTTAAAAAACTTTGAAGTTTCTGACAAGGCTCCAGCTTAGCTCAGAAGAATCTGAGATGCTGAATCTAACACTCTACACCATCTAGCATACTCAAATTGGAGAATTTGTTGCTGAAAGAGTGGTGTCATACTGTTTAGATGCTGATCTAACACTCTACACCATCTAGCATACTCAAATTGGAGAATTTGTTGCTGAAAGAGTGGTGTCATACTGTTTATATGTCGATTTAGGCTATAAGAGAAAAAATGCCCCCAACAAAATCTAGAATATTATATTAATCTAAAGATGGCATTTCGCAAAATAATATGCTTGTAAATCGGGACAAATCAAAAGGGCCCTTTCTGGTCAAAGCAAAAGGACCATCAACAAATTAAACAACCACCCCTTGAATAAGATGGATCAATGCAATACACCATATGCTGCGAAGTACATTTCCGAATAGTTGCGGAACGTACTCTCTTTTCTCCATATCAAATGAAGCAGCTGTCGGCATGAGTTTCTCCCCCCATTGTGAATATCTTTCATGTGCACCATAAAGAGATAATTATGACACCAACGAAATGTTGTTAATTCCATAGAAGAAACTGCTGATGCACGCTAAAGGATCTGAAGCCTCTTTAAATTAAGAGCCACATACACAGAGATAGTAAGGATAAACAAAGATGTTCAGAAATACTAGTTCTCTAGTGGTAATTTACACCAGAGGATCACTGCAAAAGTCTACGCTATGCCAGGTCCTTGTCTGAATGCAATGTTATAGCTGTTCCAGGAAGAGAAAAATCACATGCGAACTTCTACAATGACCCAATCGTGTCATTACAGAAAATACAATGTTGGATTACGGAGCAACAACCGAAGCATGTTCCAGCCGAGGAGACACAAAGACTGCTGCACTAGGCTGTTAATGATCATTAGCAAAGCTTCAACCTGATGGTAATACCTTGAAAGTCACAAGAATATTTCCTTCCTAGGTAGAAAAGCATGGTGCCTAGCCTACATGTTAACCTTTCGTAAGCATCAAACAAGTGCTATATGTATGCAGAGACACTAATCGGTAACTGAACTTCTCATTCTCATATACTCCATTATAACTGAAAAGACAATTAAACTAGCAGCACAAGCATGTGTTTCTTGCCCAGCTTAGACAGAACTAAGCCGCAATTGTAGTATTGTACATGGTAAGAGGTGTTCTTGCAGCTGGATTACCAGCTCCCTCACAGTTAAAACTTTCATCTGTAGCTTTTTTGGCATCCCTCCCCATTAGAACTTTCATGAAGTAAACTTCTTTTGCATTAAAAAAAAATTTCTCAAGTTTCCACAGGGTGACTTCATAAGTTACTGGACCTATAGACCACTTCGAAATAAGCAGACATATGCGGAGGACAGTGGAATCTTCAAGCATCAGCCTCCTGTCAAAATTATGAGCATAAGACGGCACAACCTTCAGGAATCATCCTTGTCTATGGCTGTCTGAAGGGGTCGTTCACTGCTAAATCATGGGTATGCTTGCTGAGATATTGATCAATATAATAAATAGTATCCCTGAACTCAAATTGAACATCACCAGAAGCTCTGTTTCCCACCTGTAGCAGCCTGTGCTGACGAGCCACCGATTCACTGCTATATTCCCCACGTACTTCAAATTCAATTTTCTTTAGCACTTTTGCATTCAAAACAAAGAACCTGGCAAAGTCAGCCTGATGCTCATAGGCTGAGTATAACTTTAGCACCACTTTTTTGAGATGGGTCTGAAGGCACTCGATTGGATGGAGCGGGTCATACTGACGCTCATTTTCCTTATACATCTGGCCCAAGTGGTGTTCAACAAACTGCAAAACGAGAAACAAAATAAGCATATGTTAGATGAAAACTAAACTAGCTAATGTTTAAATCATAGCGTACGTCTAAAGCAAATCAGACCAATACTCACAGAGACATAGAGCTTCTCTAAACAGGGGAGCCACCTGAGGACGTCAAGAATTGCATTCTCTCGGTAATTAGAACATCTGAGGGCCAAAACCTTCACGGTCCGTATTGAGTTTGCCGAGCTGACTGGGCTCAATCCCTGACGATAATAGGTAAGATCAGAAAACAATCATCGGTATGTGAGAATGCCAGATAGTAGCTGTTGTTCCTACCTGGAAGACATGCAGTTTGGATGAGTCTGCCCAGAAAGAGCCCAATATCTTCAGTTTAGGTGCCCTAATTACCCGTATAGTTAGGCAATCATCCGCGAGACAATAAGGTAACAGTAACCTTTCGAGGCAAGGAGCATCCTCGATTACCAGTTCTGCCCTTCCAGCTCTGAGGCCGATGCTCCTAAGAGACGGCGAGCTAACATGGAGTGATTCACCCGCAGAGCGAACTTCGGACATGGATAAGCTCTCCAAGGCATGACAGCTGGAGAGCAAGCTGTGGAAGACGTCACCGGAGATGGAAACGTCACACAAGGAGAGCTGCTTGAGGAGAGGGAGACTCATGGACGGCGCGACATCGCGGGGGAAATCGCAGTGGACGATATTGAGAACGAGGAGGGTGGATGCGGAGCGGAGCGCCGACAGAGGCAGCGGGTAGCCGTTCTTCCCGGTTGGCGCGGAGCCGTACTCGTAGGCGATGTGCAGCTCCGACTCTTAGGGTGTGTTTGGTAGCCCGGGTCTCTCCAACATGTCTTTCTCAACTGGGCCAAGCTGAGCTTATACAGGTTGGACAGAGATTTTTGTGTGTGTTTGGTAGGTTGCATGTGTCCAAACAGGCTGACATGAGATGTTGTTTGGTAGGTTGTATGCGCTGAAACTGGAGTCCAGAAATTAAATTTACAAATGGGTCCAAAGTTTTACACACAAGTCCTTGGGCAGAAACTAAAAAAGCAATCAGGTCCGACCACCACTCCAACCACCAATCCGGCCGGCCAGTGGGGGGAGAAGCTCGCCGGCGGCGTCGCTCGTGGCCATCCGAGGCGACGCGAGGCGCGAGGAGGCTGCGCTCGTGGCCATAGAGGCGGCGGGAGGCGCGACGAGGCGGCGCTCGCAGCCATCCGAGGTGGCGCGACGCGGCGGTCGCGGCCATCCGATGCGACGCGAGGCGGCGGCGCTCGCGGGCATCCGTGCCTGCGGGGACCGGTCGAGCGCGGACGGCGGCTGGGAGGAGGCGCGGGGGTGTGGGGGGCGGCGGAGGTCGCCGTCCGTGGGGGGAGGAGGGCGTGCGTCCGCGTGCGCCGGCCGCTGCCCATCATTGCGTTCGCCCGCGGGAGATGTGACGCGGGGGGCAAGTGAACAGTGCCCGCGGCGGGGTGACGGGCCGCGTGCGTTTCGGGTGCGCGAACAGTGTCTCGCGGGATGAGGCGAGCCCGGCCGAGGTGAGAAGCTCGATTCGAGCTTCCCAAGCCGGCAGTGCCCAGAGGCGTTTTCCGCACGAGGACGGCAGTGCCGACTCGGCCCGACCCGGGCTAACAAACAACGTATACGTCGCTCAGCCAGGTCGAGGTGGGAATCTGCGGGCTCGCCCGGTCTACCAAACACGCCCTTAATGTAGCACTCCATACATTATACCGTCCACGCTTAATGTAGCACTCTACAACATCCAGATGAGCTCCACTCAAAAGATCATAAAGCTTCGCAGTTAGGAAGATGGTGTGATCCCAGTTCATCTAGCCATCTTAGAACTGAAGAGATTCATGTGGAGTTTCAGCTACAGAAGTTGATCCTCATCCAGTGAAAGTTGGGATTAGTTTTGAATTTTTTTTCCTTCAAAACTCTGAAGACAGCATCACTTGCAACAGCAGGAACACTATGCAAATGGACTTCAGTAGTACCATGATCTGTAATCGCAGGAAAATGCTGATACATTATACATCCCTGAGAAGTGAGAATCAAAAGGCACACTCGTCCTATTTGTAGACTTGGATTGTTTTTAAACCGGGAACTTAAAATGGGGGATTCAGTATACTGATCTTATATTTGCAGACCAGACTATTTGCGGAATACATTTCTGATGGTTGTGAAACATAACCTTGGGTGCCAGGAACATTTTCTTCATACTCTGAAAGTCTGAAATGAATTCTTGAGCACCTGAGCGCCCGCTGTTGGCATGCAGTGAGTTTCATCCCTCGAAATATTGTCAATTCCATCGAAACCGCCAACGTGTGCTTAAGGATCTCAAGCCTCTTTTACTAAAGAGACGCGTATGCAGATATAAAGATCTAGCAAAATAATCTGGTTTTCCAAGAAAAAGAGATGTTTAGCGATATTATTTCTCTAGTAGTAATAGACATCAGGATCTCTCCCAGGCCAACACTATTTCAGGTCCTTCACCCAATCGAATATTGTTTCTGTTCTAGAACGAGTAAAATTAGTCGCAGATTTGTACAAAGATGCAACCATTTTCATTTCAGAGCATCTCCACTCGGAGAGCCCAAACGGCCGCCCAAACGGTGTCTGGATGAGTGATTTGGGGCGTGTCCGGACGGATAAATTATATGGGGCGTCGCCCAGTCGCACCGCCCAATGCCATTTCTTTTTCTTTTTTTCTGCTATCATATTTCGTTTAGACATTCTCACAAACAGTTGATGGGCGTGGACGGCCAGCAACAGGCCGACGCCGGCGCCGGCGCGCATGACCGGGTGGAGTCGAGCTAGACCACGCCGGCGCTGCGGTGTGCGGTGGGCATGAGCCTCGCGACACCTCGCCATGGACGTAGGACGTGGAGGATGGCGTTGTCACTTGCGTCCTCCAGGACGGCGGCGAAGGAGGCCGCGTCTTCCTCCTTGGGCAGGAGCAGCACGCCCAGGGTCGATGCGGGCAGGAGCAGCACGTCCTTCGGGTCGACATGGCCACGCGGGAGTGGCAGAGCGGGCAGCCCGTGGTCGAGCGTGGCGGCTGCCGGGCGCCGGGCGCACGGGGAGGACGTGGATGACAGCGACCTGCTGCTCTGCAACCACGGCGAGGCGCATCCGTAGCAGGCGGCGAGGAGCCGGCGGCCGCTGGACGTCCTTGGGCGCGGCTCTGGCCGTGCGCACGGGAGGGAGGAGTATGGAGAGGGAGGACGACATTGGCGTCAGCCTGGCCAAGCAGCACGACCTCGGGCTCGTTGTGCTCAGCTTAGCGCGGGCACGCAGCCACCTTGGCGAGCGCGGCCACCTCGACCAGCGCGGGCACGCAGCCACCTCTTCCCCTCTGCTCGTCGTGCCGCCGCCGGGAGGCTGCTCCTCGACCTCCATGCTCCGGGACACGGCGGCGAGCTCCGGGACACGGCGGGCGAGCTGGAGGCGCCGGCGTGCTGCTGCTGGGTGCCCCGGCAGCGATGCTGCGGCCGGTGGGGGCGTGGTGGTGGGCGTGCTCTGCTATTGCTGCTCTCTCCCGATGCATGTGAGAAAAGATTGGGACGTGGGGTGACAGAGGATAGAAGAGAGAGAGAGAGGGGAGAGGTACGTGGAGTTTGCTGATTGGAAGGAGCGGACAAAGTTTTGTGTCCGGAGCCGCCCAAGGCCTCCCCATTCCAAGGGCTTCATGTGGCGCTGCCGGACACAAAACTGGACGCTTTCGGACGAAATTTGCTTTTGGGCGTCATGAGTGGAAGCAAAAATTTGTCCGGCATGCCCCAAACGCCTTTGGGCGGCCATTTGGGCACCCCGAGTGGAGATGCTCTCAGAAAATTCAACCCAAGCATGTTCCAGCTCCAGGCAGAGACATAGAGTACTGCTGCATTCTATCCCCTAGGTTGTTGATCAATAGCAAAACTTCAACCTGATAGTATACCTTGAAAATCACAGAAATATATCCTTCGTAGAAGCATTGAGCTTCCGTAAGCATAATAAAAAATGATATGTATGCAAAGAATCTAATCAGCAAGTAAACTTCTCATATAGCTGAAAAGATAATCAAGCTAGCAGCACAAGCATGTGTTTCTAACTCAGCTTAGGCAGAAGGAAGCCAATATTGCATAGAGAAGTTTCAGCACATGGAGTTACAACTATTGGTAGTACTTTTTTTTCATCCCTAAACAGGGGAATTTTTATGAAGTAAACTCTTATTGCATTCAAAATTTCTTCTGCATTTTTAACAGGGAAGACTCACATAAGTAACCGGAACTACAGTAACTTTAGACTCGAAATGAAGCAGCATATGCGGAAAACAATAGAATCTTCAGAAATCAACACCGTCCATATAATGAGCATAAGACGGTGTAATCTTCAGGCATCGACCTGTCTACGGCTTTCTGAAGGGATCCACCATTGCCAAATTATGGATATGCTTGTCAACATGGTGATCAATACAAAAAGGTCTAATCCTGAATTCAAATTTAGCATCTCGAGAAGCTCTGTTTTCCACTTGCAGCAGTTTGCAGTGAGCAGCCACCACCGATTCATTGCTGAACTACCATATCCTTCAAATTCAAATTTGTTTACCACTTTGGCATTCAAAACAAAGAACCTGGAAAAGTCAATTTGTTTATCATTGCCTACGAATGACTTAAACAACACATTTTTCAGATGGGTCTGAAGGCATTTGACTGGATGTAGTGTGTCATAATGAGGCTCGTTTTTCCTATCCACCTCACGGTGTTGGTAAAACTGCAAAATGGAAAGAAGAGGCACATGTTAGAGATGTCGAGTCCCTAACTAGACTAGATAACATGTCAACCGAATCAGAAATTCAAAATATGAGTACTCACAATAACATAGAGCTTTTCCAAACATGGGAACCACCCGAGAGTGTTAAGAACTGTGCGCAATTCACGGCCAGAAGACTTGAGAGCCAAAACCTTCACGGTGCACATTGAATTTGCCGAGCTGACAGGGCTCATTCCCTGCAGAAAAAAAAATGAACATACAAATTAATTATCTGCATGTAGGAGTAGGAATTCTGAATGCAAGAGGAGGCCGTGAGTGCTACCTGGAAGAACAGGAGCTTGGAGAAGACAGGTGAAAAGGCGCCCAAAATCTCCAGTTTAGGTGCCCTAAGTACCCAGATAGTCTGGCAACAACCTTTGTAAAAGTAAGGCATTAGTAACCTCTCAAGGCGAGGAGCATCTTCGATGACCAGTTCATCTTCTGGGTTTATGCTATCACTCAAGCCAATGCACCTAAGAGTCGGCGAAATAAGTCGGAGACTACCCCGAATTGCAAACTGTTGGAACTTATAGAATCAACTAGCTCAAGTTTGAGCCACAAAAATAAGATGAATAGAAGGGTTACCTTGATCTGAAGATGATGCCATGTCTTCTAATTTTGCTCACACAGGGATGGAGCAAATTGTGCTTAGTTCTTCCTAGTGTTTGTGGTGTTTAGCTAGATCGGTTGCTTTTTCTTTTAGAGAGTGAGAGTGAGAGAGCAGGAGAGCAACTGCCGTGTCTCCTCTAACTTCTAGGGTCATCTAACCCTTTATATTTTGTTTAGCACCACACACTAGGGGAACTAGCACCGTTGGATCAGAATTGGATGTCTCCAATCAAGACAACACATTAGAGCTACTGTAGCATCTTTACTGTAGCAAATCACTGTACTGCCGACCTACTGTAGCAGCCGTAATTCTTGACTTTTGACCTAAGAGAGAGCAGCCTCTAGATCACAAAATGTCCAACATTCTCCCCCTTGATCGTAAGGCTGAACATTATAAGCTCACTTTTCAACAAAATAATGTACTAAGACGAAAAGATTATAACAGTCTATTAGGTACCATTTAATCCAGTGACTATAGTACATCACTTCATATCAAAATGAACCTTATTAATTTATGAGCTCCATAAACTTTATTTACATCATACATTAACTTTATTTACATAATTCTTTACATAAACATTATAAACATTACAGGCTCATCTTTTGATAAAATGGTACACCAAGACAATAGATTATAACAGTCAATTAAGTACTGCTAAACCAAGTGACTATGGTTCCATTCGATCTCGAAATGAGCCTTTTTGGGAGATGGTGCCATAATAGTCCCAACTTCTCCGGGATTAAAAGCTTTCAACCAAACCCATGCCGCCAACATGCTCTCTGAATACGCTGGGTGGTAAGCCTTTTGTGAGCGGATCCGCTAACATGAACTTAGTACTAATGTTCTTGACATTTATTGTCTGATCCTGTATTCTATCTTTCACAACATGAAATTTAATGTCAATGTGTTTGGCAGCACCACTTGACTTGTTGTTACTCGCATAGATCACTGCGGGTTGATTATCGCAGTACAGAGTGAGAGGCCTAGAAATGTTGTCAATCACTCTCAGTCCCGGGATAAAATTCTTCAACCATACCGCCTGCCCGGTAGCCTCATAACATGCTACATATTCTGCCTGCATTGTCGACGATGCAGTGACAATTTGCTTTGAGCTTTTCCATGATATAGCTCCATTTGCGAGGGTGAAAATATAACCTGATGTGGATTTCTTAGTGTCAACACACCCCGCAAAATCAGCATCCGAATAACCCACCACTTCAAGGTTATCAGATTTTTCATAAGTAAGCATGAGGCCTTTAGTACCTTGCAAATAACGCAAGACCTTTTTAGCAGCCTTCCAGTGATCCTGACCTGGATTAGACTGATATCTGCCAAGCATCCCGGTCACGAATGCTAAATCAGGGCGAGTGCATACTTGTGCATACATAATGCTCCCAACAATTGATGCATAGGGAACTGACTTCATCTGCGCAGATTCATAATTATTTCTTGGACACTGAAAAGTTCCAAATTTATCGCCCTTTACAATAGGAGCAGGCGAGGCTGAGCACTTATGCATGTTGTACTTTTTCAGTACCTTCTCAATATATGCTCTCTGAGATAGCCCCAATATTCCTCTAGATCTATCCCGGTGAATTTAAATTCCTAAAACATAAGTTGCTTCACCGAGATCTTTCATATCGAATTTAGATGACAGAAATCTCGTGGTCTCCATTAGTATATTTATATCGTTGCTGGCCAGGAGTATGTCATCAACATATAATATCAGGAAGATAAAATTACTCCCCCTGAACTTAACATAAACACAATTATCCATTTTATTTTCCTTGAAACTAAATTCCTTTATGACTTGATCAAATTTGAAATACCACTCTCTTGATGCTTGCTTCAAGCCATAGATGGATTTCTTCATATGACATCCCAAATGTTCATTTCCTTCCATAACAAAACCTTCCGGTTGTGCCATGTATACATCTTCATGCAAATCACCATTTAGAAATGCCGTTTTAACATCCATCTGGTGTAGCTCTAAATCATAATGAGCCACAAGTGCCATAATTATTCTGAATGAATCCTTGGTAGAGACGGGAGAAAATGTTTCATTATAATCAATCCCTTCTCTTTGAGTGAAACCTTTTGCCACAAGCCTGGCTTTGAACCTTTCGATATCACCCTTGGAGTCACGTTTGGTCTTATAGACCCATTTACTTCCAACTATTTTAGCTCCTTTGGGAATTTCTACTAAGTCCCATACATCATTAATGCTCATGGATTTCATTTCATCTTTCATGGCATTAAGCCATTCAGACGAAAATTTACTTTGCATAGCTTCCTTATATGAGGTGGGATCATTATTCAACATTGACTCATTCACATCCTCACTCATATAAGTGAAATAATCATCAGGAATAGCAGACTTTCTAGCCCGCTGTGACCTTCTGAGTGGTTCATTATTTGGCACATCATCAATAATTTGAGGCTGCTGAGTATCTTCAATAGAAGTATCATCAGGTGTGACATCTGAAATAGTCACAGGAGTTTCAGCAAGTGTATTATTCATAGGAGGTGCAATATCAGCAGACACCGGGAAAATGGGTTCTAAAATTATTGGAGCCAGGACATATACCCGTTTTTCCTCCAAAATTATTTCCCGAGGTGTTACGCTCCCCCTCATCACATCATTTTCCAAAAACACTGCGTGTCTTGTTTCAACAAACTTAGTTGCCTGATTTGGACAATAAAATCGATATGCTTTAGATTTGTCAGGATAACCAATAAAATGGCAACTGACTGTCTTGGGGTCTAATTTTCCCATAACTGGATTAAAAATCCTTGCTTCACCAGGACAGCCCCATACATGAAAATAATTCAGGGTTGGCTTTTTCCCAGTCTATAATTCATACGGTGTTTTAGGCACCAATTTACTAGGAACCCTGTTAAGAATATGTGCTGCTGTTTTAAGGGCTTCCATCCATAAATTTACCGGCAGAGTGGAGTAGCTTAACATACTTCGCACCATATCCATAAGTGTGCGATTTCGCCTTTCAGCCACCCCATTTTGCTGAGGTTCGCCCGGTGCTGAGTACTGGGCTATAATGCCATTTTCCTGTAAGAATTTTGCAAACGGTCCAGGAATTTGGCCATAAGTAGTATGTCTGCCGTAGGTGCCTCAGGAGGATCATTAAGGAGAGCATAATCAATATTAAGTAAGGCCATCGTAATCTCCAGCTTCTCCTTCCACATAACATAATTGCTGCCATTTAGCTGTTCGATGCCATTTAGCATTCCAGCAATATTAGAGACATTAGTTGCTGCAAAAGAAAAAATTCAAAATGCTTTAGTAAGCATCATCATAATTATTATTAAATTCTATTGATCAAATTCAAAACAGCTTTGGCCAGAGATGAAAATGAACAACAAAATTTTGTGGACAAATATTCATCAATTAGCTTTGGCCAAATTGATAAATAAAAACCACACATTAATAATCCTCATACATTAATTCTCCTCTACTAACCCGATTCACATCAGCTTTGGCCAGAAGTGAAAAGGATCAATAAAAGATTTTTGCGGTTAAAATGCTCGTCAAACAACTTTGGTCAGAATGACAAAGCATAAAACCACACTTTATTTGAGGATGCATTAAACTTTATTTCGCAGCGGAAACATTATTCCATAATTATCATAGTGATAAAAATCACCATAATTCATGAATCATAGGCAAACTTAATAATAAACATAATTAAAGATAGAGAAAATTCCTTATATGACACTCTTTCAAAATCGTGTTCTTTATTTGACACCGGTAAAAAAAATCTTCCCTATATGACCTCTTTTCAAAATTTCTTTCCCTATATGACACTCTAGTGTATTTTGGTCAACAAAGAGACATGAAAAGACCCTTGTACCCTTGGTGCAAAACGTGTTCACATTCTGTACTGTCCCCATAATATGCCTTCTTGTATTGCATGACAACGATCCATGTGTGGCTCTGCCTCCCTGACAATTGCCACAGTGCTCTTAATTACCTGATTCCTTCATGTTTGTTCATTTTAAAATTTCTGTAACTTGCATGTTGCAGATCGGAAATAAAGTGGAGATGATTTGTATTATCGTATTCCTATTTTTGATCGATGGGGTAAAAGAAAGTCAAGAAGCTACTCCCTCCGTTCCAAAATAGATGACTTCCATTTGTCCAAAATTTGATGTATCTAGACATGTTACATATATAGATACATCCACTTTTGTACAAATTGAAATCATCTATTTTGGAACGGAGGGAGTAGCTCGTAACTTGTTCCGTTCTGTTTACCTCCCCGTACAGAAAGCTGAAGGTACACTGTCACACGGCACGGGCACGCCTCCTGGCCGACGAACGAATGTGTTCGAAGAAAACAACGGACTATCAGCACCTTAAGCGTGCGCGCTGCTGCTGTTGAAGACACTGAAGCTGACGTGCGCCGCCGAAGACTTGAGAGGAACGTGTAGCTGCAGGTCCATAGCAGTACGTGCATGATCTAATGGATCGATGAATAATGCATGCAGGACGAGCTTGAGAGGAACGTGCTGATGATCAGCGAACGAGATTGGAACATCGCGTCGGCGCCGGCAACGATCAGGGAGACGGGGCCGTCGGCTAGGGACTGGCGTCACCGAGCTGCAGTAGCGTCTGGGCGCGGGCAGACGCGGCACCCCAACGTACCTGCAGACACCAGCGCCCGGTGTTGAACACATTTTGCATTAAGGGTAAAAGGGTCTTTTCATGTCTCTTTGTTGACCAAAATGCACATGAGTGTCATATAGGGAAAGAAATTTTAGGAAGAGGTCATATAAGGAAGAAAATTTTCATCGGTGTCAAATAAGGAACAAGATTTTAAGAGGGTGTCATATAAGGAATTTTCTCTTAAAGATATGTAAATAACTAAGCATGGCAACTAAAACATGACTAATAATAAACATAACAAGTATAACTAAAACATGCAGGAAAAAATAGCCCTGAAAATTAATTTATTTCAGCCCCAATTTTTTTTATACATCATAACACTTCTGCTGAACTGGGCCGAAAACCCAGCCCAGCCCACAGCTCCCCCTATCCCCTCCTGGGCCTTGGCCCATTTAGCAGTGGCAGAGGCGTCGTGTGTCATACACCGTTGGATATCGATCCAACGGCCGTGAGCATGCGCATCTGGATAAAACCAGTGCATCCCCGCCGCCCCCGCGAGGAACCCTAAATTTCTTTCCCCTTCTCCTTTCTTCCTCTGCTCCCCGATGGCGACAACGAGGGCGAACGCGACGGCACCGAGTGCACACGGCGATGGCGGCTAGCACCAGCGCGGCAGGGAGGAAGGCGTTAGCCTCGGCGTCGTCCAGGGCCCTTCGCCGGAGCTGCGTGCAGCTTTGGCTAGCGCGCATCTCCGTCGAGTGGTTCTGGGCGGCGCTCCTTTGCAAGGCGACGGCGCAGAAGCAGGCGTCCCTGCCACGGCGTCGGCGACCTGTGCATCCAGCACCGCGGCGAGCTTCAATGGCGACAAGCGCGCGAGGAAGCATCGCCACGGCCCGGCGCGGCGGATGGCAAGATCACTCGGGCAGGAGCCCGAGCAAATCTGCCCGTAAGAAGATGGCCCCAACGCCACCGTGGCCAGCGACGGCGTCGACGCCCATAAGGTAAATCCGCCACTTTAAACTTCAATTTAGGGTTAGGGTTCTTTAATTTGGGGAATTTCTTCATCTAGGGTTTCGAAATTTTGGGGATTTCATCTAAAATTGCACCAAAAGAGTAATTCCCCACTAGAAAATGCTTAATTCGAAAACCCTAGCTTAATTACAGAGGGAAACTTAAAGAATTTCAGTTCTAGGGTTTCATAAAATTGGGAATTTTGCTTAGAAGCATACTGAAAATCATCAATCCCATTTAAAATTCATCAATTGCAAACCCTAGAGCCTTAATTTAATCCATCAGTATTGATATCTTCAAGATTTAGGGCTAAAAACTTAAGATATACAGGGCTAAAAGCTTTACTTTACTTCACCAGGAAGAACAACTTTATAAACAGCATGGCATGCTTGATCTAAACATGAACTTTAGGACAGAAACATAATAGACCAAGCGAGATCTTGAGCTAGACTGCTCTGATACCATTGTTGGAACTTATAGAATCAACTAGCTCAAGTTTGAGCCACAAAAATAAGATGAATAGAAGGGCTACCTTGATCTGAAGATGATGTCATGTCTTCTAATTTTGCTCACACAGGGATGGAGCAAATTGTGCTTAGTTCTTCCTAGTGTTTGTGGTGTTTAGCTAGATCGGTTGCTTTTTCTTTTAGAGAGTTAGAGAGTAAGAGTGAGAGAGCAGGAGAGCAACTGCCGTGTCTCCTCTAACTTCTAGGGTTAGCTAACCCTTTATATTTTGTTTAGCACCACACACTAGGGGAACTAACACCGTTGGATCAGAATTGGATGTCTCCGATCAAGACAACACATTAGAGCTACTGTAGCATCTTTACTGTAGCAAATCACTGTACTGCCGACCTACTATAGCAGCCGTAATTCTTGACTTTTGACCTAAGAGAGAGCAGCCTCTAGATCACAAAATGTCCAACACAAACATGTATAGGCTTTCCAAGGCACGGCAACCCGAGAGCAAGATGTCGAAGACGTCGCTGGATATGGAGACATCCCGTAGGGTGAGCTGCTTGAGGACTGCAAAATTAATGGACGTCCCGATCTTGTTGGGAAAATAAGCGTCGATGATCTTGGCAACAAGGAGGGTGGATGCGGAGCTGAGCGAGGACTGTGGCAGGGGCAATCCTGTCTGACGTACGCCACCGAGATCGAGTTCCTGGAGGTTGGCGAGTGCTCGGGAGCAGAACCAGCTCTCGACCTGAGAGTGGATGGCGCCCGCGCAGAAGATGTGGAAGCAGAATCGGCGACCGGGGCCAGCGTGTTGGGATATTATCTTGGGCACGGCGGAGACGGGGACGGCGTAGGAGAGAGAGCCGGGGCTAGTTTCTACCTCGAGGTTCAGGGGCGCGGAGCGCCAGAGATGGCGCCATCGGCGGGAGAGTACCTGCGTGCGGTAGGGAGGAGGGAGATGATGGTGCCGAGGATGGCGTCGGGGAGCCTGCTGATAAGATCGCCGGCGGTCTCGTCGAGGTCGCCACTCACTGCCCTCCTCCGTGCCGTGCCATGTGATCGTCGCTTCCTCGTAGCCGCCGTCGCCGGCGCCTTGGCCTTCCTCTTCTTCATGGCCGGCGGCTGGCGAGACGGAGGATTTGGCCGCAGGCGACGTCCTCTCTCCTGAGTCCTGAATGGAGCGGAGCTAGGGCTGGCCGCTGCCCGCCGCGCGACGTTTGGACTTTGGGTTCTTTGGCTTTTTAGTTCAGAGAAAAACTGGAGTATAAAGAAAAGAGTCTCGCTGCTGTACGTACGACAATTTTCGTCCGATACCTATACGATCCTGGAAGCTAGCTTGCCTAGCGATTTGGGTTTGAGTTTGGGCTGAGACTGGGCCACTTGGGATCGGATCGGTCTGCTAGCTGCTGGTAGGCCCACAGCTTAAATACTCCGTAACACATTTTTAACCTTTTTTTCCTTACTATTCCTTTTGGTCATGCTTGTACTTACGGTGTATTCTCGCATCCGTTGCTATATGAGAAAATTCCCGAAAAATAAACACCACAATTACGTTGGAGAGCGAGCAAAGCCGGGAGGCAAACAGTCAGCGTCGCCCAACACGGCAGCGCTAGTGCCTTTGACAGGCTCTCCGGCGAGGTCCCAGAACAGAGAACACCACAAGAGACTACAGAGCTAGTCCGTTAGCGCGTGCTTCGAGGAAAGAAGTATCGAAGTCGACGCCACCCATTTGGACAGGTGGGGGAGCGAGAGGTGAAGTAAGGTGAGGTCCACGTCGGGCCGTCCGTCTGCCTAACCCTCTGCGCGAGCGAGGCCGACGACGTGGTTGAGCACACTTGAGGGGATCAAGCAATGTGTGGGGAACTGAAAAGGAATAAAACAAAAAGAGTGACGTCTGACTTACGTATAAATTCAAAAAAAAAACTTCTAACGATCTTATGTCTGTTACTATCGTGTCACATAAGGGCTCCACTCGTCAGTAATTGCATTAACGCGGCTAAAATGGACAATTTGTGTTTTTTGGAACATACCAGCGCAATACCGGTGGTAATTTTAAAAACAAATACCCTAAAATTTCTACATATTTTTGGGCAATTGTGCTGTTTTTTTTAAAAAAAATATCTCCTGCTATAGCAGGACCTGTCTAAGACAAATTCACCAGGTGGGTCTTGGTTTTGGGTTTGGGCTGGACTTGGCTGGGGGAGAGGATTAATTAGCACAAAGTCTACTACTAGGTGGAGGACAAGTATATATTACAGAAATCGTACGTGAAGCAATTTCGTAAAGAAAATCCCATCAGTGATTCGCAAAAAAAAGCATTCGCATTACATGGGACATTGCAAGAGTGTAACTGCAAAAAAAACTGATAATTCAACCAATGTGATTGTGACAGTAGCATTTATCGAATGAACACTGGTTGTTTTTTCAAAGTTGGAATTTTGCAGTGGTATTTTTTTATTACGTAAAGTTGGTAAGGTCACATATCGAATTAACCTATTTTTTCGTAAAAGTATTGCGTTATTAATTTAACGGTTGCTAGTAAATATGCCCGTGTGTTGCTACGGGCAACCAAAACCGTTCCTTGAAGTTTTTCGCCTTAACAAACAATTGCTTGTTGAAAAAATCAAGAGCAATTAGAATGCGAGGACCAGCAAAAGCTGGAATGGTCTGCTAGCTTCAGTTTTAGGGACAAAAGCTGCACTTTATCTATTGCTGCTGGAATGGTTTGCTAGCTTCAGTTAAGATATGGAATAAATAATTTAACAGTTGTTTAGTCGTCGATGGAAGTGTTGACTCCCAATCGTAAGTCTTGCCGCGGCAAAACAGTGGGAAATTATCTCTAGGGTTCCTACATGATGTGTCAATGTCTACTTACATGTTGTCACTGAAAATTAGTTTTTTTCTTCTTATTATGCTGCTATCATTGGGTGTACTTAAGTCAATTGATTTGAAGTTATGTAAGTCTAAGCGGAGTGATTCAGATGAATAATAGAGTAAGGAAAACAATGGACGGAATATGAAGGGACATGGCAGCATGTTTACATACTTGGAGGAAGTCGGAGTTCTTGGTGCCCAGCGCGGACTTTGCCGAGGGCTGAGTCGATGAGCTTGGCGTCCTCGGTGCAATGGCCCTTGGTCCAGCGGTTGCCGGTGCGTCATCAGATCAGTGTCGGATCCGCGTAGGCATGTCATTAGCACATTGACAAGTTGACCTTGGTGTTCAGCATCGTCCAAGTGCATATACCTCAGAGCGCATTAACAGTACGCATGCCATCAGAGCCACCACTGAGGCCATGTCGCCGACGTTTCACGGCGGCACGAAGTCATCCACGATCTAGTGCGTGACGACATCGACGACCATGGTGCAGACGGGCGAAGTCATGAGATCGCCTATGAATTTTTCTTCTCTCCTGCGGACGAAATTTGCTCGACGCTGCTCCGTCCAGGTTTGCTTCTTTCTGTCCGTCATGGAGACGAAACAAACTCGCGTCGTGCTTAACAGCGTAGCCTACGTCGTTTATAGGCGATGCCGACTTGCCGACTTGTTCAAGTCCTTGTACTATTGGATTATGACGCGGTGTCCTTAATCCAGCGATCGATTAGAAGGAAGCCAAACGGACGAAGCGATCGAGCGAAGGAAGCACACTATTGAAGCTATCGACGTACGAAACCAAACGGGCGAAGAGAGAAACGTTAGTGCTTTCATTATTAGGTATAGATATAAATAGATATAGATATAGATTATATTAGTGGCACTCAGCCGAGAAAGAGGAGAGGAGTAGGGTTGAAACAACATCACCGATGGAGAAGAAAACTGTGTCTCTTTGTTAAAATGGTAGTGGCAAAATGGTCATGTCTCATTAGATTTATGGGCTCAAAACATACAAAAATGTTATATGAACCTATAAACATGATAGTGGAAAAGAAATCCAACTTGTGAAATTTGAAACGAAGGCAAAAGCTTTGTGAAATTTGTAATGGCATGAATCAAAGTAACCCTTTTTTTTTAGAGTATATCCTGGGGACAAAACAATGCAGGTTCTTTCTGGTCAAAAGTCAATGTCTCAAAATAATATCAATGCATTATTATTTTGGAGAATGAGCTTTATTGATTCAAATTCATAGAACTGCAATCAGCCGGGAAGCTGTGTTCTAAATGCTTTGTGGAACAAGATGTATCAAGGGAAATGTAAAGTACACGATTGTTGTCAGACCTTTGTGTATCGAATTGAATGGTATTCAAGCAAGCCAATGGCCAAGGGACAAATGACAGAAAATGATCGGAAGTTTTGGATTGGAAAATTCAGTCTTGTTTCAGAAGAAGAGAAAGGTGACAGCAGCTCCAGCTTTGTTGTTTCATCTTTTTCAGAGGCGGGCTACAGCTTAGTTCAATTAGTAGCCGAGTTACTGACATGCTAAATCTAACACTAAAACATCCTGGACAGGTTTACGTGAAATCCCATCCACAGGAATTAAAATGTTTCCTGCGAATTTTCAAGATAGAATCATTTACTTGCAACACCAGGAGTACCACGAACGAACCTCTCGTGGGTTCAGCTGGGAGCTAGTAGCAGCAAAACAGTCTGAACATGCTGACCAGCACTAAACAGAAACAACATCACAGAACAGAAATATATGGCAGAGAAAGCAAAGTTCACTATTAAGGCAAGCTACAACCATACTGTCAGTCAATACAAGAATCATTTCGTCCCTCCCCAAGGTCTTCTTACAGGAAGAATCCATTTGCATCCGAAGGGAAAAAGACTGCTAACACCACGGTTCAAATCAAATCGACAAAATATTCAAGGAGAGCTAGCTAGTAGAGATATTACAGGACTTTCTGGCTGCCTAATGTAACCAACTTGAGCTAGCTAGATATTACAGCCACCGGTCCGAGCTTGGTGCACTTTCAGTCCCTATCTTCCCTTGCAGCAGGCGAGCGGCTGCGCAGTAAAAAACGAGCTCAGTGTGATGCTTCAACGCAGTTTTAGCAGAGAATAGAAATATAAATGTACCATTTTCAGCGTACTAACCTGCGGGGCCTTTCATAGCCAGGACTAGCTTCACGGCGTTCACGGTCATACTTGGGGCTACCCCTTGCATCGCCTTTGGCCACGTAGGGGGGGCTTCCACCACGGACATAATCAGGACTAGCTCTTGCACCGCCCCTGCCATAGTCCGGGCTGCCCCTCTCCCTGCCCCTGCCATAGTCCGGGCTACCCCTTTCCCGTCCTCTGCCATAAGGACTTGCAGATCTATCACGTCCACCTCTCCTGTCTGGAGATCTATCACGTCCACCTCTCCTGTCTGGACTGAATCCGTTCCTTTTTTCATCATCATCACGAAGTGCATACTCAACAGAGATGACCCTGTCCATCACGGTACTGCCAAAAGTAGGATGCATTCAGTTATAATATGTGATACAGCAAAAAAATTGTAACAACTATTCAAGTACTTATAAGAACATGCCAGCAGAAAGTGCTAGTACCTTCCATTAGTACCGTCCAGTGCTTTAGTAGCATCCTCCTGTGATTCATACTGGACAAAGGCAAAGTTCCTTCTGATTCTGATATTTGCAATCTTGCCATACTGATCAAAGTGCTTCTCCAGATCTCTTGTTCTTGTGCTGATTGGGTCAAAGTTAATCACAAACAAGGTTTTGGTTGGTTTCACACTGCTTGGAGATCTCTTCCCATTTCCTTTTCGACCACCACTACGATCCTCCTACACATATAACCGATGACAAGTATTAAGGAAAAACTATGGCCACTCAAAGTGACTGGTCATTATTTGTTGAGAACTACGCACCTTTGTCCACTCAACCCTAAGTCTCCTCCCTTTTCTGCCAAAGTCATACCGGTCAAGTTTATGGATAGCATCTTCAGCATCACGTTCGTCTTCCATGTAGACGAACGCAAATCCTTAATGGATTAGCATGGAAAATAGTGATTAGTTATTTAAACGAAAAATGAAGGATGTTGCAAACCCTTTAGGGTGAACACAAGGTGGGTAAAAATCTGTGCAAGGTAAAAAAAAGAGCAATGCCACCTCACGAAGCTACAAATTGATACCCCAAAACAAATAGGAACAGACCTTGTGTATGTTGCACTAAATGATGTCAGAGTACAATAATCCAAACGTTCATGGTTCACCAAAAGAGGTGGTGGTGCAACCTCCACTCTTCTCCAGCCGGCCATGAGATTGGCATGGTTGGATTGACGTGGGAGATTGTAATCGGGCGGGGGAGGAGGGTGCAACGTTGATGTAAAGGTAAGACATCAGTCACGAGGTGGTCGTTTCCAAGTGAACAGATGCCATGGTGGACTGTACTCCTGGAAAGGGACAGGGCATGAGGCAGGGTCTCAGGCAGGAAAGGTAGAGCCTAGTCCATCAACCAGGAGGAGCACAGATGCTTGCATGATATTCCTGCGGCAAAGAAATCATTGAGTACTTAACCTAAACTTGAAGAAATAACTTCTTTTTCTTTCTAAATTTATCCTGGTTCAGACTTGTCCGATGACTTCACAATATAACATAAACATAATCTGAATCTGCTGAGCCTTCTCTGGCTCCTTGACTGATGAGAAACAACTTTGGCATGTCATCTAATGGACCGCAGCGTCCTGCACCAGGGATGGTTGAATGAAGATGGCAGTCTTTGCAGCAACAAGGCATCGGCTTCCACTTGACATCCAGCCAATCATGTTAGGTCAACTGTGAGCACCAATCACTTGGAAGACATATACAGAGATCATGTAGTGGTGCACTAAATAGCAGTCTCCTTGTAAAAAAAAATAGCAGTCTGCACCAGGTAAACTATATATAACCAAAAAATTCATTTCACAGTTATTTATTCCAGCATTACAAGCTGATTTCTTGGAAGATTTTGGTGTGTTAATGAACAGAATACTGGGACGAGACCACCAAATAGATGCAATCACAAATTAGAGTGGTAGAAGATCAACTTAAATGGACAAGGAGTTTACCCGTCTTCATGTCAACTCGCTCCACCCTTCCATATTTGCTGAAGAGACGCTCAATTTCAGACTGGCGAGCATCATAGTCAAGGTTCCCACAGAAAATAGGCCTCATGTTACTGCAAAAACAGCTCTTCTCCAAACCTATTCAAAGATAAGAGCCAAAGAAATGTTAATCATGGATAGTTTAAAATAATTATCAAGTGTTTGCACAGTTACAACACAAATCCTCAAGGCTAATAGCAGATTTTACAGTCAATGTTCAAGAAACATCACTAGCAGCTTTGCAAAAGTTGGGCAGTGATGAACTGGTGACGGAGTGTCTAAGGACTGGAAGCTCAAAACAAAAGGTGTTCATCAGAACTGGTCAGATGACCAGTCAACTAGTAAACGAAAATGTGTTTTATACTGTTATTGGTGTGCGATCTAAATAAACACATGGTGTTCTTGCACTTAATTAGTCTTGGGTATGCATGCCAATCAGCACTCCAATGGAAATTTCTAGGGTGATATTCAGTTACTTAAAATATAAGTGTAGTAGCTTAGAATTAATCTGGATCTAGGAAAATATCCATGACCAGCATAAGTTGCACAGAAACAAACACACTGAAGAATTATAAGGTCCATTATCACTCTAAATCAAATCAAAACTTCTTAATGCACAAACACACCAAACAGTATTAGTAAGGCCAATTAAAGAAACACCAACCATAAGGAATTAGGGACTCACAAAAGTCACAACAACCAATCATCAAAGACCCCAAACTTCTCATTTCAAATGCCAGGGCAAATGAAGGGCAATCCAGGGCACATGAACGGCAATTCAGACCAAATGAAAACCAGACACTAATAGCAGTGCTGGTCAGACAATATATGAGCAAAAGGACGGTAAAAAAATCTACCACTTCCTTTCTAGTGCATAACCACAAGCAACAAACAAACAAAAAAGTCTAGACTCAGAATACAACGTCAACATGCCAACGATTCAAATCGGTTGAACCCACGGCCGTACACTAGAAGAAGATCGCAGCCCAAACAACAACAGCAAGTAACTTTACTTAGCACCAACCAACCACACTGAGCAGTTCGCAGTCCAAACGCCTCACAGTTCCCGTGACGAGTGTCTGTTTAGAAAACTCGGCCAAGTATCTATGAAAAAATCATGAAAAATAAGGGAGTTCAAATGCATAGCAGAGCACGAGCTCCCGGGCAGACTCAAGACGCCGCACGCTCCCCTCCAGAGTCTCCCAGAGCTCCCAGTTACTAGAAGCAACGGAACAAAAAAATCTAACAAAGCCAATCTCAGCTAGAACCCTAGGTCAAAACCCGCCAGATCTGAGCACTCGGATCTTCACCTAAGCGAGCGCCAGATCCAGGGAGGAGGAAACACGAACGAGAACCGCGCCCTAGGGAATCGTGGCACGCGAGCGAGAGGCCGGGTTTGGTCTGTTACCTTCGGGGAAGAGGACGCCGGGAGGGCGAAACCTAGTTTCGTCGGGCGACTGGTTTCGGACCCGGCGGCGAAGGGAGCGGGAGACAGGAGGAGGGGAGAGACGGACAGGGACAGGGACAGAGGGAGGCGGGGTTTATACGGGGAAGAAGTCACGTGGAAATAGGCGTGTATGGGGTGGATTGTGACCTGGATCGACCGGGCCCACTGTCCCACATACAGAAAAGATACTTATCCGCTAATACTTTTTGGCACGATAATATCATGATTATGTTTGCCTGAATTTTTTAAAATATATTTCAGTAACTAGAGATAGTATGTGAGAACTATAGAAATTTGATTGCACGGGTTCTATAGTGTCCTCTATTTTCGAGCAGAGGTAATATTATTTCAGATTTCTCGGTCCATATCTATCTTGGCTCACATGATGGATCTAGAAGAGATTTTATAATCGGAGATAATTTAGTGGGAGACCCATCGAATGTTGCACCCATGTTCAGCAAATTCTAGGTCAACTTAGTGTTCATATTGCATACTCCTCCACCTAGGCGAGGATTATAAATTTTTGGCAAGGATTAGGGACTAACGATGATGAAATATGGCTAAAATATGACGTATTACCCTAATCTCGAAGACAAACAGATTTTATAATCCGATAGAACTAGTAGCAAATTGAGCGAACGGTGCATGACATTTAACAAATTCTATACCAACTTAGTGTTTGAAACTCTATGTGCTCCCTGTAAGTGAGGATTAAAAATTCCCACTAGTATCGAGAAATATGGATGAGATGAGGTTGCAAGTTGATGAATCTAAACAATACCGTACCGGAGGTGTAGAGGTGCCCCCGTAGCTATTTTTCATCCCAAGTGACCTCCCTTCTTCTCATCATAAGGCGATGATCACGAGAGGCAGTGGCGGAGCTAGAACAAGCTTCAAGTGATGTCAAACGTTCAAATTTGATGGTAGTGAGGTCATTAGCTAGTACTTTTGGAGTCAATTAGTATGTACCCATAGCAATTCCTTCCCTGCACACAATTTTTTTGTGATGTCGCTTGACATCATAGTCAGTGTGCAGCTCCGCCACTGACGAGAGGTAGTGTCAATGGCCTGGCTCAAACCATTGGCTTATGTATAGGGATGGGCCTCAGGCTCGTACTAGGGGGGCTCTATCCCTTGCCCTGTTCGAGAGTGCACAGTGAGAGTAAATAACGAAATATATGTAACTCATCACCCTTAGCAGGATAGTTCAGCCCTCCTAAGACTAGCTCGACTCTCTCCTTGTGAATTCTGTGTTCCGCCCATGTGTGTGCAGGGTTCCTTAGAGTTTCGGTCTAAGTTGACATCGATGTGTACAATAGAGCGCCGGAGATGAGGACAGATGGATGGCAAACATGACATGATAGACAAGAAGCAAGCGCTTATATGCCTCATGAGAACCGTTCACACTAGAAATGTAGTAACACAAAAAGGGTAGTACAGCTGTGTGAAGTAGTTATTCAAATATGTGGAAGTTTTGTGAAAAAAAGGGTGATTCCTATCCCAAGTTGAAAGCGAAATCAAACAACATCATGTGTTTATGTAACTTTTGTGTAAAATCAATCAAATTGCAAAGTGCAAGGCAAGGTTGACATACGTATGATTTTGTGTTAAAAAAAACACTAACCTCAAGTTGATAATAGCTAATGTTTTATGGAAACGTACTATTGTTTTGCGGCAAGTGTATCGATGATTTATTTCTCCAATAAGGAGAAAGACCCCCTCCCCGCCTCTGTATCGAGTGATGCACACAACCCTACATCGAGGATTTTTAAACTTGCCAAGACCATGATTCACATCACGAAGAACTATGGCAATCACATTTTGCTACACCAACTTTTGTTATAGGCTTGAATCCAGTAGAAGTAGTTCACATCCAATGATGGCTGATCTTCACATCGTTGGATCGATTCGGCGAAGGGTAACTAAGTGCAAGCATCTGGTGTAAATAGCTTTAATTTGTCAAGGTTGGACATGAACCGTTTGTTGGCTAAGGCAATCAAAACTACAATAATTTGACCCGATATCCAAACAATAACGGAACGATAAACCGTGACTAACCCGTGAGAAATGACCAGATCTGTATATACTAAATTAGGAGGAACCAGAGACTCCTTAGGATTCCGGACGAACTGATCACAACAGCAATGGGTACCTTCACACAAAAAACTAGATGACTCCCCGCGCGTTGCTGCGGAAACTTGTAGAAGAAATTTTGGTATAATTAGGCCTTAGATATAATCTTTGATGAAATTAAGATCATCAATTGCATACATGTGGACAGTAAAATGTACTTTGATAACACTAACAGAAATACAGTACATCAGGCTCATCTGGTGCATGACAAATGGAACACATTTAGGAAAAAACATCAGCCGGAAATATATTTTACTTTGCTTGCCACAATGTAGAATGCAGGTCTGAAGTTTGAACACAAAAAACATTTATTTTATTGATTGACCATTCCGCAAATGGCGCAAATTCAATCTTTCAGTATTTCGCATAGACGTAATTTGCTAGAATAAAGTGTCCGCCAGCATAAACTAATATAAGTCAAAACATTTGTAAACCCTTCAGATTCAAGAATACACGTGATGCCGATAAATATGGCAAAAAAGACATGCCTCTTTTAATCTGTATAATCCTGACTGTGACCCATCAGTATATGTACAATTCAGTAGTTCATGAATCACCAATTACACTTTTCTCATTGATCAATCTGTTACAGACCATACAGACAAAAATAATAGCACTGTAGCTGCTCCTTTCAACCTTTGCTAATCATATCAAAGTAGCAAGTTCGGTAAAGCCTTTGTCCAAGTTTGGAACAAAGAAACCCGATCTGCAGCAGCAACGACAAAAATTCACTAATTATAACTGTCACACCGCAATGTAAATTTGGGATTAACATGCATGCATAAGATGAGGGTTCAGATCACCAGATCGGAGCATGTTGGAGTCACTGACCGCAATTTGGTCACTTGCAACTGATGACTCGGCTTAGGCGGCCGGCGACCGGCGGCCGGGGCTCCTCGTTGAGGGCTGTTGTAGTGGGGCCGCTGGTCTCGAAGCTCAGAATGGGAACTCAAAGAGGATCAGTACGTTTTTGATGTGCAGCTACTTGGGGGTAAGCTCCTTGGACCTTGGATATGACTGGATGCGGTGGACGGACATAGGAGAGCACGAGAAGGGTGAAGAAAACTACCTGGACCGCATGTGTTGAGTGCAGTGGCCATATATATTCTATGGAGAGGTCAATGGAGGAGACGAAGAGGGAGGGGATTTGGTGGAGAAGAGAAAAAAATTCATTAATAACTTATGCATCTATTGGTGTTGAGGAGCTGAAGAGGTTCGGTGGAAGGGGAAATTAGCTCATCAATTAGTGCAGCAAAGAAAAAGCTACTTTGACGTGACAGTTTGTAGTTATATTATGTTGCAAAAAGATAAATGAAAAATAAAAATGATGACATGGCAGACTGCTGAGGTGGATAGGCTGCATGTTGAGAGAAATAGTTAGTGGGGATGAACTATTTAGTTATATAGGATTCCATACTTTTGCTACACGCCACCAAATGATGTGAAGTTTGTTGGGTTAAAAAGTGGCGTTGAAAGAGGTTATAATCGTATGCCACACTGTTGCTCTTCCATGTTGGTGGTGAACCAACAAAAGATTGAAGGCAAGTGCTAAAAACATGTGAATTACCCACCGAAACTTGTTTCGTCAACTTTATTTCTTAATAAACTCAAAGCATTCTCTTTTCATGACACCTGAGGGGGTTAGTCAACAACAAAGAAGATGAAATCGCAATCATATCATCAAGTTTATAAGATAGACTTAATTTAGCATTCACCTGATTACTTATTTGTTTGGCTTTTAGGAGGGCTGAGCCCCACAGCATTTTATTAAAATTAAACCAAAGTTATCGGGTGAAGTTTAAGCCCAAAATACAACAACAAAACATATATCTACGCAGCACGCATGAATAGCATTGGCAATTTACAATGTAACAAACATCTTTGCCTGCTTAAAATTGTCATAGCAGACACCTTTGGGCTCTCTACATTGCAGCCTCCATACTGCAAAGATCGGTACAAGTTGTACACACATGATCACTGTGTATGTTCATTCTTTCATACATGCCATCTGCGACAAGGAAACGCCTGCAATTCCCTTGCGAACAAAATCACGGCATGCATATTACGATGCTTTCGAAGTTGGAGTGCAATCACAATGATTATCCATGAAAGGCACTACGGACTGGTGCCGCAACACATATTGTGTTAAAGAATGCAGATCAAGGCCATGGGACCGCTGGAGAATACTATCCAATCCCTGTGAGCAAGCAGAATCTGAAATGATTTGGAGAACCATTTGTTATCTCAGATTAAGGAACAAATAGCTCAAGAAAGTCCACTTGCCTATCTGCAAGCTGCAGCATGCTCTAGCGAAGAAATTTTCCCTCTCAACTTTGAACTTGTATTAAGGTTCTGAAACTGAGCCCAAGCTGCAGCATGCTCTATCACTTTAGCGACATGCTTAATGCAGCGAGTCTGTGAGTGAACCAATAAAATGATTCCAATGCATTTTGAACATAGGGGAGGGTTGGCCAGCGGTGCGGCCCGTGAGGGCTTCCCGCTTGTCATACTTTTGGCAGGTGATTGTGCAACCACACGAAATCATCCATCACCAGATCAGACGGTCTAGCCTGCCAGCAATAGTAAATTAAGCACATGAGAGTGAAGGAGGGCTGGTGGGAGGGACCAAGGGAGATCTTACTGTAGCCGGAAGACCGATATTGGTAAGAGCGGCCTCGATGTCAGCAGAAGAGCATATGTGTTGAAGTGATTTTCGAAGCATCTTGCGCTTCCCATTGAACGCGGAATTCACCTAGAATTGAAGAGCAGGAGCTAGTCTTAATGGTTATTACCAACAACTGGGGTTACTGAACCTGGAAGGTGAAAGGCAGGAAACTTGGTGTGCATTCAGACTCACCATTGAAAAGAAACTTTTGTTAGAACCAACCTGCGGATACTCCCCAGAATTTTTTAGTTTAAATCTTATAACACCACCATCAACCTGCATATGGTATCTGTGGTAAGTCATTACATATCACATTTATGAAACTCTGAGCAATTGTCTTATAGCAATATACTATGCATAAGGGCACTGGAAATAAGAAAGTACTTACCTTCGGTTGCGGGAAGAAATTTGCCCTCTCAACTTTGAACTTGTATTCAGGTTCTGCGAAGAACAAATAAAATGTATGTGTGTCGTTAATAAGTGTGGTGCATCAAAATAATCAGGCAAATAATAACCAAATAACCAAGTCTTGGGAAACAATTCAGGTGATTTTCATGATAGTAAGGGCAAAAGATGAATTCCTTATAGAAAGCCCAAACTGGTACATCCTTGCCAATGAGGGTGTACATAGCATTTCCCTCAAGAACAGAAAAAAGAGGGATATAAAGAAGCATGAATTATTTACACAAAGGGAATAAGAAAGCAGGCCAATTGTCAGTCCTGGATGGAAGCACGTAGATAAAGAGCATTCCTACAGTGACATAAAGTTGTCAAACAGGTGTGCCTAGAGGGAGACCTGCTTACCAGAGTAAAAATTCACGAACACATTGATAGGTCGGTACTCGGGGGTTTGTATTGCAGCATTTGCAAGGCGTAGTGCTGTTTCATCCTGAAATTAAGGATTTACTAAGATGACCCTTCTATTACTGGGGGTGTAATGGATCGCCGTAAAAAACCACAGACTAAACAGCAAGAATAATTCCCACGGAAAGAAAATCGAACAAAAAAGTTTATCAGAAGTGATAGTAGAAGGAAAACAGAAGATGCATAAATGTACCAAGTTCAAAACAGATAGATAAACAGAAATGAGTATTTCTAAAATATAAACTAAAATATACATCGTACTCAAGTAGTTTAGACTACAGGAAATACCAAAACGTTCAATATCTCCTGAACCTACATTTTTTTTGATACATCTCCTGAACCTACATTGGCACGTAATTAGTTGGAAAATTGAAGTGATTCAAACCTGAAGCATAAGCACCATGACAGAGAAAACATCCCCCATTGGGAGAATTTGTTTGACAACTTCAGTGCTGACATTGAATGGTAAGTTTGACACAACCTGCAAAGCACAAAGTGTCATGTACTCATGAGGGCACACAATACAAGCAACCCCAAACATTAATGCTAACCTTGGCATATTTCTTCTCGTGACGGGATTTCTCCTCCAGGATAGGGAGAAAATGGGAGTGAGCATGAAATTTTGTGATATCTTCTTCAATGATCTGCATTAATTTCTTAAAGTCATTACACATCGACCACTAAGTTTATTGTCAATATGACTATAACTAACTCGAATTTATAGCTTTGTAATATATGGCAAAACCAATCCATCTCTAGTGACCAGAAGAGCAAATTGTTAAAGCAGTAAAATTAGTCGTCTTAGATATTCAGAGTAGTAACTAGAGATCAGTACACATAGTTCTTATTAAAGAAACACAGGCACAGTTTTAATACTTGTGTCGCCATAAGAACAAAATGTTAAGTGTTAACTTCCACGTGGCGTACACTGTTAAGTGATTACTTTTGAACTCAGCACCTAAGAGTTGCATGTGAATAATCATCTGCCACAACATATACTTGCTGGAGCCTGGAAGCATACAACCAACAAAAATGTTCATGGGCTAAATTTTAATTTGTGAATCTTATTTTTCATGTAGGGAAAGTATCAGATTTTGTTTTACGTCGTAAAGGAGTTACTTAACATGCAGTTCAGTGCTGAACCACAATGAATAAGAACAAAGAACAAATTGATACTGACATACATAATAAAAAAATTAAAGGTATTAAAAACTGATTTCATAATGGAGCACGTGCAAACTAAATTTATTTATTTTATGCACATGTAAAAGGTATGTTCAATCAGGGGAACTACCCTGCTGTTGGAAGTTGTATCTATTACCCGAGTTATAGACCTCAATTGTTGTTACAGGATTAATGTAGACACAAGCCATGGAGTTTGTTTTTTTACTATTACAGCAATATCAGCAGTCGGCATGCAGAGTGAATAAAGCACTATGTTCATTTGAGAAGAAGACAATACCTTCAATTGCTCTGTTGATCCAAACCTATCTCTGACAAGGGCGGCCATATTCTTATCCTGTCACCAAACATACAAGGTAAACAGTTAGAAGAAGTGCAAGCTATTTATTTTATTTTGAAAAGAGAGTGCAATCTAATTTTCACTGTTTGTATCACATATGTTCTCGTGAAGTCAAAGCCCAAAGATTTTTTGCATCCCAAAGGCTCCAAGGCTAATGTAAAACGAACTTGTTTAGGCACACAGTCCATAACTGGAAGCTACTGATAATACTTCCCAGATGAAGTAGAAACTCTATCGGAACTTACTTCATAATCTCGAAGAATAATATCTGTGTCAAACTACCAATTTACACAAACTAAATCGAATTCATCGTAACAATTTCAACACATAAATGGCAGGGGTCACTGATCGAGCAGTCGTATAAACTAGCAAACTGAAATGAGCAGACCTTCTCGACGGCAACAACGGTGGCGCCGGCTGCGAGCAGCGCGGCAGTGAGCGAGCCCGTCCCCGGACCGATCTCGAGCACGACGTCGCCCTCCTCCACACCCGCCGCCACCACCAGCTCCTCATTCACCCTCGCGTTCAGCATGTAGTTCTGCAACACATGGGGTCCACCAACCCAACATCAGGCACACGGTAGCAAAGGGGTAGGAGACGGTGGCTGGACGGACCTGGCCGAGGGATTTGCGGGGGACGTGGCGGCCGCGGGAGTTGAGGGAGCGGATGGTGGAGTGGTAGTCGTCGGCGGCGGCGGCGCCCCGCCGTCGGGTTGGTGGCGGCGGACGCGACGGCGGCGACGGGCCGGACACGGCCACGGGGTGGGGCGGTGACGTGAGGCGGCGGCGGCCGGCGGCGAGGCCTGGCCGGAGACGGCGAAGGGCGCGGCGAGTGCGGGGATAAGGAAGTGAGCGCCGCCATTTTCGAAGGCCTCTCTAGTTTTTTCCCCTCTCTGCTATTATTACTAGGGGAAAAGCGCGGGCTCCGCCGCGCCCGTGGGTTAAAATTTTGAATTGTTTAATCGTAAAATTGTTGAAATTCAAAAATTGGCTAGGTCGAGAAGTCGTTCAAATTTTTGAAATAGTCAAATTGGGACATATCTGAATTGTTTTTACGTTTCTTAAATGATTAGATTTTGTGTTCATGATCTATCTGTAATATTCGTGGAAACCGCGGTGCGAAGAATTCTTTTGAAATAGTCGATTTTGAATTTTTATCGGACGACATAATAATACTTCAAATATCTGTGTTTTTTTTGACAAATGACGCCTCTATTATAAGTTGGCACATTACTTATAGTTTTTAGATAAATGGCTCTGTTATCAAGAGAGATGTAAAACGCTATTATTAAGAGAGCTGATCGTTTCGAGTATTGTACAAAAAATGGCTTCATTAACATTTGTTTGAGCGATTGGAACATGGGGTAAATAATACTTTCCTTTTTTCTCTTTCTTCTTTTGTCTAAACAAAATTTAGAATGTTTCTTTTTTATCTCGTTGAAATTAAGCAAAAGCAGATCTTATTTTTCATCACTTAACGAACCCCATCGAGTTCGTTGTGACTTAAAATGTTACAATTCGTGAATCATTCAACCGTAAAGTTATTGTGAATTAAAAGTTGTCGGCATTTCGAAAACTGTTCACATTTGGAAATCACCAAGTTTTTGAATCGTTTAACGCATTTGAATTCCTTTTAACGTATACGGGAAATACAAATTTGGAAGGTATATGGATACTTGAGATTTGAATTTTGCTCGTGCATATTTATTTTTATGTGACAGCGTTGACATATTTGTCATTTTTTTCTGTGAACATGTTTAAAATTGTTGGTTTGCATTATTTAGAATTATTTAGAAATCATATGGATAGGTTAGACTATATTTCCAAAATAAAAAACCCCGTTGACATATTTGTCCTTTTTTTCCGTGAATATGTTTTAAACTATTGGTCTACATTTTTTAGAATTATTTCAAAATCATATGGATAGCATGGACTGTTTTTCGGGGGAAAATGAGTCACCAATTTAAAATATGTAGACATGTTTGTTTTTGCCCTAAGTATAGTATATTATTTTCTAAGCATTTTAACCTTCTTTACATTTTTTTGGGTATTTACAGAAATAATTCATTTTCCATCTATTTTTATTGTCAAAATGTGCACCAATTCAAAATGTGTAAACATGTTTGTTTTTTGCTATATATGGCTAGAATTTTTTTCTGATCGTTTTGACATATTTTTCGTATTTTTCGGGTATTTATAACATCAGTTCAATTTTCTGTTTTTTTTTAAATAAGCTGACAGGTGGGCCAGGAATGACGCCATGCTGGCGGCATGCTGACGTCAGCTGTGGCCACACCGGCCATGGCGACGGCGGCGGCGGCCCGGCGCATCCGCGCGCGTCCGCGCGATATGGGACGCGCGCGTGCGGGGAAAAGCACGCACCACGACGCGGGCGACCATCCAGCGGCGGCGCCGCCGCATTTGGGTCGCCGGAGCGCCGACGGTGGCGCACGGATCCGGCGGCGGCCATCGCACACGCCGGCGGCCATCCCGTCGCGGAGGCGGCGTGCCGGCATGCGGCGCGCGGCTAGGAGGTGGAGGGCGGCGCGGCGGATCCACTGGTGGCCGCAGATTCGGCCGGGGGCGCGTGAGGCGGCGGCGAGGCGCGGCGGCGGCGCCGGCGACCGCGCCGTCGCGCGGGGGAGAGGAGAGCTCTCGGGCAGTTTTGCAGAAAACTCCCGATGTTTCCGCTATTTACATTTAGGTCCGGTCGTAGTGGAAATGCGTGGACCGCGGAGGAATTTTCGAAAGTTGGGGGTTTTGTTTGCAAATCAGCGCGGCGACCGGGCAGGAGACCGGCTGCGGGGCGGGCGACCGGGCCACGCGTCGCGTCCCGATTGGACAAAAATCGCCAGCTACAGTAAATCGCGGGGATGAGAGGACGTGGGTCGATCGCCACCGTTCTTTGCGCGGATCGAACGGCTGGGAATTGCTGGCGACGTGGACGAACGACAGAGCGCTGTTTCCTCTACCTTTTATATATAGTGTAATTAGTTGGGGTAATTTTCGAATTAAAAGCCCACAAGGCCCAAAACCACCACCAACAAAGGCCCAAACCCTCCGCCTCGTCGGCCGCCGGCAATGGAGGGGACGGAGGACGCCGCGGCGGTGGCGGCGGCGGAGCGAGAATCCCATGGAAACGGCGATCTCATCGGTGGCCTCCCCGATGACATCCTCGGCACCATCATCTCCCTCCTGCCCACCAAGGACGGCGCCGCACGCAGGCCCTCTCCCGCTGATGGCGCCACCTCTGGCGCTCCGCGCCCCTCAACCTCGAGGTCCACACCTGCCCTCTGGTCTTGTTCCCCAACGCCGTCCTTCACTCCGCCGTCTCCAAGATAATCTCCGACCATCCGGGTCCCGCCCGGAGATTCTCTTTCCTCGGACTCTGCGCCGGCAGCGACCTCTACTCTAAGCTAGAGAGCTGGCTTCACTCCCGAGCCCTTGCCAACCTCCAGGAGCTTTGTATCTGATGCGACCATGTCTCTGCGCCACCTGCGTCTCTGATGCCATCCGTGCTCCGCTCCGCATTCACCCTCCTCGCTGTCAGGATCAGCCATATGGATTTCCCTGACCAGATCGCATCGTGCATGAGTTTCCCTCTCCTCAAGCAGCTCACTTTGCTTGACCTTTCCATCTCGGGGGACGTCTTCCATGGCTTGCTCTCTGGATGTCATGCCTTGGAGAGCTTGTTTGTGTCGGAAGCTCGTGCTACGGGTTGCCTCCGTGTTAGCTCCTCGAAACTACGGAGCATCGGCTTCCAGGGTAAGCCTCGTGCAAGAACAGAACTGGTCATCGAGGATGTTAAGTACCCAGATCACAACCGCAAACACACAAGGTACTCAACCACACCTCACTCCCAGATACGCCTTCAGGTTCATAGAATTTAGAGAAGTTTTGAGGTAGAAGAGAAGCAGGCGACTGGGAGGGGAAGAACAGGGATAGAGGTTCAGAATTCTTCAGTTTCGTGGCTTCCAAAAGCAAAGCAACACGCAGGGCATGCAGGCAAAGATAACGACACCAACCACTGCGAGCCCCACGCTAGTTGTCCACGCTAGCCTGAGACGTTTCACGCCGTCCATTCCAGGCCTGCCAATCGTGTGGTCTTCTTGCGTGCACGTCGCGATCGCTGCAGCCCGTCTCGTTCTGCCGGTGTGCCTGAAGCTAGGATCGTCTTCTCTGCTTCTTTTCTTGCTTTGCTCGGTGTAGTAGTAGGTGGGTCTGTGACATTCCCCTCTTCTTGAAAACCTGCTTGTCCCCAAGCAGGTGCCTTGGGAAAGCGATGTAGAAGTTCCTGCAGATTTTCCCACGTAGCTAATGAGTCGGTCATACTGTCCAACGAATCAACACTTCCTTGATGTTGGATGATCCCAGGGTTCGGGTGCGGCGAGCTAGTATCTTTTTTGGTTCTTGGAACTCAGGTGGATCATCCGGTAATGTTCTTGCAATTACTCTTTCAGCTGGCACGTATTGCTTCAGTTGGGAAACGTGGAATACTGGGTGGATAATGCTAGCAGGTGGTAGCTTCAGTTTATAAGCAATGGTGCCAATCTTCTGTTCCACTTCAAATGGTCCGTAAAACTTAAATGCCAGTTTGTGGTTAGCTCGATAAGCCACAGAAGATTGCAGGTATGGCTGGAGTTTAAGAAAAACCTTGTCACCCACTTCAAAGGACCTTTCTGTACGACCTTTGTCAGCTTGGTTCTTCATACGTTGCTGCACTCTCTCCAAGTGATGCTGAAGCATTTTGGTCATTGTATCTCTCTCTTTTAACCATTCGTCAAGCTGGGGAATCGCACAAGACTCCTAATGTCGATACCAAAGTATCTTGGCTGGTGTCCGTATAACACTTCAAATGGACTTTTCTTGAGACTTGTATGGTAGCTCGTGTTGTACCAGAACGCTGCTAAATGCAGCCATTGAGCCCACTTTGTTTGGCAGGAATGCACAAAACATCTGAGATACCCTTCCATGCACTGGTTCACGCGTTCAGTCTGGCCGTCAGACAGGGGATGACAAGCAGTACTCATACACAACTGAGTGTCAGTGAGTCGAAACAGTTCTTGCCATACCTTGCTCGTGAAAATTGGGTCTCTGTCAGACACAATGGCTTGAGGAAGCGAGTGCAGTTTGAAGACATCCTTCATGTAGGCCATGGCGACAGAGAATGCATTGTAAGGATGAGCCAGAGGTACGAAATGGGCATATCGTGAAAACTTGTCTAAAACAACCATTATGCAGTTGAAGCCAGCAGATTTAGGAAGACCGTCAACGAAATCCATAGTTACCACTTCCCAAGCACCAGTAGGAATCTTCAATGGTTGTAGCAATCCTGGATAAGCCACTCGCTCAGTTTTAGCTTGTTGGCAAGCTGAACAACTTTGCACCCATGTCTTGATGAATTGCTTCATACCAGGCCAGGAAAACAGACGCTTCACACGATGGTAGGTGGCATAGAACCCAGAATGGCCACCCATCGCGCCATCGTGCAGTGCTTTGGTGATTTGAGTCTGTAGAGATGCATTGTCACCAATCCAAATGCGATCTCTAAATCTTATGATACCATCTCGGAATGTGAATTGTTCAAATTCATTACAGATGGCTAGCTTCTGTAACAAGAGAGCAGCCTGTTTGTCTGCCTTGTATCCCAGTACCACTTTCTCAAGCGAGACCGGCTTGCACTCAACAATCGCCATGAGATTGAGTGAATCAAAGCTAGGGTTACGAGATAGAGCATCTGCCACTCTATTATCCAGCCCTTTCTTGTACATAATTTTGAATTGCAGACCTAACAGTTTGGTGAGCGCTTTATGCTGCCAAGGAGTTGTTAGCCTCTGCTCTGTGAGATTTACCATACTATGCTGATCGGTTTTGATAAGGAATTCAGCATGTTGTAGGTATGGACGCCATTTCTCCACTGCTAACAATATCGCCAAGCACTCATTCTCATAAGTTGACAATGCTTGCTGTTTTGGGCCCAAGGCTTTACTGAGAAACGCCAAGGGATGATCATCCTGGAGCAGAACTGCTCCAATACCTTTGTCGCTAGCGTCAGTCTCGACGACAAATTTCTTAGCGAAGTTGGGCAAAGCTAAAACTGGTGCAGATATTAAAGCAGCCTTCAAAGCTTGAAAGGATGCCTCCGTTTCAGATGTCCAAACAAACTGAGTACCTTTCTTCAATAGTTCTGTTAATGCCTTGCTAATGATGCCAAAACCTTTGATAAATTTCCTGTAATACCCAGTCATGCCTAACACTTTTCGCAGTTGCTTGACATCAGTAGGTGAAGGCCACTTGACAATCGCTGAGATTTTTGCAGGATCAGTAGCAACACCATCCTTACTGATTATGTGCCCTAGATAAGCTAACTCAGGCTGAGCAAAACAACATTTGCTTTTCTTCACTTTCAGTTGATTTGCCTTCAATAATTCAAACATCATCATCTCCACCGCCAACATCATCATCACGCCGCTGCACCCCATCTCCGCTGTAACATCTAGGGCAGAATCTTGTCTATTTCATAGGGGAAACTCTCCCGGTGTTGATTACTCTTGTTATTGATGCTATTGGGTGAAACCATTGGACTAAGGTTTATGTTCAGATTGTTATTCATCATCATATCACCTCTGATCATGTTCCGTATGATGTCTTGTGAGTAGTTCGTTTAGTTCTTGAGGACATGGGAGAAGTCTTGATGTTAGTAGTGAACTATGTTGAGTAATATTTAATGGTTTGATGCTTAAGTTGTGGTGTTATTCTTCTAGTGGTGTCATGTGAACGTCGACTACATGATACTTCACCTTTATGGGCCTAGGGGAATGCATTGTGTATTCGTTTGCCAATTGTGGGGTTGCCGGAGTGACAGAAACCTGAACACCCGTTGGTATATCGATGCATGAGGGATAGCAGGATCTCAAAGTTTAAGGCTGTGGTTAGTTTATCTTAATTACTTTCTTGTATTTGCGGATGCTTGCAAGGGGTATAATCACAAGTATGTATTAGTCCTAGGAAGGGCGGTGCATTAGCATAGGTTCACCCACACAACACTTATCAAAACAATGAAGATTAATCAACTATATGAAGCGAAAGCACTTGACAATATTCCCGTGTGTCCTCAAGAACGTTTGGTCATTATAAGTACAACAACCGGCTTGTCCTTTGCTGTAGAAAGGATTGGGCCACTCGCTGCAACTATTATTACTGCATTTTATTTACTTGTACTTTATTTATCTGTCATATCAAAAACTCCTAAAAACTTGTCTGTGAGCATTTACAGTGAATCCTTCATCAAAACCGCTTGTCAACACCTTCTGCTCCTCGTTGGGTTCGACACTCTTATTTATCGAAAGTACTACGATACACCCCCTATACTTGTGGGTCATCAAGACTATTTTCTGGCGCCGTTGCCGGGGAGTGTAGCGCTATTGGTAAGTGGAATTGGTAAGGGAAACATTTATTGTACGTGCTGTTTTTATTTTTGCCTGCTGCTATATCTCATTATGGAGGGGTCTTCTCTTGAATTCCTATTTGGGAAAACAACTACCACTGCTAAGGTAGTAGAGGAGGCGCCAGATGAGCAGGTAATACCGTTCAAAATTCCTATGAAAATTGTTGAACGTGTCACAAATAACCGCTATGCAGGAGATGGAACTGTCCATCCTGGAGATCATTTGTTATTTCTGCATGAATTGTGCGAGTTATTTAAGTGTGCAGGTATCTCGATGGGAGAAGTTAAGAAGAAATTATTCTCTCTATCACTGTCTGGTAAAGCTGCACATTGGTATAAACTGCTGAAGAATGGGTATTCTCTTGGATGGGAGGAAATTGTACCTCTCTTTTACTCCAAATTCTATCCTCCAAGTGAGATTCATAAGGATCGGAACCTCATATATAACTTCTGGCCCTATGATGGAGAGAGTATCGCTCAAGCGTGGGGGAGATTGAAGGCATTAATGCTCAAATGTCCCATTCATGAGCTTCCTGGTAATATTGTTATTGATAACTTTTATGCAAGACTCTCCTTTCAAGATAAAACTCTATTGGATACCACTTGTGCTGGATCGTTCACTCGTAATAAAGAAGAGTTTAAGTGGGACCTTCTTGATCGGATTCAGGAGAACACTGAAGGATGGGAGAATGACAAAGGTAGGGAGTCAGGTATAAGCTATGACTTTGAGTGTGTTAAAAATTTATGGATACTGATGATTATCGCAAAATTAGCACTACTTATGGTCTTGACTCTCAAATTGTTGCAAACTTTTATAAAGCCTTTGCTTCCTATTTCGGTTTGCCGAAGGAGGGTTTTAAAAATTATCATGAACCATATAAAGATGAATCTGTTTCTCATATATCTAAAGGTGTTGAGGTTAATGTTGTTGATCGCATTATTCCAGAACCTTATATTGAAAAAGTTCCTTTTCCTAATAAGATTAAGGAACATACTATCATAACTGGTGTTGTTAGTAAAAGTAATAAGAAAACTACCAAACCTGATGAGCAAATAACTGTTGAACCTGTTGTAGCATTGGTTAAAGATCTTGTCACTGAAAATTTAGAAGATAGACACATTATCTTTTGTGAGGATGCTTCTAATATTGTCTCACATCCTAAAAGTTCTAGGAAGTCTAGTGTTCCTGTGCTTTCTGTTAGGATAGGTGATCATTGCTATTATGGTTTATGTGATATTGGTGCAAGTTCTAGTGCTATTCCTTATGAGCTTTACAGGGAAATTATGCACGAAATTGCTCCTTGTAAACTTGAAGAGATTGATGTGGTTATTCAGCTTGCTAATAGGGAAACTATCTCTCCAATTGGTATCATTAGAGATGTCGAAGTCCTTTGTGGTAAGACTAAATACCCTGCTGATTTTCTTGTACTTGGGTCGGCTGCCAATGATAGTTGTCCTATTATTTTTGGTAGACCTTTTCTGAATACTTGTGGTGCTGTTATAGACTGTAAGAAAGAGAAAATCTTTACTAAATTTGCTGGTGAATCTTATGAATTCAATTTCTCTAAATTTGCTAAAGCACCTTATGAAACTGAATTGCCTAGTGAGGATTTTGAAATTGCTCAACTTGCATCTATTGTTCTTGCTCCTAACAATGCTTTGCAGCAACATATGGAGAATCATGAAAGTGAGAACTTCAGGGAAGAAAGGAATGAGCTTGATGAAGTATTCCTTCGTCAACCTATGCTCAAACACAATTTACCTGTGGAAGATTTGGGTACCACAATGCCACCCAAGGAGGATCCTGTTTTTGATTTGAAACCTCTGCCTGATAATCTTAAATATGCTTATATTGATGATAAGAAAATATATCCTGTTATTATCAGCTCTAAACTTTCAGGTACAGAGGAGGAAAGGTTATTGGGAGTGTTGAGAAACACCGCGGAGCTATGGGATATACTCTTGATGACCTGAAGGGAATTTCTCCTACTATATGTCAGCACGCCATCAACATGGAACCTGATGCAAAGCCTGTTGTTGAGCATCAGCGTCGTTTAATACCCAAGATGAAAGAAGTGGTAAGAAATGAGGTATTAAAACTTCTTGAAGCTGGTATTATTTATCCTATTGCTGATAGTAGATGGGTAAGTCCTGTGCATTGTGTTCCTAAGAAAGGAGGAATTACCGTTGTTCCTAATGAAAATGATGAACTAATTCCTCAAAGAGTAGTAGTTGGTTATAGGATGTGCATTGATTTTAGAAAGGTTAACAAAGTAACTAAGAAAGATCATTATCCTTTGCCTTTTATTGATCAAATGCTTGAGAGGTTGTCCAAGAAAACTCACTTTTGTTTCCTTGATGGGTATTCTGGGTTTTCTCAAATTGCTGTGAGAGCGCAAGATCAAGAGAAAACTACTTTTACTTGTCCTTATGGAACTTATGCTTATAGACGTATGCCTTTTGGTTTATGTAATGCTCCTGCTACTTTTCAAAGATGCATGTCTGCTATTTTTCATGGCTTTTGTGAGGAAATTGTGGAAGTCTTCATGGACGATTTCTCCGTCTATGGAACTTCCTTTGATAATTGTTTGCACAACCTTGACAAAGTTTTGCAGAGATGTGAAGAAACTAGCCTTGTTCTTAATTGGGAGAAATGCCACTTTATGGTTAATGAAGGAATTGTTCTTGGACATAAAATTTCTGAAAGAGGTATTGAAGTTGATCGAGCTAAAGTGGAGGCAATTGAAAAGATGCCTTGTCCCAAAGATGTTAAAGGTATTCGTAGTATTCTTGGTCATGCTGGTTTTTATAGGAGGTTTATTAAAGATTTCTCTAAAATTTCCAAGCCTCTTACTAATCTTCTTCAAAAAGATGTACCATTTGTTTTTGATGATGATTGTAAGGAAGCTTTTGAAACTTTGAAAAAGGCTTTAATCACCGCTCCTGTAGTTGAACCACCTGATTGGAATTTACCTTTTGAAATTATGTGTGATGCTAGTGATTATGCTGTAGGCGCTGTTCTTGGGCAGCGAGTAGATAAAAAGTTAAATGTTATTCATTATGCTAGTAAAACTCTTGATTCTGCTCAAAAGAATTATGCCACTACTGAAAAAGAATTTCTAGCTGTAGTTTTTGCTTGTGACAAATTTCGACCCTACATAGTTGATTCGAAAGTCACTATTCATACTGATCATGCTGCAATTAGATACCTTATGGAAAAGAAAGATGCTAAGCCAAGGCTTATTAGATGGGTACTTCTTTTGCAAGAATTTGATTTGCATATCATAGATAGAAAAGGTGCTGAAAATCCTGTTGCTGATAATTTGTCTAGATTGGAAAGCATTCCTTATGATCCTATTCCTGTTAATGATAGCTTTCCAAATGAACAATTGGCTGCAATAAGTGTAAGTTCGCGAGATAGTCCTTGGTATGCTGATTATGCTAACTTTATTGTTTCCAAGTACTTGCCTCCAACCTTTTCAGCTCAGCAAAGAAGGAAATTCTTTTATGACTTGCGGCATTACTTTTGGGATGACCCACACTTATATAAAGAAGGAGTCGATGGTATTATGCGAAGATGTGTTCCTGAATATGAACAACAGGAAATACTGAGGAAATGCCATGGAAGTGCTTATGGAGGGCATCACGCTGGAGATAGAACTGCGCAGAAAGTTCTACAATCAGGTTTTTATTGGCCTACCCTCTTTAAGGATGCAAGAAAGTTTATTTTATCTTGTGATGAATGTCAAAGGGTTGGTAATATCTCTAGACGCAATGAAATGCCTATGAGTTATTCTCTTGTTATTGAACCATTTGATTGTTGGGGATTCGACTTCATGGGTCCTTTTCCTTCTTCACAAGGTAATACTCATATACTTGTTGCTGTTGATTATGTCACTAAATGGGTAGAAGCTATACCTACTAAAAGTGCTGATGGTGAGACCTCTTTAAAAATGCTTCAAGATGTCATTTTTCCTAGGTTTGGTGTACCTAGATATCTTATGACTGATGGAGGTTCTCATTTTATCCATGGTGGTTTTAGAAAGACTCTTGCTAAATATGGTGTTAATCATAGAATTGCTTCAGCCTATCATCCTCAAACTAGTGGACAAGTAGAATTGTCAAATAGGGAGATTAAATCTATCTTGCAAAAGACTGTTAATAAATCTAGAAAAAATTGGGCTAGTAAGTTAAATGATGCTTTATGGGCTTATAGAACTGCTTATAAGAACCCCATGGGCATGTCTCCTTATAAAATGGTTTATGGTAAAGCTTGTCACTTGCCTTTAGAATTAGAACACAAAGCTTATTGGGCAGTGAGAGAACTTAATAGAGATTTTAAACTTGCCGGTGAGAAAAGGTTGTTGCACTTAAGTTCTTTAGATGAATGGAGAAGTGAGGCTTATGAAAATGCTAGACTCTTTAAAGAAAAAGTTAAGAGATGGCATGATAGGAGAATTCTTAAAAGAGAATTTAATGTTGGTGAGAAAGTTCTATTGTATAGGTCTCGTCTCAGATTTTTTGCAGGAAAGTTACTCTCAAAATGGGAAGGACCATTTGTTATTGTGGAGGTGTATCGTTCAGGTGCAATAAAAATTGCTTCATTGAAAGATAACTCTACACAAGTGGTAAATGGTCAAAGACTCAAGCATTATATTTCTGGAGATTCTATTAATGAAGAGGTTGATACAATTAAAGTGGTGACTCCGGAAACTTTCATTGAAGAACATTTTTCTGGGACTGCAGAATTCGATTCGAATAGGTAACAGTTTCGGTAAGAAAAGTTTCGCGAATAACTTTCTAGAAGATATTTTCGTCGTTTTTATTAAATATGGAAAAATAAGAGACCGAACCGGATGGGAGACGGCACCCGTGGTGCCCAAACCATAGGTCGGCGCGGTGGGCCCCCCAGCCGCGCCGCCTGGTGGTTTGAGCACCCCGGAGCTCGTCTCCGATCAGGTTTCCTCCTGTACCTTCCTTATGTTGTAAAACTTTTTGCTATATAACTCACCCGAACCCCCGAGGTTCGTATCTCGCCTTTTCATCGTGTTTCGTTTCGAGCTGTTTCTGTCCAGATATTGTTTTCAGATTTAGAAGCGCCATGGTCTCCAACAACAACAACAAGGGCAAGGAGCCTTTGGAAGACGAGACTCAAGACCCCAAGCTGAAGGAGGAAGTCAAGAGCGAAGATGAAGGAGAAGTGGAGGAAGACCCGCGCGAATACCCGCGCGCTACCGTTGCAAGCATCGGAGTGGTGGCAAATCCATTCAAGCCCAGGCAAGGGCGCGGATGAGCACCGGAGGGAAGGTTCCACGACGCTTCTTGGCTCCCAGGACATCTTCCCCAGGCATAAATAACCCCTTCCATACTCTTATCCATAAGCATCAAATTGAGAGGATCCCGGAGGCTGATTGCCTAGTGGTTGGAATATAGATCGTTCTAACAATACAGGAAAGAGGGATTCTGCTGCTGAGGAGTGGGGAAACAACTCCAAGAGTTGGGACTCGCAGTCTGACAAGTTTATGAATCGCATCGAACACAACTCTGAGCTGATTCGCGCCCTCACCTACAAGATTGATGAACTGAAGGAGCTGGTTGATAAGCTTATCAACAATTCACCACCACCACCGAAGGAGTAATTCATCATAAGTATTGGCATCCCCTTGGTTTGTTCCAAGCTTGGGGGAGTGCCGCGGTATCACATCATTATCTTTACCTTTTACTTTTCCATAAAGTCATATCGTGAGTAGGGAAGTTATCTTATATGATGGTTTGCAATGTGGAAGTATCTCTCTTTTAGTTGGTTATCTATGTATCCCTTGGTGTGAGTTGCCGTTATGAAATATTAATGAGAAGTTTTATCATTTACTTTCTGCATACTTTATTTTAGCTTGCAATTCTCTTTCATATTGATAACCTTGTTGTTAGTATAGGGATCACTTTTTAGAGCACCAAGTTAATCTTTTTGGTTTTGGCAAACTTAGCATTGGTCAGTAGTAGACAATACTTTGAGACTTAAGTAGAGAGAGGGGAGTGCATGCAAATATATTATTCCATGATCTTTCTTTCTTTGTAGCTCATAAGCTTAGTATTCTTAAGTTAAACTATTTGTGCTTCTAAGGAAGATTGCATGATTATTCTTATCACTTGTATAATTGTTTGTATCCCTCAACTCTTATGCTTGCTACATAACCTTGCTAGCCAAAGACCTGTATCGAGAGGGAATGCTTCTCTCATCCAAACCTTGAGCCAAACCATTGCCATTCGAGTCCACCATAACTTCCTACTATATGGTATTTTGCGCCATTCCAAGTAAATACTTCATGTGCTACCTTTAAATTATTCAAAACTTATTACTCCTAGTTTTGTGTCACTGTTTATTAGCTCATGAGGGTTTGTAGATTCTCTAGCACTTTTCAAACAGACTTTCACCAATGGACTAGTGGCATATACACCGCTTATCCAACAATTTGCAAAAAGAGCTGGCAAATGGGGTGCCCAGTCCCAATTAACTACAACTTTCATTAATAATTCTCTTCACATGTTTTGCCCTGATTTATCAGTAAGCAACTTAATTTGCAAATAGACACTCCTCCATGGTATGTGAATGTTGGAAGGCACCCGAGGATTCGGTTAGCCATGGCTTGTGTAAGCAAAAGGTTGGGAGGAGTGTCAACTATAAAGAAACTAAAATACATGTGTAAACAAAAGAGAAGAGGGATGATCTACCTTGCTGGTAGAGATAACGTCCTTCATGGGAGCCGCTCTTGAAAGTCTGGTTGACAAGGGGTTAGTGTTCACACTACGATTCGTTGACAACACATACATAGCTCAAACAACTATTTTTACTCTCTATATGCTTTGCAAAACTTAAAAGCTCTAGCACATGATTTAATCCCTGCTTCCCTCTGCGAAGGGCCTATCTTTTACATTATTGTTGAGTCAGTAAACCCATTCCTCTCTATCTCAAGCAAGCATTTGAGTTGTTGAGATCCAATTAGTTATATGTGTTGATACTTCTAATCATATCTCTCATTTCCTTGTTTCGCACAATAGCTTTTATCCGAATGAATATAACTTTGAAAGTTATCAATGACTGTAAGGAGACTGTTATGATTAAGGCATGTAAGTTCTGCTATATAAGCTCTGATATAAAGACTCTTCTCGAAAGATAAGTATGATCTGTTAATTGTTCTCTGACCAAGAGTTTAAGTTTGCCTTCACCAATCATGGTTCTCTTTATGCACTTCATCGTGGTTCCCTTTACTTATTTCAAGTTAGATTATATGAAGGGAAGTTGCTGTCTAGAATGACTTGTGTATCAATGAATGTGATGCTTCTTGTCCGTATTTTATTTATCGACACTTTGCTCCATAAACTTGTGGTCATGTTTACTGAGCTCAGTTTTCGCTTGGGGACAAGCGAGGTCTAAGCTTGGGGGGGTTGATACGTCCATTTTGCATCACTATTTTATATCATAATTTACTGCTATTCATCGATATATTTCATATTTAGAAGTGTTACTTATGTTATTTTACCTATTTTGCATGTTTGATGAATAATGGAGAATTGGACACCGGAGTCAGGATTCTGCTGGAAAAAGCACCGTCGAGATGCACTATTTCTGAAGATCAATAAATCGAAGGAGACATATGGAAGTCCTATTTTACCAGATGATGGAGGAGGCCAAAAGGGGAGGCTGAGAAGGGCCAAGGTGGGCCCTCCTCACCAGCTGGCGCGGCGGGCCCCCCCGCGCCGCCAGGTGGTTTGGGGGCCCTGGCCCACCTCAGCCGTTCCCCCTTCGCGTACTTGACCCCCTCGGAACCCTAACACAGGGGACGGCCATCGAAATATTCCGCCGCCTCCACGAGGCGGAAAACACCAGAGAGCGAAAAGCTCCCCTGCAGGAAGAAATCTGCCGGGGGAAATTCCCTCCCGGAGGGGGAAATCGTCGCCATCATCACCGTCATCGAGCTGGACTTCATCGGGATCATCATCATCATCTCCACCGCCAACACCATCATCACCGCCGCTGCACCCCGTCTCCGCTGTAACATCTAGGGCTGAATCTTGTCTATTTCATAGGGGAAACTCTCCCGGTGTTGATTACTCTTGTTATTGATGCTATTGGGTGAAACCATTGGATTAAGGTTTATGTTCAGATTGTTATTCATCATCATATCACCTCTGATCATGTTCCGTATGATGTCTTGTGAGTAGTTCGTTTAGTTCTTGAGGACATGGGAGAAGTCTTGATGTTAGTAGTGAACTATGTTGAGTAATATTTAATGGTTTGATGCTTAAGTTGTGGTGTTATTCTTCTAGTGGTGTCATGTGAACGTCGACTACATGATACTTCACCTTTATGGGCCTAGGGGAATGCATTGTGTATTCGTTTGCCAATTGTGGGGTTGCCGGAGTGACAGAAACCTGAACACCCGTTGGTATATCGATGCATGAGGGATAGCAGGATCTCAAAGTTTAAGGCTGTGGTTAGTTTATCTTAATTACTTTCTTGTATTTGCGGATGCTTGCAAGGGGTATAATCACAAGTATGTATTAGTCCTAGGAAGGGCGGTGCATTAGCATAGGTTCACCCACACAACACTTATCAAAACAATGAAGATTAATCAACTATATGAAGCGAAAGCACTTGACAATATTCCCGTGTGTCCTCAAGAACGTTTGGTCATTATAAGTACAACAACGGCTTGTCCTTTGCTGTAGAAAGGATTGGGCCACTCGCTGCAACTATTATTACTGCATTTTATTTACTTGTACTTTATTTATCTGTCATATCAAAAACTCCTAAAAACTTGTCTGTGAGCATTTACAGTGAATCCTTCATCAAAACCGCTTGTCAACACCTTCTGCTCCTCGTTGGGTTCGACACTCTTATTTATCGAAAGTACTACGATACACACTCTATACTTGTGGGTCATCAAGCAACTGATAGTGACCACGATCAAAACGCCTGCTAATGATATCGCACAGGTCATTCCAACTGACACTACCAATTTTTTCTTCAGCACTCTGAAACCACAGAGCTGCGTTACCCGTGAGATGCGTGGTAGCATACTCAACCAGTACTCAGAACCAAAGTTATAGACACGAAAATATTTCTCACACGCTTTCCTCCAAAGACGAGGATTATCTACATCGAATTTGGGAAATTCTGCTTGTGGAGGACGATTGCCAACATGTGGCCCTCTAGTAACCGTGACAGTATCAGTAGATGCGCCTGGATCGAATGGAACCATAGACAGGAAGCGATTCGGACCTGTGACCGGGGTGGGTGATGGAGGAGGCGAATCCCCCACCACCACGACCCCGGAGATGCGTTTGCCGCCGTGGCCTTGCCCGGAGTGTGCGCTGAGTTGCGCTGCCGACGGAGATGTGCCCGCCGGTGGAGGGTGCGTCGCCGGAGGAGGTCCTAGCGCGCCCGCTCCCACTCCCTTCGCGATGTGGTGACCTGGCGGTGTAGATCGAGCACGGCCGCGCCTAGGCCCACCTTGTTTTCCATCGCAGGCCTCCATGACTCAAGAGTAGCCTTGAGGTTCTGCATCTCGGGTTGCAGGGCTGCGACCGAGTCTTGCAGCGACGTGATGTCGGGCTTGATGTCATCGACGGCGAGCTTGATCGCCTTCATCTCCAGCGCCATGCGTTTCTCTGATCCCTCCATGAGGCTCAAGAGCTTGTCGTCCATCTTATCGATCCGCTTGCTCGTGTCCCAGCGGGTTTGCGCTTTCTCCGTTGCCAGTTTTGGGTGAGGAAATCTGTCGAACAGATGAACGGCAACTCCCAAAACTGCAAAGCCCAACCAAAATCAACCCACCGCAGGCGTTCGCGAGCGAACTTTGTGCGGATCGGTGAAGATCCGCGCCTAACGATGAGGATCCGTACGGATCTCGATCTGGCCGAACGAAGAGCACAGAAGCCGCCTGGAATCTGATACCAAATGTTAAGTACTCAGATCACAATCGCAAACACACAAGGTACTCAACCACACCTCACTCCCAGATACGCCTTCAGGTTCATAGAATTCAGAGAAGTTTTGAGGTAGAAGAGAGCAGGGGACTGGGAGGGGAAGAACAGGGATACAGGTTCAGAGTTCTTCAGTTTCGTGGCTTCCAAAAGCAAAGCAACACGCAGGGCACGCAGGCCAAGATAACGACACCAACCACTGCGAGCCCCACGCCAGTTGTCCACGCTAGCCTGAGACGTTTCGCGCCGTCCATTCCGGGCCTGCCAATCGTGCAGTCTTCTTGCGTGCACGTCGCGATCGCCGCAGCCCGTCTCGTTCTGCCGGTGTGCCTGAAGCTAGGATCATCTTCTCTGCTTCTTTTCTTGCTTTGCTCGGTGTAGTAGTAGGTGGGTCTGTGACAGAGGACACTCCTCGCCTTGAAAGGCTATTATTACTTGGTACTCACAGAGCTGGTTTTCGTACTGTCCGGATATTAAGGGCACCTAAACTGAAGATATTAGGTACATTCTCACCGGACTTTTCCAAACTCCAGGTCTTCCAGGTACCAGCAGCCAACATCCCTCATTCCTCTTCACAAAAAACGAAAATAAAATCCAGCATTCCTGCATACAGATAATTATATTTGATGCTCTGTTTTCTTCTTCAGGGACTGAGTCCAGTCAGCTTGACAAACTCGATGCGCACTATAAAGGTTTTGGCCGTCGGTTCTTGTAATTCTCAATTGAATGGAGTTCTTAACGTCCTCAGGTGGTTCCCCTGTTTGGAAACACTCTACGTCATTGTGAGTGTTCATCTTAGCTTCTTCAGTGTCTGATCTGATTGACATGTTATCTAGTCTAGTAAGGAACAGCTTCAGCGATATGCATCTTATTTCCATTTTGCAGTTTTGCGATATCTATCGGATGGATAAGAAAAATGAGCCTCGGTATGACTCACTGCATCCAATTAAATGCCTTCAGACACATCTAATAAAAGTGGTGTTGCAAAATTACTCAGGCCATGAGCAACAGATTGACTTTGCCAGGTTCTTTGTTTTGAATGCAAAAGAGCTAAGCAAAATTGAATTTGAAGGACGTGACCAAGCATATGGCAACTACAACAGTCAACCTGTAGCTTATCAACACAGGCTGCTACAAGTGGAAAACAGAGCGTCTCAAGATGCTCAATTTGAAATCAGGAGTAATTGTGGCTGGCTGATTACCATCTCAGCAAGCATATCCATGATTTGTCGGTGGGTGACCCTTTCAGATTGGTGCCTGAACGTGGCGCCTGCACCTTATGTAGCCTGCAGCTAGAACATACTTCATTTGCTTCTTTGTTATAAAGTTTAAATTTACTGAAATTGAACTGATTTCATCCTTGTATAATTTTTACTAGTACTTTCAAGCATAACACTTGATTGTTATATGACCTGAAATAGTGCTGGCTTTGACAGGTATCCTGATGTATATTACTGCTACAGAAATAATATTCTAAATATCTTTGTTTCTTCAAAACCATATTTTTTTTGCTGGATCTTTATCTCTGTGGCTGTAAAAAAAGAGGTTCGAGATCCTGATGCCTAGCAGTTTCGATGGAATTGACCTTGCTGGTCATGCATGATGCATCGCTCTTCCGATACACATGTAAGAATTACATTACATGGTAGACAGTAGCGACTACGTGCCGTATGTGCAAGTACAAGACAGTAAGACACTACATATAACTGTCTATTCAGTATAGTATGCAGCACTTTACAGGGTAGGTAGGTGGCTCGTAGGAACTGTGTTGTAGCAATTATCTTTAAGATACGCACAATTCGAGAGAAAACTCATTTCATGCCAACAGCTGGTGCTCATAAGAGTATGAACGAAATGTTTCCGGTACACAATATTATAAGTCACATTGTCGAGAATGTATTCCATAACTAGTTTGATGTGGAAGTATAGGATAGGTATATCGATCCTTAATCATGTCCTTTCCATTTCCCTGATCCATCTTGTTCGAGGGAGCGGTTGTTGAATTTGTTCATGACGAATGACTTAGCTGATGGTTGTGTGCATCAACTATTTCAATATAATTTCAAGAGTAACTTGATAAGGTGCCTATATTTGGGACTTTGGGCAGAAAGATTGCTTAATTTGGTTCGTTCAAATCTCAGTGATTGACACAATATACTTTAAAAAAATACCATCTATGGATAAAAGTAACTTTTTATAGGATTCACAAATCCAACGTGACATGATCATTTTGTCAATGCCTAAGATTCATTTGCCTTTCTGCACCGTCAGCGTCATCATGTCACACCTACTTCTCTTTTATTTCTTCCAGGAGAGACACTATCTACAAAAGTCTAAATAATCTAAAAATATAATTTTATGAAAAAAATAGATTGATTCAATGTGTGTCATTGCCAAACTTCATGTAATGAGTACAAAAAATAACTTAGAAAAGAATTCCACATGTTAATAAGAGTTCATTTGATGAATGCTAATGTAACATTGTCATTCATTGAATTATCCAAGATTTAGCAGGGACATTTTTCATTTTATTTTTCAGCAACATTGATAAAATCCCAAGTAATTTGAGTGCGATGGGATTTTATTTGTAATTTTCCTCCAAATTCAAAGCCAGAGCCCACGGACTGCACCGTGGGCCTGTGCCGGACTCCCCCAAACCCTGAATCCTCGCCGTCGCGGCGGCCAACCCTAGCTCCCCGTTCCGATTTCCGACCATCCCCAGTCTCCTCGAGCGCGCGCGCCGGTGCCGGAGTGAAGCCGCGAGTGGTGATCGGTGGCCAGGAGCGTCGGGCCAAGTCTTGCAGCAAAACCGTGCGTCCCTCGCTCGCTAGCCGCCGGCCATGGTGATGAACGAGGCCGCGGCGGCGGCAACCGCGACCGACAAGCGGGAAGGGAGTGACGACAGCGACGATTCCGGCGACGATCTCATTAGCCGCCTCCCCAGTGACATCCTCGGCACCATCATCTCCTCCTGCCCACCAAGGACGGCGGCCGCACGCAGGCACTCTCCCGCCGGTGGCGCCACCTGTCGCGCTCTGCGCCTCTCAACCTCAAGGTCAGCCTCTGCCACCCGGCCTTCTTCCCCGGCCTCCTCTCCGCCGTCCACCTCTCAGCCGTCTCCAAAGTAATCTCCCAACACCCTGGCCCCGCCCGCCGATTCTCCATGCCCGGCCTCCGCGTCGGCGATCTCTATGCTGCCGTGGAGAGCTGGTTCCGCTCCCGAGCCCTCGCCAACCTGCAGGAGCTTCACATCTCTGTGCCGCGGTGTTCGAGCAACCTAATGCTGCTGTCCGCTCTCCGCTCCGCGTCCACCCTCCTCGTTGCCCGAATCTGTGATTGCCATTTCCCCGACGAGATCGCGCAGTCCATAAATTTCCCTAGCCTCAAGCAGCTATCCTTGATTTCCGTTTCGATATCGGCAGACGTCTTACATGGCTTGCTCTTGGGCTGCCATGCCTTGGAGAGCTTATTCATGTCGGGAGTTCGTTATACGGGTTGCCTCCGTGTTAGCTCGTCGACTCTTAGGAGCATTGGTTTCCGACATAGTAGCACTTCTGAAATAGCACAACTGGTCATCGAGGATACTCCTTGCCTTGAAAGGCTACTATTACCTTATAATTATCCAGTGGTTTGTGTGGTCATGAGGGTAATTAGGGCACCTAAGCTCGTGATATTGGGCCCTTACTTAGTGATACGGAACTTCCAGGTAGGTGCCGCAGCCTGCATTTGGCTTTCCAGGTGATTATCTTTTGATGTTCATTTTTTTTGTTTCAGATAATACACCTAGTCAGCTCAACAAATTCAATGCGCACCTTGAAGATTTTGGCTCTCAGGTGTGCTGATCGTGGGTTGCACGCAGTTCTTAACGTTCTCAGCGGGTTCCCGTTTTTGGAAAGGCTCTATGTCACTGTGAGTAGTACTCATCTTTAATTTGCTTGATTATATGTATTATTTAATTGACATATTATATAATCTAGTTAGCAACAGCTTTAACACAAGACTCTTCTTTTTCATTTTGCAGTTCCACACATACTGTGAGATGGATAAGAAAAATGAGCAACTCCATGACCCACTACATCCAATCGAATGCCTTCAGACCCATCTGAAAAAGGTGGTGTTTAAGTCATTCTTAGGCAATGATCATCAGGTTGACTTTGCCAAGTTTTTTATTTTGAATGCAAAAGTGCTAAACAAAATTGAATTTGAAGGATACCCTGACTACAATAGCGAATCTGTCACTTATCTACAAGTGGAAAATAGAGCTTCTCGAGATGCTCGATTTGTGTTCAGGAGTCCACATTCTGATACTTACATCCATATCGACGACCATATCCATGATTTGTCAGTGGCCGACCCGTTCAGCCAACCATAGAGACGATTGGTGCTTGAAGATTGCATTGTCCTCTGCTCATTTTGTAGACGTTGTTGATGCCTGAAGATTGCACTATCTTCTGCTTATCTTTTGTAGACGGTGTTGACACCTGAAGATTACATAAGTCTTCCGTACTCCTAGTCTGAAGTTCCAGATTATATAATTCTTCCGTACTCTTAGTCTAAAGTTCCTATGTAAATCCAATAACTTATGAAGTTACCCTTTTAAAATTGCAGGAGTTGTTTATAGATGCAAACATAGTGCATGTTTGTTAACTTGTTTTTATGCATTATTACCAGCAACCTTTAGTAAAACCATGCTTTACTTGATTTTTATTGTTGTAAATGGGGTGTTTTGCTACCAAGCAAAGGAGACTCGAGATTTTTTCTATGAAATTTGCTCCATATTATCGGTGGGAATGTTCATCTCTTCCATAGTCTGACCTGCTGTTGAGATATATAAGGTGTTACTAGAGCACCAGTACTTGTAAAAAAACCAAGTAGCGAATATGTATCAGCTCCTACACTTTCCAGCATGTACCGTAAGCCCAATTCATGTCAGTATAATCTTTCATGATTGCTATATTTAGAGCCAAATCCATTGCAGGGCACCACCTAGTGCCAGGTTACTCAAGGATTTATTTCATAACCTGAAGATTGGATCAAATTTGACAGTTTTTCAGTTAAAAGTATGGTGAAATCAAAGGGTCAGTTTCATGTGGAAGCTGCCTGGGTAATTCGTACTGAAGATGCTTTGTCCTAGCGAAATTCAAAAGGCAGCACATCTGTTCCTGAATGTCCACTTGCTATTTATTTTATTTGGATAAAATCTGCGGACATTTTACTTTTGTCTGGAACACAATTCATAACCAATCTGTTTGGAAACTGGTTGGGTGGATGGATGAAAATGTGTCCAGTGACGTGATGTTCAGCTCGTGGAGTTTTACAGAATTTCTAGTTGTCATCTGAACCAGGTTATACTAGCGTCAGAACACAATGGCTGATGGCTTTCATGTTCCTCGTTGTAGCGTCAGCACAGCCCGGTGAGCGTGGCCAGTGGCAGCAAAAGAACGGAGATTGTTGCCACTGAGATTTTCGAAGGCACTGCATGGGTGAAATATGAAGAGGCAACCACGTCATTGTTTTGTTTGCGAGGGATGTTTTTTTTTCCGAAAGGGAGGCAAAAGCTTTGCCCCTATCGATTTATTAAGAAGAAGGTTTTACAACACGGGCCGAGAGAGTCGAAGAGGACTCCCTCGGCCGCACCCAAACACATGATTACAACAAAAGCGGACTACTCCCTAGGCAATAAATCACCTAAACGCTTCGCGCCGCTAGGACCCAAAGACGGGCTTCGGTTTTGATCTTTTCAAGTAGAACCGTGGGAGGTGCATGCTTGTTGCGGAAGACGCGCGCGTTCCTCTCATTCCAAATAGTCCAAGAAGTAAGCAAAGTGATAGACGCTATAGCGTTGCGGTTGGGAGTGACGTCTCTTGTCATCATAAGCCACCAAGAATAGAGAAAGAGGTCCGACCAAAGACTTGTATCCAAAGCATGCACGCCAAACCAACTTTTGATGGAGCTCCAAAGGCGAATGGTGTAACGACATTCAAAGAGAAGATGAGCCAAAGTCTCAGGCACCCTCTTACAAAGTGGGCAAAGGCCACAATTTCGCCACCCGCGGTTAGCCAACCGGTCGGAAGTCCAATGACGGTTTTGGAGAGTTAGCCAAGCAAAAAACTTGATTTTTGGGATGGCCCAAACTTTCCACACCATGGTCATCAAGTTTGTTGATTCGGCCCCAAAGAATTGGGCCTCATAAGCCGAAGCAACGGAGTACTCTCCATTGGGTGTAAGGTTCCAAATAATCTTGTCCTCCACCTCTTCCTCAAGCGTGACTCCCCTAAGAAGAACCCAAAGGTTTACAAATTGAGTGAGATGGTCCATGGAGAACTCTTCATCTAAGGTTATCTTGTGCACCCAAGCGTTGTTGTCTAAAGCCTTTTTGACACACCATTTCTTTGATTTGGAGGAGTCATATATTTTTGGAGCAATGTCTCTAGGTTTAATCTTGCCATCAAGCCAAGGGGCATCCCAAAACGAGGCTATGCTTCCATTTCCAACCGTGATGGTAGTGGCGACGTAGAAAAGGTTCATGTCGTCACTAGAGCAAGGGTTGCCGGATCCGACCCAATTTTTTTCCCTATCGCGCCACTCGAACCATGGCCACATTAAGCGAAGAGCTCTTGCAAACTTGACGTTGTCGTGAATCCCAAGGCCGCCAAGATCAAGAGGGCGACAAACGGTCTCCCAATTTACTTTGCATTGCGCACGGTGACCTTGTCTTTGCCCGCCCAAAGAAAGGCACGTTCCACCTTGTTGAGATACTCGTGAGTGCCCGGAGGCAAGATGAGAGGCTTCATATGATGGATGGCTTGGGAAGTAAGCACCGATTTGACAATTGCCGAGCGGCGGCGGCGGTAACTAGGTTTCCATTCCAAGTGGGCACTCTACCGGCGACCTTGTCTTCAAGATGTTGGACATCCGACCTCTTGAGCCGCCAAACGGAAAGAGGAAGGCCAAGATATCGCAAAGGGAAGGAGGTGCGCACCACCGGTAGACCGGCGAGGATGTCATCAAGGTCAAGGAGGCCACAACGAATGGGAACCATGGAGCTCTTTTGAAAATTAGTGCACAAGCCGGTCACCTCACCAAAACCTACAAGGATGGAGGATAGGTTTCGAATGTCTTCCTTGATAGGAGCCACGAAAATAGCAGCATCATCCGCATATAGGGAGGTCCTCAAAATATTCCCATGCCCACGAAGCTTATGGAGAAGCCATTGCGAGTAGCTAAGTCGAGAATTTGTGTGATGGGGTCAATTGAGATGACAAAAAGGAGCGGGGAGAGAGGGTCTCCTTGTCGAAGGCCACGCCCATGAGCAAAAGGAGGCCGGCCACCCCATTGAGAAGGACCCGGGAGGATGCGGACGAGAGGAGCGCCGCAATCCAATTGCGAAATCGACTTGGGAAGCCGGGACGTTGGACGAGAAGAAGCACATAATCCCAACGGATAGAGTCAAAAGCTTTCGGATGTCAGGCTTGAAGAGGAGCGCCGGGGTTCTTCCTTTGTGAAATCTTCTCGCCAAGTTCTTGACATAGAGGAAGTTATCATGAATGCTTCTCTTCTTGATGAAGGCACTTTGGGCATTGGAGACTAACTCGTTCATGAGAGGCCCAAGTCGAAGAGCGAGCATCTAAGAGATGATTTTGGCGATAGCATGAATGAGGTTAATAGGTCTAAAATCAGAGATCTCTTCCGCACCCTCCTTCTTGGGAAAAAGGGTGATATTCGTGGAGTTGAGCCAATGAAAGTTTGCAACATGAAGATTCCCAAATTGGTTAACCACCTTCATGACGTCCTCTTTAATGGTTGGCCAACACCTCTTGAAGAAAGCCAACGTGAAACCATCCGGGCGGGGCGCCTTGTCCCCCGACATTTGATCAATTGCTCTCTTCACTTCCTCTTCCGAGAAATCCTCCCCAAGGGACTCTAAGTCCGGCTCATGGAAGTTGAGCTCGGCCCAATTGAGGTCTCGTGTTCTAGCAATGCCTCTCCCCATGGCGGTTTTGAAATGGTCATGAATGATCTCCTCTTTTTTATCGTGCTCGGTCACCCACTCATGGTTGTGTTTGAGCCTATGAATGTGGTTTCTTCTCCTCCTAGCGTTGATCTTGAGGTGGAAAAATTTGGTGTTGGCGTCACCGACCCGGATGTTGGTGATCCTAGCGCATTGTCTCTTTCGTGCCCTCTCAACACGGCGAGAGCAATAACCTTCTTTTCAACCGCTTGCGAAGTTGGAACTCCTCCCGGAGAGCTCTCAATTTTCTTGCGCCAAATCAAGATGAAGGATGACAAGTAGAGCGGCGTGCACCATCACTTTAGTGTTAGGTAAGATACCACGACTCCATTTAGATAGGCATTTTCCCGTACGGAGAAGCTTGTGGAAGAGAACGTGGCAAGGTTCAACATGAGTGATGGGGTCGCTCCAAGCCTTTGCCACAACCTCGTTGAACCCGGGGATGCGAAGCCAAAAAAATTCAAACTTGAAGGTGTGAGGGTGTCGGGGACCACTCTCATCGGCAAGAAGCAAGGGGCAATGATCCGAGAGCGACGAGGATAGAGCATTGAGGATGTGGGTGTCAGAGCGAAGATTCCACTCGGTGTTGCAAAAGAAAGCATCGAGCTTGCACATAGTCGGATTTAGCCTCTCATTACTCCATGTGAACCGACGGTTTTGGAGGTGAATTTCACGGAGTTCACAAGCTTGAAGTGTTGCCCGAAAACGGTGGATTCTACTACGGTTGACGTTGCCTTTGTTTTTGTCACGTGCCCGATAGATTTGGTTGAAATCTCCGAGGGCGAGCCAACGTGACCCAACCGGAGGCTTGTGGCTAAGTAACTCGGTAAATAAATCATCCTTGCGAGATGAGAGGGTAGGGCCGTAGACCGTCGTAATCTTGAAGTTGTCCTCAATGTCGGAGTTGAGGGGATGGACGTGCGCCGAAAGACAAAACTCTCCAATTTGGGGGTTAGTGACGTGCACCATGGAGTCATCCCAAAGCATAAGGATGCCTCCCGGGTGTCGATGGCCGGCCTCTCAAAGAAATTCCGGAGACGGTTTCCTCCAAGGTAACAAGCGTCGAAGTGGGAAATGGAACCGAGCTTGGTTTCTTGTAGGCAAACAATGTGGCAAGTAGAAGCAGCAATTGTCTCATGAACTGCAGTGCGCCGATCTGGATCATTTAGGCCCCTCGGGTTCTAGCTCAAAGTGTTAACTATTTGCTCTAACATTGGAAACGAGACAACTCCATCGCAGAGTAACAAAGACAACAGCAACAACACATGACAGCAGCATACAGGACAGTGGCATACATGATAGCAAGGCAACAAGCCGGAACATGCTCCAGTGGATAAAAAGTTCTCTTGTGACATCAGGACTAGGACAAGTACTAGAACGTTCTGGTACCATTAGGAAACTAGAGAAACAACAAGAACCGGGCAGAGCACAGGGATCAGACAATCCCATCGATCGCAGCATCAGCTTCATCTTCAACAAGGTCAAGCGCAGCTGCCCCTCCCAGGTTGATCAGGGCATCCTCGACGGCCTCGTCTTCCTCTGAGCTAAGCTTGAACAGAGCGCGGAACGCGAACATGGACTCGGCAGGGACCCGATCCTTGAAAAGGAGCGAGAAAGCCGCCATGGCCTGCTCCGTCACGTCCTCCCCGTCCTTGATAATGCCAAGGTTGCGGCACACCATCGTCTCGGCCTTCTACGCCACCGGAGCCGCCTTGCGGCTGGCTTTGATCCTCGAGCTAGAACGCCTCACAGAGTGACAGCAGATGGAAACGCCGGCCAACGTCTTGTGCCTGTTGCGCGGCCTGATGGGAGGTGGAGACGGCAGGAGCCCACCTTAGACAGGCGCGAAGAGAGGTGCAAGCTGGTCGACGGCATCAGATGCGGCAGGCGAGGGGGAGCTCGACAAGGTGCCCGAGACATGCACTAGTACAGAACGACACATCGGATACCCCTCTATGGAAACGGCACGAGTTAGGCGACAGAGAATCGCGACTTTAGCATTGCGGATGAGGCCTGGCAGAGGCTGGTCCGTCAACATTGGTTACGGAGGATTTTATATCTCCGTTACCAAATATATCGGCAACGGTCACAAATTTGTCTCCGTTTCCAATATGTGTCTCTATGGCAACGGTTGTTTATGTATATCCTTTTGCGATGTGCTTGGGAAATTGCAGTTGCAAACTGGAAGCGCGCCTGTTCAATGCGGCTTACTTCACGAGGGATTGGAACCGCCTGCTCGACGCTAATAAAATTGTGATTGGAACCGCGCGAAGCCAGGCAGGTCCCGCATTCTCCCCTTCGTTCTCTACCACACTAGCACAACCGCCATGGAGGAACCCTGGTGGCAGAACGAGGAAGTCCCGAGCGACGACGCGAGCGCTGAAGACCGCGGTGAAGGTCCATGGTGGGATCAAGACGGGCCGTCGGACTCGGACCCCGACGACTCGGACCCGCCATCTTCACGCTCTGTAGAAGATGACTCCGACGACTCGGACCCGCCGTCTTCACACGAAGGAGAAGACGACTCCGAAGAGGACGAGTCGCCGGTGGAAGAGGAGCCGAAGGACCCGCCGGAGCCGTATTCTAGCCAGGAAGAATACGACGCCGACGAGGAGGAGGAGGAGGCGTCGGAGGAGGCGCCAGAGGAGGAGGCATCGGAGAAGGCGCCGAAGAAGGACGCGCCGGAGGAGGACGCGCCGGAGAAGGAGGATCATGCTCCGGAGAAGGAGGCGCGAGAGGAGGATTCGCCGGAGAAGGACGCACGGCCGAGAAGGAGGAGCACGAGCCGGAGGAGGAGGAGGAGCACGCGCCTGAGGAGAAGGCAACCGGCAAGAAGCGACGCCACGCCGCGGATGACAATGGCGCGGAGGCAGGGCGTAAGAAGAACAAGTAGAGTAGAGTAGATAGATAGTTCAATTCTACCGTATCGATCCTTCGTAAGTAGGTCCAGTGTGTCAGTGAAGAGATAAAAGGCAACGGTTGTTTATTGCCTCCGTTTGCGATGTTAGTGCTATATATGAGCCACTGCGGCAACCCTAAATGCTCTCGCTCTCACTCTCACTCCACGGTCACAGTGTGGCGGCGGCTTCAAAGCAGCACACCAGATCTAACCCTTATCTCGCAGATCTGAGCGGCGTGTCCGGCCGGCATCGCCGCCGTTCATCTTCCCCCAGCGGCGCGTCGGCAAGCTGCCACGCATCTTCCCCCAGCGGCTCGTCGGCGAGCCGCCGCGCATCTTCCCCGAGTATGTCGTCGACGCGGATCTACTGGTCTATTGCCATGCATCTTCCCCGGGTATGTCGCCGACTTGATCTTACATTTTGTTTAAAGTAGCACATAAAACTTGTCTAGTATTTTAAGTCTAGTATTGTGTTATGTCTAGTATTGTAGTACTGCCGATGATGAATATGCCCTCGACACTAGATCTTACATTTTATTTAAAGTAGCATCTACCGATCTAGTATTGTAGTGCTGTCTAGTATTGTAGTATTGTGTTCTGTCTAGTATTGTAGTACTGCCGATGATGAATTCACCCCTCAACACTAGATCTTACATTTTATTTAAAGTAGCATAGAAAACTTGTCTAGTATTTGAAGTCTAGTATTGTGTTGTGTCTGTTTTTAGTACTGCCGATGATGAATACATCCCTCAATACTAAATCTTGCACTATTTTAAGTCTACTAATCCATGTATTTTATATGCAGAAACACCATGCAGATCCAAACAAGCTTTAAAAGAGCTAAATACAAAGTGGGATCATATCCGTGAACCGTCGCTGTTGTGACGTTTCGCTGCACTGTTCAAAACATTTTTTTAATTAAGAGTGTCTTGGACAGTGTGGCCGAAATGTCACAGCGGTGACGCTATTATATTTCGGCGACACCGTCCAAGATGGAGCAAGCCTCAGTACGAAGAATTTGGCAAGATTAATTTGCTAAGGAGGCTTGCGAGCTCGGTGTGGTTTCTGTTTTTCAGTTTCTCCATCTATTTTGTGTATGTGTGTAGCAATTTGGCTGCAGATGTGATTTGGAGAAGCATGAAACCGCTACTCGAGTCTTTTGCTAGGTCGAATTCCGTTTTCGGCGCTTCGGAACTGAGGAAGAAGATGGAGTTGGAGAAGAGTGGAGTGTCATAAAAGTTAAGTTTAGGGAGGCATGAGAATGATAGGATTAGTGAGGCATGTGTAACTCATCTTTTGATGCTATGTAATGATGACAATTCTTATATACGTTATGAATGGATTTGCTAGCAACTTTGTGCTTGTGCTGTGAGATTTTGAATGTCAATTGGCAACCGCATTGCTGCTGTAGGCTTCTGAACAAATCTCAATGCAAACGAGTAAAATAGAATCTCCGTTACTGATGCACCGATACATCGGAAACGGAGATTGGTCGGCAACCGTAGCCAACTTAGGCCTCATCGGAAACGGTGTTTTGCCTCCGTTACCGATGAAGGCCTTCACATCAGTGACAGAGTCGGGGACACAGACCCTTTCTCCGTTGCCGAAGGGCTTTTTGGCCCGTTTTCGATGTGTCGTTCTGTACTAGTGATGGGACGGTGGCGTGGCCGGGGTTGGGGACGCGCTGAAGCCAGGAGGGCGACGCGGGATGAGCTCGATGAGGAAGGAGCCAGAGTTGATTAACTCGAGGACGCGGGAAGCCGAAGGTAATGCGGTTGATGGAGCAGAGGGCGTGACCCTGCCCAGCAGCAAAGAGGAACTGGTCGAGTCCTTGGAGCGCGCGGACGGAGGCAGGACGGACGTCGGGGACCCAGACGAAGCAGGAAGCGTCTGAGCCGCACGCGAGCGGCGCCGAGAAGCAGCCATCGACGAGCTGTGAGTCGCCCTGCGGCCACGCCGCAGCGGCGCCAAGGCCAGAGCAGCAACCTCCTCCGAAAGGCGAGCGGCGTCCTCCTCCGCGGCGCGCGCCATCTCGGCGCGAAGAGCCAGAGCCGCAGCTTCGAGCTCGGGGCTGTCGATCATGGCCGGAGCTTCGGAATGGAAGCCATGGCGGCGGCCCCTATCACGGTTGGAAGAGCGGCCGCGGTCGCGGCCGTTGTCGCGCCCAGAGCCGCCGTCGTGATCCCGCTGGCGCGCAGGACGCGACAGGCTACGCCTGATAGCGGCGCGGCACCCCAACTCCTGGATTGACCGCGGCGCGGTCGTCGTCCCGGCGCGCAGAGTGGCCACGGGAAGCTTCGTGATGGCCAGGAGGGCTCCGCTCGCCGTCGACAACGCCCACCTCCCAGTCAAAGACCTCGGTGCGCCGCGGCCTGGACGGCACGCCCGAAACGACCTCAACGCCGGAGAAGTCCTCGTACATGACCAGATGGACAAGCACGCGAGAGCGGAGAGCATGCCTCCCGATGGAGGGCACGAACGGGAGGACGCGCGCCGGCAGCTTGAGGTTCTTGACGCGCGGGATGGAGTCGGGGTTGTCCGTCCAAACCCACACCCCAAGCATGGTGGCGTCCTCCCTGTTCACATACCTGGCCATGACGTAGTCGATGTCGCACTCATCCCCAATGGAGCGAGACACCGAGTCCGCATCCCAAGCGTGGAGCTTGACGCCTTCTAGCTCGAGGTGGCAGTGGTAGCGCATGTCGATGAAGTCCGCTTGCGCCTCAAGCGCCCAAGGCTTCATGCGGATGTCGAGTATCCCAATGCGGAAGGACGGGTTGGCGAGGGCGAGCAGGAGGTGGTGCTGGTGCGTGAAGTCGACGAGGAAATCCTCCGGATAGCAGCGCACGACGGTCATGCACGACACCGGAATCTCGAGCTTGTCGAAGAGCGCGTCGGTGATCGCCGCAGGAGTCACCCGCGGCCTCGTGTCGCCCAGGCTGAGCATGACGACGGAGCTGGTCAACGCCGAGGCAGAGCGCTGCATGGCCGGCGTGGCCGGTAGGACGACGCTCGCCTCCGCCGGGCGAGAACGCGGGTCACTAGGACGGCGGGCCATCTCCTGCCGGCGAGCTTGGCGGGGAAGAGGCGGGAACGTGGCGGTGTCGAGGTGGAAGTCGCGTGCCGGGGCGGGAGCCGGCGGGCTTGGAGCGCGAGCGTCAGGGCACCCCTCTCGATGTGGCCGGAGCGGTTGCAACGGCGGCAGCACCACGGGTTGAGGCAGTCTCTGATGAGATGACCTTTCTTCAAGCACTTGAAGCAGCGTCCACGGAGATGAGCGGGGATTTGAAGGCCTGGGCGACGCGGAGCAGGTGGGGGTCTTGAAGGCATTGAAGGAGGCGTCTGACGGGGGCGACGGTGCTGGACGAGCTGCCAGGGACGCTCCGCTTCTTCCGGATCTTCAATACGCAGCTCAGATGCCGGGATGGAGCCCGAGGAGACAACGGGAGCAAGAGGGGATGGATTTGATACTGCTCCGAAGATACGCCATGAATGCCCGATGAAGAAATCGATCCCGCATTGAAGTTGCTCGTACGACGCTGGACAGGGCTCGACGGGCGCGCGGCGGAGGGGACAGGCGCCAGCTGGGTCTCCGGCACCTCTTCCACGTCGGAGAGGGAGCTCAAGTCGCCGACGACCACCGATCTGACCCGAGGCAGCGGATCTGGCAGCGAGACATTGGGCGACGGGGCCGGAGCGGCCGACGTCGGGAGGGGGCGGTGGTGGTGGGTAGGTGCGGTCGCCGCCGCCGTCGCAGGAGCGGGTGCGGGCATCTTTTGAAATTGGCTCCACGCCCACATTCAACCTGCGAGGGATGTTTAGTTCAGTAGAGGAAATGATTGTGTCCTTTGCATGTGGTTTTGGCACCCTTGAGCCGGCTCCGAAAGTTGGGGATGAACATCGGGATGCTGTAAGTTTTTGGGGCAGTCCGGACCGATAGAGGTGTCGGTGGAGATGTTGCAGGCAGCAGGCCCATAAATCTAGTGGGATATAAGTTTTTGGAAATAGACATATTTTCATTTTCCCCACTCTTCTTATCTGTGTACGACAATTTCATGAAAGCAAATTGTTTAACTACATATATGCCAATGCTACCTTTTGAAATAAAAAAAAACACTGCGCAAATGACTTGTAAAAAAAAGGCAGTCGCATGGCAAACTCCAGAATAAAGTGAGTTGTGAGGTCATTTATTAATAAAATATATAAATTCTCCAAATTCAAACCCTCAGCCTACTGCATCTGCATCGTGCCCCATCGAATCTCCCAAACCCTGAATCTAGCTTCCCATCCCGAGTCCCGACCTGCCCAACTGCACTCCTCAGCCGCGTCGAGCGCGTTGGTGCCCGAGCGGGGCAGCGAGGAAAAGGCAGCGGCCACATCTTCCATCTCGCCAGCCGCCGGCCATGGAGAAGGAGGTTGCAGCGTCGCCACCCGCACCCGACCCCGACAGGCCGGAATCCAAAGGAGCCCAGTGGAAGCCGCCACGGAGTGGCGACCGCTACGAGACCGCCGTAGATCTGGTTAGCCGCCTTCCCGACGACATTCTCGGCACCGTCATCTCCCTCCTCCCCACCAAGGAAGGAGGCCGCACGCAGGCCCTATCCCGCCGATGGCGCCATCTCTGGCGCTCTGCACCTCTCAATCTCGAGGTCAGCACAGGGGCCCGAGTATTCGTCCCCACTCTTGTTCGCCCCTCCGCCGTCTCCAAGATAATCTCCGAACACCGTGGTCCGGCCCGCAGTTTCTACTTTCTGGGCCGACCCACCGGCGACCTCTGCTCTGCGGTGGAGAGTTGGTTCCACTCCCCAGCCCTCGCCAACCTCCAGGTGCTTCACATCTCTTCGCCACCTGGGACGGGCTACCCGCTGCTGCTCTCTACTCTGCCCTCCGCGTCCACCCTCATCATTGCCCGTATCTGTAATTGCGATTTCCCTGACAAGATCGTGCAGTCCATGAATTTCCCTCTCCTCAAGCAGCTATCCTTGGTTTCGGTTTCAATATCGGGGGACGTTTTACATGGCTTGCTCTCGGGCTGCCATGCCTTGCAGAGCTTATTCATGTCAGGAATTACTGCTACGAGTTGCCTCCGTGTTAGCTCGTCCACTCTTAGGAGCATTGGTTTCAGCCATGGCTCTGATGAAATACCAGAACTGGTAATCGAAGACGCTCCTTCCCTTGAAAGGCTACTATTACCTCATTATTCTTTCCCAGAGGATTGTGTGACTATGAGGGTAATTAGGGCCCCTAAGCTCGAGATATTGGGTCCTTGCTCACCGATACGGATCTTCCGGGTAAGAACCGCAGCCAGCATTTTGCTTTCCTACGTACATGATTATCTTTTGATGTTCTTTGTTTTTATTTTCAGGGCATGAGGCCAGTCAGCTCGGCAAACTCAATGTGTACCTTGAAGATTTTGGCTCTCGGGTCATCTGAATTGCACACAGTTCTTAACGTCCTTAGGGGGTTTCCTTGTTTGGAAAGGCTCTATGTTACTGTGAGTAGTCATCTTTGCTTAAATATATGTGTTATTTTACGGACATATTAGACAGTATAGTTAGCAACGGCTTTAACATAAGCCTGTTTTTTCCGTTTTGTAGTTGCACAAACACTGTGAGATGGATAAGAAAAATGAGCCTCTGTATGACCCGCTACATCCAATCGAATGCCTTCAGACCCATCTAAAAAAAGTGGTGTTTAAGTCGTTCTTAGGCAATGATCAACATGTTGACTTTGCCAGGTTTTTTGTTTTGAATGCAAAAGTGCTAAACAAAATTGAACTTGAAGGAGACTACAAGAGTGAATCTGTGGCTTGTCTACAAGTGGAAAACAGGGCTTCTCAGGATGCTCGATTTGAATTCAGGAGTCAATATTTTCATACTAATATCGACCAGCATATCCATGATTTTTCTGTGGCCGACCCGTTCAGCCAACCGTAGAGAGGGTTGGTGTTTGAAGATTGCACTGGCCTGTGCTCGTTTTGTTGATGGTGGTGATGTCAAAAGATTGCACTGTCTTGTACTCATATTTTGTAGTGACACCTGAAGAAGTGAAGATTACATTGTCTTTCACATAAGTCTGCCCTTCTCCTAATCTAAAGCCTCTGTAATTCCAGTAAGTTATGAAGTTACCCCTGTTAAAACTGCAGGAGTCGTTTTTAGATACAAAATTTGTGCATGCTGAAAACTTCTAATGGTGAGGGATGCACAAATATTGCTGCCAAAATTGTAAACAGAGGGCTGACAAGTGGTAGCCCTATCTGCTGAAACTCCTACAATCTTATCCTGTGCAATTATGGCTTTGTTCTGCCTAAGCTAGGCTAGAAACACATGGCTTGTGTTTGTGTTGGAAACTTCATTGTCTTTTCAGCTTTATGCAAACATTGAAACATGAGATGTTTAATTGTTGATTTGGTTTTTGGTGTACATATAGCATTTCTTTGGTGCTTACGAAAGAGGCAACCTGTAGGCTAGCCCCCTATGCTATTTAGCTAGGAAGGAGATGCTAAAGTAATTTTCTGGTCATTATTTCTCTTCGACTGCAACCGGTTACCTTATTGACTTACTGAAATGCAATTGATTGCATCATTGTACAAGGTTGCATGTATATGTACTCAGATTGGGGTAATGACCTGAAAATAGCGTTGGCCTGGCAGGGATCCTGGTGTATACAGTACACTGCTTGTTGACTTAATTTTTTGCATTATTGCCAGTTACTTATTCTAGACATCTCTACTGTTTGCAAAACCATGCTTTACTGGAATTTTATCACTGAGTATGGGGTGTCTTGCTAGCCAAGTAAAAAGAGGCTCAAGATTTTTGCTCCATATTTATCGGTGGGCATGTGCATCTCTCCCATACTCTGACCTGCTGTGGAGCTATATAAGGTGTTTTTAGAGTACCAGTGTTTGTAAAAATTCTAGTAGTGAATATGTATCAGCTCACAGACTTTCCAGCATGTACCGCCGTAAGATGAATTCCTTTTAATATAATCTTTCAGGGTTGCTATGATTAGAGCCAAAGTGCCAAATCCATTGCAGGGCAACAGCTAGTGCCAGGAGGATTGATTTATAACCTGAAGATTGCATCAAATTAGACAGTTTTAGTTAATAGCATGGTGAAATGAGAGGTTCAGGTTCCTCACAGTTTCATGTGGAAGCTGCCTTGGTAGGGTTATTCGTACTGAAGATGCTTTGTCAAAACGAATTCAAAAGCAGCACATCAATTCCTCTTATTTCATCATCCTTGCTACTCTATTTATTTTATTTGGAAAATATGTAAACCCTTTTTTAGGCTGGAACACAATCCAAAACCAATCTGTTTGGAAACTGGTTGGGTGGAAGGATACAAAAATGTGCCTAGTGACGTGATGTTCAGCTCGTGGAGTTGTGGTGGAGTTGAGTTTTACATAATTTATATTGTCATCAAACCTGGTTATACTGACGTTAAGAAATAAAATTCCTATGATACATAATATGCATGTTCTCTATGTATATGCCGACTATCGGTGCAAAAAAAATCATATTCCAAGCTACATAAAAATAACATAATTCTGGTGAGTAAAGTGAAAATAGTACTCCTTTTGTTCACAAAATAATGTCTAGATATATACAAATTTAGAGTAGGTTGAGACATCTTTTTGTGAATGGAGTGAGTATGTTTGAATCTGTCAGAATTTTCTCTTTTTAGTGTAGCCCAAAATATACGTTCGTTTTTTATATGTATGTGTGTAAAAGAATTCAGATTTTTTGAAGAAAAAAGTACGCTTTTCAAATATCACGGGAGCCACTACGGATTTCCGATTTTTTTTTGTCAACCCCAGATATATGCCACTGCCACCTTTTTTTAGATAAAGAATGTATATTAATATCGCGGAGATACAAATTACACCCAGCCTCTGCAACAACGCAACAACCAGAGCTGTTACGGATACACACAGCCGAAAGACAATAAGAAGAAGAAATAAAAAGAAAAGTCCCGCTACAGAGTTACAGTCAGTGCAGCAGCCGCACAACCACCACCAAGACACCACCTGATGTCCAAATCTTCAAAAGCAACGTCTTCAAGAAGAACAGTGCCAGACACAACCAATTAAGGCCAGACCTTGGGTTTTCACCCTGAAGATAATAGTCCCCGCTCTCAAAACAATGTCTTCAGCAAGACCATTGCCAGGCACAACCAATTAAGGCCAGACCTTGGATTTTCATCCTGAAAGGTAGAACGTTGAACTTCACCTGTGATGTTGCCCCCACTAACATACCGCTGCTCCGCCTCCTGCAACTCCAAGCAAGTTCCTCATCGACGCAAAGCCTCCAATCGCCATTTGCTAGTCCTTTAATCTCAGCTTTCATGACATTCCCCGCCTCTGACTACACCATGGATTTGCCCATGATGGCACAGAAGCAGAGCTTCACGCCGCTCCCTCCGGCGCGACCGAATCCCTCCGATCCAGCAATCTCTAGGAATTAGCCCATGAAAGATCACCGGCGGAGCCTTCCGAAACTCGACACTCTTGCCAGATCGAGGTACCGGCGTCAAGCAGATCTTCGTCTTCTCGCGATTTGGAACCCTAGGACCACCGCCTTTATTCAGGCCGAGCCCCCACGCAATCGACCATCCCGGGGTTAGATGGGGAATCAACCACATCCAGCCCTAGCAGTCCTGCCACCTTTTGAAAAAAAAAATCACTGCGCAAATGACTTGTAAATAAAATCTGGCAATGACTTGTGAAAACAATAGCAGTCGCATGACAAACTCCAGAAATAAAGGTGTTTCGCAAAAAAAAAAACTCCAGAATAAAGTGAGTTCTAAGGTCATTTATTAAAATTTATAAATTTCTCCAAATTCAAACCCTTAGCCTACTGCATCGTGCCCCATCGAATCTGCCAAACCCTGAACCTCTCCATCGTGGCTGGGAAGCCGGCGGCGGCCAACCCTAGCTCTGCATTCCGGCTCCCGACCTCCCCAACTGTACTCCCCAGCCGCGTCGAGCGCGTTGGTGCCCACATCGTCCATCTCGCCACCCGCTGGCCATGGAGAAGGAGGTTGTAGCGTCGCCACCCGCACCCGACCCCGACAAGCGGGAATTCAATGGAGCAGAGTTGAAGATGGGACGCAGCAGCGACCGCGACAAGACCGTCGGCGATCTGATCCGCCGCCTTCCCGATGACATTCTCGGCACCATCATCTCCCTCCTCCCCACCGATGGCGCCACCTCTGGCTCTCGGCGCCTCTCAATCTCGAGGTCAGCACATCAGTATTCCTCTTCACCGCTGTTCGACCCTCCACCGCCTCCAAGATAATCTCCGAACACCCTGGTCCAGCCCGCAGATTCAGCTTCCTGCCCCCCCCCCCCCCCCCCCGCCGGCAGCTTCCACGACGCCATTGATCTCTACTCTGAGTTGGAGAGTTGGTTGCACTCCCGAGCCCTCGCCAACCTCCAGGAGCTTCATATCTCCTTGCCACGGGGTTCGATTAGCCACCAGCTGCTACTGTCGGCTCTCCGCTCGGCGTCCACCGTCCTCGCTGCCAGTATCCGTGATTGCGATGTCCCCGGCGAGATCGTGCAATCTCTGAATTTCCCTATCCTCAGGCAGCTATCCTTGATTTCCGTTGCGATATCGGCAGACGTCTTACATGGCTTGCTCTCATGCTGCCATGCCTTGGAGAGCTTATTCATGTCCGGAGTTGATTCTAGGGGTTGCGTCCGTGTTAGCTCGTCGACTCTCAGGAGCGTTGGTTTCCGTAGTGACTCTTTTGATATAGGAAATCTGATCATCGAGGACACTCCTTGCCTTGAAAGGATACTATTGCCTGAGAACCATGTGCCTCTGAGGGTAATTAGGGCGCCTAAGCTCGAGATATTGGGTCCTTGCTTACCGATGTGGATCTCACAGGTAGGAATGCAGGGATGAGATTTGCTGACTTTGCTCCCCCTGACTTTGAGTCACTTACGTGTGGTGGGGCCCACACGTAAGTGACTCAAAGTCAGGGGGAGCAAAGTCAGCGAATCTCATCCCAGGAATGCAACCAGCATTTGGCATTCGTACGTACAGGTAATTATCTTTTCATGTTCATTGTTTTTTTTTCAGGGAATAAAGCCAGTCAGCTCGGCAAACTGGATGCGCACCTTGAAGATTTTGTCTCTCAGATCTGCTGAGAGTGAATTGCGCACAGTTCTTAAAGCCCTCAGAGAGTTCCCCTGTTTGGACAGACTCTATGTCTCTGTGAGTACTCATCTTGTCTTTCTTATGTGTATTATTTAATTGACATATAATTTAGAATAGTTAGTAGCAGCTATAACATAAGCCTCTTCTTCCCATTTTGCAGTTCCACACACACTACACGTGGAGAAATGAGCCTCTGTATGACCCATTACATCCAATCGAATGCCTTCAGACCCATTTGAAAAAAGTGGTGTTTAAGTCATTCTCAGGCAATGATCAGCAGGTTGAATTCGTCAGGTTTTTTCTTTTGAATGCAAAAGTGCTAGACAAAATTGAATTTGAAGGAGAATGTGACTACACCAGTGAATCGGTGGCTTATCACCACATGCTGCTACAAGTAGAAAATAGAGCTTCTCGGGATGCTCGATTTCAATTCAGGAATCAATATTGTCATACTAATATTGACAAGCATATCCATGATTTGTCAGTGGCCGACCCGTTTAGCGAACCATTGAGAGAGTTGGTGCTTGAAGATTGCACTGTCCTGTGCTCATTATCTAGGCCGTGTTGATGCCTGAAGATTGCACTGTCTTGTTCTCATCTTTTGTTGACGGTGTTGATGCATGAAGATTACATTGTCTTGCACATAAGTCTGCCTTGCTCCTAGTCTAAAGTTCCTCTGTAATTCCAGTAACTTATGAAGTAACCTGTCAAAACTCCAAGGGTTGCTTTTAGATTTAAAAATAGTGCACTGGTGAAAACCTCTAATGTCGATGGATGCACAAATATCACTGCCAAAAATTGTAAACAGAGGGAGCTAGCAAGTGGTAGCCCCATATGCTGAAATCCTACGGTCTCCTGTGCAATTATGGCTTTGATACCTACTAGTTGAGTTTACTAAAATGCAATTGATTGCATCATTGTAAAATCTTGCAAGTATTTTTCCCTTTTCTATTGGATTGGGCTAATCACCTTAAAATAGTGTTGGCCCTGGCAGGGATCCTGGTGTACACTGCTTGTTACTTGTTTTTTATTACTTGTAAAAGAGCTAGTAGCGAATATATATCAGCTCCTACAATTTCAAGCATGTACTGTAAGGCCAATTCATTTCAGGATTGCTGTAATTAGAGTCAAGCCAATTGCAGGGCAACAGCTAGTGCCGGGTTGCTCAAGGATTTATTTGAGAACCTGAAGATTGCATAAAATTTGACAATTTTCAGTTAAAAGCATGGTGAAATCACATGCGGAAGCTGCCTTGGAGGGGTTATTCGTACTGAAGATGCTTTGTCCAAAAAAATTCAAAAGGCAGTACTTCTATTCCTCAGATTTCACTATGCTTCCTATTTTATTTTATTTTATTTAAAAATACAAACTTCTTTTTTGCGATGTGATGTTCAGCTGTGGAATTTTAGAGAATTTTTAGTTGTTAAGGATGCGAAAATGAGACTCGTTTGTCTCACTTTCCCCTCATTTTGTAATAGTCTAGTACAAAATGTGGAAAAGTGGGACAAACGGGTCCTGTTTTCGCATCCCTAATAGTTGTCACCTTTTTTCGAAATGGGAGCTTAACGCCCTAGCCTCTGCATCAGGTGATGCACATGGCTTTAATAGTTGTCACCTAAACCAGGTTATACTGACATTAAGAAATAAAATTTTCATTGGCAGTGCTGACGGCTTTATATTTCCTGTTGTTGTAGCTTCAGCACTCCTCGGAGAGCATGGCCAGTGGCAGCAAATGGGTGAAGTATGAAGAGGCAACTGCGTCCTTGTTTTTGGTTGCTGAGGGATGTTCAGTTCAGTCTAGCTGACATTTCTGTTCTTCCTTGATGTAGCTGCTAAAGCTATTTAACCATGAGAAAATTACTAGTTGGTCTGTTACTGAAGTACTGAAATCTCGTTATTAGAAGCTGTGGAAGATGCCCCTCCAGATCGAACGCAAAACTAAATGATCAACTCCTAAACCTTGCACAACTCGGACCATACTAGCTACTGTAGTTCTACTCGAACTAGGACAACGGCTACTAACACACGGAATCTAGTTGGACATGTAGTGATCTAACGTGGAAACTAACCAGAACGTATTAGCGGCAAGATTAAGCTAACACGCCGGCCATGGAGAAGGAGGTTACAGCGTCGGCACCCGCGCCTGACAAGAGAAAATCCAATGGAGTTGAGTGGAAGCTGGAACGGAGTGTCGACCGCGATGAGACCGCCGGCGATCTCATCAGCCGCCTCCCGGATGACATCCTTGTCACCGTCATCTCCCTCCTCCCTGTCAAGGAAGGAGGCCGCACGCAGGCTCTCTCATGCCGATGGCGCTACCTGTGGCGTTCTGCGCCGCTCAACCTCGAGGTCAGCATTTGCCGACCGGCCTTCTTCCCGGCCACCGCCGTGTGCTTCTCCGCCGCCTCCAAGATAATCTCCCTACACCGAGGTCCGCTCCTCAGATTATACTTCCCGGGCCTACGCACCGGATACATCTGCTCTGCGGTGGAGCGTTGCCGCGTTGGTTCAACTCCCGTGCCCTTGCCAACCTCCAAGAGCTCGATATCAGCTACGTGAGTCGTCATAAGAGCTACTCGTTGCCGCCGTCCACGCTCTGCTGTTCATCCACCCTCCTCGTTGCCAAGATCAGCAACTGTGATTTTCGCCACCAGATCTTGCCGCCTATAAATTTCCCCTTCCTCAAAAAGCTCTCTTTGCACCACGTTTCTATCTCGAGGGGCGTCTTCCATAGCTTGCTTTCCGTCTGCCTTGCCTTGGAGAGCTTATACATGTCACACGTTCGTGCCCCGGGTCGCCTCCTCCGTGTTAGCTCGCCGACTCTTAGGTGCATTGGCTTCCACGATAGAAACGTTAAGTTGATCATCAAGGATGCTCTTCGCCTTGAAAGATTACTAATACCTCATGGTCTTCAAGTTGATTGTGTGACTATCCGGGTAATTAGTGCACCTAAACTGGAGATATTTGGCCCTTGCCCACTGTACTTCCCGAAACTATGGATCTTCCAGGTAGCAGCCGCAGCCAGCATTTGGCATTCCTAATACGTCATACACATAATTGTCTTTTGACGTTCATTGTTTATTTCTTCAGGGAATGGGCCTAATCAATTCGGCAAACTCAATGTGAACCTTGAAGGTTTTGGCTCTCAGGTCTTTTGCGCATGGATTGCACAAAACTCTTAACGCCCTCAGGGGCTTCCCCTGTTTGGAAAGTCTCTATGTTATGGTTAGTACTTTTCTTTGCTCGCTTTGAATGAATGATTTGGTTGACATATTATCTGGTCTACTTAGCAACAGTTTTAACATATGCCTCTTTCCATTTTACAGTTTTACAAACAGTGTGAGACGGATAAGAAAACTGAGTCCCGGTATGACCCGCTTAATCCAATCGAGTGCCTCCAGACGCATCTCAGAAAGGTGGTGTTCAAGTCATACGTAGGCTATGATCAACAGGTTGACTTTGCCAGGTTCTTTGTTTTGAATGCAAAGGTGCTAAACAAAATTGAATTTGAAGGATTCAGTGACTGCAGCACTAAATCGGTGGCTCGCCAACACAGACTGCTACAAGTTGAAAACAGAGCTTCACAGGATGCTCGGTTTGAATTCAGGAAAACTTGTTTTGGTATTGATTACCATCTCAGCAAGCACATCCATGATCTGTCTATGGGCGACCCCTTTAGATACCCATAGACATGGTTGATGCCTGAAGAATGTGTAGACAGGGTTGATGCCTGAAGAATATGTAGACATCGTTGATGCTAGAAGAATTCCATTGTGTTCTGTATATGTCTGCTCCATTTAACTTTTAATTAATAGAATCCCTTTATCGAAAAAAATGTCTGCACCATTTTTAGTCTGAAATTCCTCTGTAATTTCAGCAACTTATGAAGTAACCCTGTTAAAACTGCACACGATATTTTTTTGATGCTAAAAAGTAGTACTATACTGTGTAGGCATGCAAAAAATTAGTGCCGAAAGTTGTAACTAGGACTCTACGAGGGAGCTGTTAATCCAGCTGCCAAAACACCTCTTTCCCTGTACAATTGTGTCTTTCTTATGCCTAAGCTTGCGTTACTAACTTATGTCTTTTCAGTTATATATACAAGTACCAGAACTGTATTTGCTAATTACATTTCGAAAAGAAAAAAAGGTACCAGAACTGTAGTTGCTAATTACATTTTTCACACACACGTAACATCTTCTTAATGCCTAGAAAGGTCAACGTGACGGCTAGGGACAATGCTTCCGTAATTTCCCAGCTATGCTATCAGGTTGAAGGTTTTGCTAATGATCCTCAACAACCCAGGGGCAGTGAATGCTGCAGTACTCACCAATCACCATGTCTCTGTCTGCAGCTGGAACATGCTTCAGACTTGCAAGTAAATTTTCTGGTTGATCAGTCATTAAAGTTTAGTTTACTGTGGTGAAACTGATTGCACCTTTGTACAGATTTGCAAGTAATTTTTCTGATAGCATCACTGCCAGAGTACTAGATAGACAGTATTTTTTTTTTGACGGAGAGTACTAGATAGACAGTAGTGTGTTCTATTTAGGGGATGAAGATTCTGGCTTTGAAGTCCAGAAAGGAGTATTTTACCTGCCCAACTCTTCAGGGCAGTGGGCCTTGAGGCCTTGTCACTTCATGCGCTCCAAAATGCCCGTGATGACACATCCCAAAAAAAAATGCATTATGACAGAAATAATGTTTATTTTTTAAGAAGAAGAGACTTGCCGGCTAATGAATGGAAACGGACGCCGTAAAAGAGATAAAGTTCATCAGTAAATGAAATCAGAGATAGGCCCCGGTTGGATCGCTGTATATTGGAGTAGACAATGCGACAGGAAATTTTCACGGACCCAACTAAGGTCAGGCAGTGGACCAGAGGACCTTGGCCTCATCCCTTCCCCACTACTGTAGCGAAGGGCGATTTCTTGGAACCCCGTTCGAACCACCTCACCGGCGGCGATTCGCCAGGTCCCCTTCTCTCCGCCGGCCGCTTCGGCGGCGGGAGGGTCGGGGAGCCACGGATCTCGTCATGTGTACAGTGTAGGCTCGAGTAGGTGCCTGCCGGCGGCGTCGTGGAGGAGATGGCGCGGCCGGTCGGGCGTTTTGGTGGCGGCGGTGATCTCCTCTGGTGGTGGTGCTCTTCGGAGGGCAACCACGGATCCGCCTCCTTCCCCTCGTGCACGGCTCCATGGTGGTGCGGTGCGCTCGCTTCCCGTCCCGGTGGCCGTGGAGTGGCGGCGCCAGTTCCGAAAGCTCCCGTAGGTGATGATATGGCGAACCAGATCGAGGGTGACGGCAACGATGCAGGGTGGAGGCTCTCTGGAGCTGAGGACTGTCGACTTCCCGTCCGCCATGGGACTCTCTCCGATCCAAGGATGCAGTGGAGGAGCGGCGGCGGCGCGCCGGCAGAGCGTCCTCGTCAACGTCGGCGTCTTTGTAGTTTCTGCATGACTTGTGTGTAATTTCCTTTTTCTTGAGGACTGTCTTGTAAGAACTCTGGTTTAATATATCTGATCTTTCTCCGCAAAAAAAAAAAACTAAGGTCAGGCAAGCACAGACTAGTGACAGCGTCGTCCAGCCTTACTCAAGATGCATAGAAATACGCCTCGTCCTGCAATATAATCCAGACCGAGGCTTATCCTCCTTGAGAATCACCTTTCTATAAGCAAGTCCATAGTCGCCATGTTTCGTTCACCTCTTGGTTGTAGAAGAAAGCACCATCTATTTAAATCTAGTTTCAGCACATCCTCTCCTGGAATAATTAATCACTTCATCAGTCATTCCCTTCAACTCATTTACATCAATCTTGTTCCTATGATTCCACAAGGTAGGCTCCAGAGAAGGTGACGTCTGATCTTCGTTTCAATAAAAAGTTGACAGTCTTTGACGTCGTCATTCTATTTACTTTCTTCAATTGCAGCTTCGAAACGTCTTCTTTCTTAACTTATGGTACTGTGAGCCTTATATTCTGGACTTGGCAGGTTAAACATGTTTCACATTTCGGAACATGTTTCACATTTCGGAACCACATACCTGAACTGAAACTACTACTCGTGTTAACAGGCACTGACTGAACCACATGCAAACAAGTTCAGTGATAGATAGATAAGCAGAAAGAGAGCAAAACATTGTTCTTCAGCTGTTCTCCAAGCGCGCAACACACCAAAGTTCGTTCCACACCAAACTTCCAAAAGAGTTCCGTGGTGCCAATTCGTTGGGCCAACATCGACTTGGAGACCGTCCTACAAGGCCTCCCAGTGGTGCAAACTACCTTCCCTATGCGCTACCTTGGGCTACCTCTTTCGGTTCGGCGGCTTAAGCGTGGGGACTTCCAATACCTTGAAGACAAATGCGCTGCCAAGATCCCGCCTTGGCAAGGGAGATACATCACCACCATAGGGAGAGCGACCCTTGTCAAATCGGTCATGTCCTCTCAAGCAATTTTCTCGTTGACACCACTCATTGTTCATCCGGAGGTCCTCCAAAATATCAACAAGCTTGAGCGCGCTTTTCTTTGGGCGGCCACCGATAAGGTTTCGGGTGGGCAATGCAAGGTAAATTGGGAGGCGGTGTGCCGGCCAACCCACCTCGGAGGGCTTGGCATTCTTAACTTGGACAAGTTCGCGAGGGCTCTCCGTCTACGTTGGCCATGGCTCGAATGGAAGGACTCCAACAAGATTTGGGCCAGTTTTGGAAATCCTTGCAATTGTGAGGACATGGACCTTTTCTACGCCTCCACTTTGATCACCGTCGGTAACGGGAAGAAGACTTCGTTTTGGCACGCCCCTTGGGTGAATGGGCTCAAACCAAGGATCATAGCCCCTCTAATCTTTGAAATCTCTACAAGAAAAAATTGGAGCATACATGATGCCTTGCTCAACAATGCTTGGTTTCAAAAAATCAAAATGGATGAGGAGTTCTCCATGCAACATCTCCATCAATTTGTCAATTTATGGGTGCAAATCCATGACTTCGAGCTTGACAACGCCTTGGAAGACACCATCACATGGACCATTTCGGCCAATGGAGAGTACTCGGCTAAGTCGGCTTACCAAGCCCAATTCCACGACGTCATCCATACCGACATGAATAGCCTTGTTTGGAAAGTTTGGGCTCCTCCAAAAATCAAGTTCTTCGCTTGGCTTGCGCTTCAAAATAGGATGTGGACGGCGGATCGCCTAGCTAGAAGGGGTAGGCCAAATTGTGGATTGTGCCCCCTTTGCAAGAGAGCCCCGAGACAATTGTACACCTCCTTGTACATTGTCGGTTTACTACTAGGCTTTGGGATATGATCAAAGATTGGCTTGGCCTACACGCCCTTGACACCACCGGATGGGCGAATTTTTCACTTATGAAATGGTGGAGGCAAATGGCTATGAGAGGTGTTCCCAACCGCAAGGCCTTGGCTTCAATCACTCTACTCGTTTCTTGGGAACTTTGGAACGAGCGCAACACTCGTGTCTTCCGCAACAAGCATGCGTCGCCGACGACCATCTTAGCCAAGATCAAGTTCAAAACCAACCTTTGGGTGCTCGCGGGTGCGAGGGGGTTTGGGTCTTTTATTACCGGAGAGTAGTGGCCTTGTACTTCTTTGGTGTGGTTGTTGTTGTAAACCTAGACTTTCCATGTCTAACATTCTCTCTTAATTTTTTTTGAAGGGAGTGCGTGTACAACATCAGATCAACAAACGCACACACACGCAGAGAGACAGGAACGAGCTCACCGCCCGGCGAGGCCAGGATCCGCCGCACCGCCCGCCACTTCCAAGCACCAGCAGCACGCCGCCAGGGAGGAAGAAGGCGAGGTCACCGCACCCTGAAGTCGACGACCCGACCAACCAAGTTGAACTGCCGCATGATCCATCCGATGCAGGCGCCGGAATCTGGTCGATGAACGAACCTCGGCTCCGAGCCGTCGCCAGCCCGCCCTCGCCGTCTCCCGCCGGAAACGAGCACGAGGACGCCACCCTTCTTCCGCAGAGCCGACCAAGCTCGCCGAAGGAGAACCTCCCGTCTTCAAACTCCCACGCAGATGTCTTCCTCCCGCCGGCCTGTACAGAGGAAGAAGAACAAGAGCATGCCGAGGAATCCGCAGATCCGCGGCCACCAAAAGTCGCCCGCGCCGCCGCGGAGCTCCGAGGAGCGCCACCGCAGAAGGGGAAGCGCGCCGACCCCCACCCAGCCGCCGACACCATCGCCACCTCCACGACGCCGCCGGCGGAACCCTACCGCGACCTACACTATATACAGGCCGGGATCCGGGGATCCCCCGCCCTCCCGCCGCCGGAGCGGCCGACGGAGGGGAGGAATCGCCCGGATCACCGGCGAGCGAGGTGGTCGGACGGGGCGCTCTCAAAAATCGCCTCTGGCTCTACAGTAGAGGAAGAGGAGGAGCGACCGACAGCTCCGCTTCCAACATTCTCTCTTAATTAATCATAATGGGGCAAATCTTTTGCCCCACTAGTTTCTAAAAAAACTTTCCACCAACAGAAAGCAGCTTGGCGTTTAGCCCAGTAGGTGATCCAGTAGTAGCTAGGATCACAGTATCAGAAGAGATACATGCTTTGATCGCTGTACCAAAAGAATTGCGGGTGGTATGTAAAAAGCAAGGATTTGTCACCCTTGCAAACCTGTAAATGTGCTGAATTCAACAGATTAAGATGCAAACAAATAGACTGAGCACGCATGCCAAAATAGAGATCGACCATGACCATATGAAGCAAGCTAGCTAGCATCCATAGGTGCTGAATTTTGCAACCTGGAATGGTTGAAACAGGAGGTCTCATGAAAATGTTTGGTGCAAATGAAAGTGGAAAACGTATGTGCAATACCAGAAACGCCGAACGGTTTGATAAAAAAGAGAGCTTATTATACACTATGATAGCATCCAGCGAAATCAACAGTCAGTATTGCTCGAAGTCAACAAAATGCATCCACTAACATGAGCACGCTCATATCACATATTCTAACTAGTACTACTCCCTGCCGTATATAGGCAAATGAATGCCAAGTATTTTGGGACGGAGGGAGTGGTAATTACTGATGCACAGCTCGAATGGAATCTTCTCATGCAAATTTATTGTGTGAACCATGTTCAAATGTCATGCATGAATGCTAGCATCTGCAAATTTATTGTTATCAGCTATTTTAAACTGTCTGCCATTTCATTTTCTCCAACATGGGAAGGAATAGGTGGAAAAGCAGCGCATAAACTTTTGGACGGAATGAAGCTAGATATTGGGGAAATTTCAGCAAACACTGAACGAAGTTCTGAAGACAACAATTGTCCAGCTTGCACATGGCAACCCAATTGATAGAACCTTTTTTTTGAAAGAAAAGGGCAAAAGCTTTGCCTTTTATATTGATATAGTAGGAGCAAACATAGGCCTAGGCCGAAAAATAAAAAAGGGCCATGAGGCCAACAACTAAGATGTAATTTCCGCTAAATTTTTAGCACCCGCTAGAATCCAGTTCTTACTTTCCTCTTTGATTTTCTGGAAGAGGTCAATAGGCGTGGAGAACTTGTTGTTGAAGACCCGAGCATTCCTCTCTTTCCACACCTCCCAGGTGATAAGGTGGATGGCCGTCTTCATACCTTTGGGGTTAGCCGTCGAGCCCCCAGCCACGGCCTTCCAATAGGATAGCACGGTTGGGCGGCCCGTCCCAAGGTCCTGCAGGAGAGTTGGAGTAGATAGCCAAGCTGACGCCGTCTGCCAAATTCGCCTGGAGAATCTACACTCAAAGAGGATGTGCCTTGCCGTCTCAGCCTGACAGTTGCATAACTTGCAAATTGGACTATGGGGCCATCCGCGGATGGCAAGGCGGTCAAACGTCCACAGTCTGTTCTGGGCAGCCAGGCAGGCGAAGAAACGGCATTTGGGAGGCGCCCAAGATTTCCACACAAGGTTCTCAAACAAGCAGGGGTAGAGCCGGTGAATTGTGCCTTGTAGGCAGAGCTGGCGGAGTAGCAACCGTTGGTGGTCAGGTTCCAAGTGACGTGACATCCTGGAGCAGGCCCCAGAGGGTGACGTACTGCGCAATGTGCTGAACTGTGAAGTTTTGCACATTGATATCTGAGATCAAGGTGAGGCTAGACGGCACGTCATGGACGCATCTCCGCTTACACTTGGAAGCTTTAAAGATCAGAGGCGCCACCTCACTGAGAGTGGCCCCGTTAAGGCAGGAGGACGACCAGAAAGACGCTTTTTTGCCATCGCCAATGGTGACGTTGGTAGCGGCGTTGAAGAGGTTTCTGTCGACCTGATCATTAGGAGTTTCCAGACCTACCCAAGACTTGTCCGGAGCCACCCATTCATACCATAGCCAACGCAAGCGAAGAGCCCTGGCAAACTTCTCAAGGTCAAGGATTCCGAGGCCCCCAAACTTTTGGGGCGGCAGACCTTAGACCAGTTGACCTTGCACTTTCCACCGCTCACCGAAGCGTTGCATGCCCAGAGCATGCCTCTACGAATCTTGTCAAAAGCCTTGAATGTTTTTTGTCGACCTTAATTGCCGTCAGCAGGAAGATAGGCATGGCAGTGAGCACAGACTTCACAATCTCAGCACGCCCGGCCCTGTTAAGGAATTTGGCCCTCCAAGGGTTAAGCTTTGCAGCCGCCTTGTCCAAGTATGGCTGGAGGTCCACTTGCCTCAGACGGCCAAGCGAAAGCGGAAGGCCCAGATACTTGATGGGGAACTGCGTCTGCGCCACCGGAAACTCTGCAAGGACAGTGTTGATGTCGATGTCCCCGCATCTGATGGGCGTGACAGAGCTCTTCTGAACATTCGTGACAAGCCCCGCGACATCGCCAAAATTGCGAAGCAAGGAGGCCAGGTTAGCGACGTCATGGGCGGCTGGTGCCAGGAAGATGACCGCATCATCAGCATAGAGTGAGACTCGAGACTTGATGAAACCCCCAGGAAGGGGTTGCAGCAGTCCGGCGGTGGTGGCGAGCTCGAGCATCCGAGGAAGTGTGTCAATTGCCAGGTCGAAAAGTAGCGGGGATAACGGGTCGCCTTGTCTAAAGCCGCGGCCATGAAAAATCTCGTCGTCGGGGATTCCATTTAGTAGTGCCCGAGAAGAGGAAGTCCTGAAGATGAGCGATGCCCAAGCACGCCAGTGCGGCGGGAAACCTCGACGCTGCATGAGGTCAAGCAGATAATCCCAATGGACAGAGTCAAAAGCTTTAGCGATGTCCAACTTAACTAGGAGAGATGGAGTGCGGTTGCGATGAAGTCTGCGAGCTGCGCCCCTGAGGTACATGAAGTTATCATGGATGCTTCTGGACTTTATGAAGGCACTCTGACTGCTAGAGGTAATGTCATTCATCTTGGGCCGCAGGCGCAGAACCATGGCCTTGGCGATAATCTTTGGCACAATGTGGATAAGACTGATAGGCCTGAAATCTGAGATGCTTTCTGCCCCCTCTTTTTTTAGGCAATAGCGCAATGCAAGCAGTGCTGATAATCTGGAAGTTGTTGATTGTGAGATCAGAGAATGCGTTGATGACCGCCATGAGATCCTCTTTGATGATAGGCCAGCAAGACTGGAAGAAGTTGACGGTGAAGCCGTCGGGGCCCGGGGCTTTATCTGGTGGCATGTCATCAATGGCATCCTTGATTTCCTCCTCCAAAAATGGCAGCCCAAGGTCATCCAGAACTTCAACGTTGGGATCAAGGACATTCCAGTTGAAGTCAAGAGGCCGCGGTTGTGGAGCGCCAAGTACAGATGAGAAGTGGTTTTAATAAGTTGCGCCTTCTCCTCATGAGCAACGACCCACCCTTCATTTTTCTTCAGCCTCTGAATAAGATTCTTACGCCGGCGAGAGTTAACCCGAAGGTGAAAAAATCTGGTGCAAGCGTCGCCTTCGCGGAGAAAGGAGATTCTAGAAGCTTGGCGCTTGCGGGTACGCTCCAGTACCGCAAGGCCAAGGATGCGGCGTTTAAGAGCAGCCCGAAGGGTAACCTCAGTAGCCGAGAGAGTCCTAAGTTCTCGCGCATTATCAAGCTGCAGAATGACGTCGAGAGCTATGATGAGTTGCTGCTTGTGGCTGGAGAATAGACCTTTGCTCCAGACCCGGAGCGTTCTTGCAGTTGCCTTGAGCTTGTGATTGAGGATGTGAACGGGCTGTGTATGCGTGGATGGTTCGGCCCAAACAGAGGCCACCATGTCGTTGAATCCCGGCATTTTTGTCCAGAAGTTTTCGAAGCGAAAGGATGGTGGCTTGGGGGGCCCGCTGTGGTTGGAAATCAGCAGAGGGCAGTGGTCGGACAGGGCGGAGGAGAGGGCGTGCATGGTGTGATTATCGAAAGCCAGGTCCCAGCTCGCGTTGCAGAAAGCCCGGTCCAATCGGACAAGGGTGGGATCAATCATCTCGTTGCTCCAAGTATACTTCATGTTCTTGATCTCTTTTAGCTGACATGTATTGAGGGCGTGCCGAAACTGACCCATGAGGCGAAGATTTAGGTTTCCATTGTTCTTGTCGGCTGCCTGATAGATGAGGTTAAAGTCTCCAAGAATAAGCCACCTGGTGTCATCGGTAGGAGCGGCTGCGATAGCTTCATCCAGAAAATGTCTCTTGTCTGCATCATTGCTAGGGCCGTAAACAGTGGTGATCTTGAATGCAGTTCCGCATGCCCGAATGGTAACGTCAGCAAATATGAGGTGGGTACCAATGTGGATATTCATCATGTCAATGAAATCATCATTCCATAATAACAGAATGCCTCCTCTAGTGCCCGTGGCGGGGCGATGAGCGAATGATTGCAGACGAGAGCCACCAATGTAGCTTGCGGTTTGATGATCAATGAAGTCCAACTTGGTTTCCTGAATGCAGGCGATGTGGCACGTGGTTTGCGCAAGAATTGCATGAATCGCATCCTTCCTAGCTTGGTCGTTTAGGCCGCGGACGTTCCAGCAGAGAATGTCCAAGATGAGACCCAACATCAGGATGAGTGGGGGTCCCTTGAACTGGGCGTAGCATAGGACAGCTCCGTCGAGGAAGCTATCGCGGAGGTGGAGGGCGGAGTCATTTTTGGCGAGGAATTGCTTCGCGAAGAACTCAAAAGTGGCGAGGAATTGCTTCGCCGGTCGGAAGTAGCATAATCATTGTGGCGCGAAGTGCAGAGTGCGATAGGAGGATGACAGGCCCATCCCCAATTGGCCATGACGCTAGTGATATGCATGAAGAACGGCAGATGATGCGGCAGCATAAAGAACGATGGCAGGCAATCAAGCGGCGGCGTCAAGCGCCGCAGGGATGAGGTCGTGGCCGCCCGGACCAGCCATGGCGATGAGGGCGTCGTCGGCCGCCGAGATTGCCGGTTTGTTGAGCCTGAGGAGGTCCGAGATTGCGCCTGCCATGATGTCGTCGATGCCGTTCTTGAACTCGTTCATGTACTCCTTCTTTGCCTGCTCCAGAGGCGTATCTGCAGTGGGCTGCAGGCCCAATTTCTTGAGCAGCACGTGGATGGCCTTGTCGACGGCGTGGAGGTGAGGCTTATCAGCCAACCTGGAGCTGCGCCGATCGGAGGAGAGCGGCAGCGGGTCCGAGGTCCTGACCACGGTGGCGAGCGGCGGTGTGGGCAGGAGCGGCACCGGCGGGCGGTCGAAGAGGTCCTCGATGCTGCCCAGCACCGGCAGAACGGACGGCGGCGCAGCAGCAGCTGTAGCATCTCCAGATGGGGAGGCGGCCAGGAGGTCGCCCAGCGCCATCGCCTCGGCGTCCGCGTCCAGGATGGTGTCGGAGGCGTTGTTTTCGAGTTAATCAGTCCGCGGCATCCCGAGCCGCGGCGAGTCAGCGGCGTGGAGCTCTTCCGCGGCGCCCATAGCGTCGCACGCGAGCTGGACGCCCACATCAAGCGCGGCGGTGCCGTACAGCACCTGCATCTCCTCATCAATCTTCTCTTCCGCTGATGGCATGAGCGGCTCACTATCATGATCATCCTTATTTTCAGTTTCAACTTCAGCAACTACTCTTGCCTCCCGCTCCGTGTCAAGACTGGCTTGATCCTTTGTTTCAGTGAGCACAGCAACCAGCCCATGGTCCTCGGACCAGTCTTCATTCCCTTCCTCGTCTTCCCAGGATTGAGGTGCCTGGCGGTTGGGCATGCGCAACAGCAAACCAGCATGGGCCGCCGCGGCCTCAGGTTCCTCTGAACCCCATGCACTCAGCTCGGGATGCACCTGCAGCGTTTCTTCAGTCTTGGCATCAGTCTGCAGCTCGGATATCATGTCTGCGAGAGGAGACGGCGAAGCAAGCCGCGAGGAGAAGGCCGTGAGCCCAGGTGGCGATGCCCTGATCCCTTGAACCCAGTCCCGGCACAAAGTCGAGAATGGCGACGGAGTGAACGGTGCGGGGACGCGAGCAGCAGACGAAGGCGAGGCGATGCCGAGGAAGAACGGCATGGAGTCGCGAGCCGTCCCCAGGCCAGACCGCATCAGATCCTCCAGCTTGGACGTGACCTCGTGGTCAGAGAGCAGCGGCTCCGGCGCGGGCGCCGGAATCGGCCCGATGATGAGGGAAGGCAGGCGAGTAGTAGATGGCAGCTTAACCCCCCACCGAGCCCGATGCTAGAACCTTTTAGAAGAAGGCGCCTACTTCTATAGGCCCCAAGGTGAAACGTTATCATGAAGGGAAATACAAAGACGGCCAGGATTGAAGCTTAGGGGGCAGCTCGGCTCGAGCCTAGCCTCCGGATCGTGAGCCTCTAAGGGTTCATTTGGTAGCGAGGGTGGGAAAACCCTGGGTAGCGAGGGCCCTGGGGGGAAATTTCTCTCGCGCACGTTATCCCTGGTTTAGGCAGGGGCGGTCTCCCCCAGCCCTGCGTTCGTTTGGCTGCAAGGAGGGGCAATCTCAACCATACGTCCATACTCCGATTTTTGTCCATTAGCGTTCAGAAAAAAAAAGATTGGTAGCAGGTAGCCAGGTAGGGAAACCCCAAGGCATACTATCGTGATTCTAATCAATTCGAAAATAGAAGATGCAATTCATAAAATGATTCTGCAGAAATCACACAATTCCGTAGTACAAATATAAAATCGCTACAAAGCTACAGAAAATCCAAAAAAAAAATCAACACATAATGAATGCAAAGTAAGCGAATACATATTTCAAAGATTACAAATAATATGCCAAGAACTTGCTACTAGTTCAGCTTCCCTAGTAGAGTGAGCGAACAGCAACTTGCTACTCGTTCAAATTTGGGCTGCAATTCAAAACCCTCTTCATCCTCCCCCGCAATCTGCCGCTGCGCCGAAGGGCTCCTGCCTGCTCGCTCCACGCGTGCGAGGCTCAGCGTTCTCTCCTTTGTCTCTGTAGGGGAGCCCTGGCCGCTTCGCTCGCCGTCATAGGGCTGCCGCCGGCTGGCCTGCTCCGTGCGCACCGAGCTCTGTGTCGTCTCCTTGCTCGCTGGCAGGACGCCCCACGTCCTCTCCTTGGGCGGGCGCTGTCGGGGAGCTCCCTCCTACAGCCGCGCTGCCGCTCCGCTTGCCGTGGGACTTGGCCTGCAGACTAATTACTATGATAGCTAGCTGTATACATACATCAGTCAGTCACCACTAACCTGTAGAAACCAATGTACGTGCAGAACAATGAAAATTAAACAGTAGGCTATGAGCAATATGGAGGAGCTGAAATTTGCACAAAAGCACCATCCCGAAAGTGCAGAACAGAGAAATAAAACAGTACATGCTATGAGCAAGTTCAGGTGTTTCATGCTAGTTAACAGAAGATACATGCAGTGCCAAATAATCTGGATACATTCAGTTTATGAAAAAAGTTTGATTCGACAAGATACTACTCCTGTATTTGAATTGTCTTCATTAAAGGTTCATTTTCTTGGGCAAGTTGCAAACAATCTACAATATGAACATTAACAGAAGCATGTCTAACGAGTAACGACTAGTACAAGAACTGACTCTTTCAGCTTAAATATCTGAAGATGCATAAGCACAGCTAGAACAAACAACAAGAAGTGAAGTGGTGGATGCAAAAATTAACCGCAAGAAGTCCAGCAAAAATTAATATTATGTTGCACTAAAAAAAATCACAGATTGGTCCATGCCGCACTGTTGCTACTGAGACAACACTAGGTATCCAAAATTAACCGTAAGAGCTTCCGTATGAGCAATAACCGACTGCAGTGTATTAGCTAAGTGCAGTCTTCCTACTGGTATGGTTTTGACAACCGTCAACTGGAACAAAACAAGCTTTGCGTTTCGACAATATAACAAGATTTCTAGAGAATGTGTAACCATTTGTTCACTATTTACTTTCACAGCATGGTTTGTTATGAGAAAATGCTAAAGTTCTTGGTTTCTCTCAGTCAGCTTGAGCTTAGCTGGCTAAGATAAGTAACTGCTTTGGTACAGGAAGAAAATAGAAAGGTTTTCTGATGCCAAAGGGTTAAAACGAGATCAGATTTTCACAGGAGAAAATAAAAATATCTTGCTCTTATCATTTGTTACATCTAGGCATCTAAGATTGAATCCAGACTTGCAAGGCATGCCGTGTGCATATGCATGCACTGTGGATAGATATTGAGGTGGATGTGTGCAAGATTGAGAGAATAGAGGTGCCTGCTGCTGAGATTGCAAACGCTGCCGCTTCAGATCTTGGTACCCATGATGATGTTCGGTGATGCGCCTTTGGCTTGTGGATCTGGGAAAGCAAGTTCATCTTGAGGTCAGCATCAACGGTGGTGAGCAGAAGAAAATATGAAGAGTAGACTTGGTTTACCTGGTGGCGGCGGATCTGGCGGTGGCGTGCTCGTCGGTGAAGGACAAGTGGGATGGCGTCCGCGTGGAGTAAAAAGGAAGACGAGATCAGCAGCATCGCTCGAGGTCGCCGGTTCATGGCCGGAGAGAGGTGGATGAGTTCCGTGGAGGCGTCGCTCGAGCCGTCGCCTCTCCTCGTCGCCAGAGCGACACGAGGAAATCCTCCCCGACCTCCCGACTAGGGGAAACCTCGCCCGGGGAAAGGCCGCGGAAGGGACCCGATTTCCCTCCCCTCGTGGAGCACCAAATGAGCCCGTGGGGCTACCCGGGCCAGATCCGCCCGTGTTTGTTTCACCCGGGGAAAGGGCCAGGATCCCGGGCTTTTCCCTGCCTACCAAATGAGCCCTAAGGAAGTCTGGAACTGCCTTTTAACCGAGTCTGATGTTGGTACAAAATTGGAAATACGTGGCCGACAGGGTTTGAACTTGGGTCTCCCACACGATACACACGGACCTCAACCACTGGGCTAAGTCTAGGTTTGATATTTGAATAGGTATCATGGCATAAAAGAAACACGACGGCTGAGATTAAATATTGGCTGTACGGTTAGGGGAACGATCCCTCTCATATGGGTAGTCCAAAATCCGGTTCAAACCCACCGTTGTCCCGTTTGGACGAAAGATTCCCGTAATACGCGCCACACCAGTACTTATCTTGACGGTTTGCTAAAAAAAGGATACATGGAGAGAGGTGATCCCTGCCATATCTGGACGGTTTATATTTTTCATTCTCATAATAAGCGGAGAACCCTAACCCTAACTCAGTCCTGCACTACCTCCCACTCAATTTCAACCCAGTCGAGCTCGGTTTGGCCGGATCCGGTGATGGAGATGCACCAGGCATTGGCGGAGTGCGGCGCGGGTGCTGATCTGGGTGGCGCAACTGCCATTGACGCGTTGGTGGCGGAGGTGGTGGTGCCGGAGGTGGTTGCTGTAGGAGGAGGTGATGCTCACGCCGATGCGGAGAGGGAGGCAATCAACAAGAAGATCGACTGTGCCAATCACGAATCTGATCCGAAGATTGTGCCTTGCGAGGTAAATTCATGTCTATTCTTTTAGATTAGGTTTTTGCTAAACCCTAGAACCGCGCGCTAGCCGCCGCTATACGTGCTCGCCTTTCGTCAGATATGTAGCTAAGCAGCAGATCACGTAAAGCCTAGAGTAGAGGATGCTCGATCGGCGCTGGCTCATGGATGCCCATGGAGTGGGTGTCCGTAGGAAGGAGGTGTAGGCACGGCCGCGTGGGTGAGGAGCGTTTCGCGTGCGTGGTACAACAGATGCTGGAATGTTTTGTGTAGCATTCTTGCATTTTCGTGTAGTTAACGGAGTCAAAGTGGAGTCGAACTAGTCTGTACTGTAGCTTGGCGTGACCTGGTCCCTTTTTAAAACAGTGTTCGTGTTCGGGAAGAGTTAAAACTCGTGGCCATCTTCAAAATAAGGCCTTATCTTTTACTGTTAAGTTTTATGTGTTTGATATGTGGTTTTCATTGAGCCAGGCAGTACATGGCAAGTTGGCAACACACTGCATTAATTCCTCTTGATACAGCGTCCACCTCACCTGACGATCAATCTGTCCTGATGTGCTTAGCTTACTCAGAGAGGCCAAATTTTATTGGTGCTGATCGACTTGATCCTCCCAATCATGCGCAGACATTGCTCCGGTGTTTTACAGGTGTTCGCCTGAACACGAACCTCCCTGTAGGAACTCTTGGACGGTTGGACCGGTTCCAAAAATCTAAAGTTCAGAAGCGAACTAGCTGCTGTCAATCTACAGATTCTACTCTTTCTGTGGGAGTTCCAGTGCATAAGGTAGATGTTCAGGCCCTGATCCCTGATTGTGCAAGGGCAGATTCAGACAAGAGCACACAAACTAATACTAATACTAATACTAATCAACACTGACAAGCAAAGAGTTACATTCAGCAAAGAAAAGACACCACCAATGCTTCAACTAGGTGCCAGTGCCACCCTGAAAATTCACCACGATTTATATTAACGAGAAGCCCATACTGTAGCTGCTCAAGACTCCACATCCACCGTCTTTCTGATACTCCCAATTCCCAAACATGCAACATTCATAGGCTCGCCCATGCTTTCTGATACTCCCAAACATGCAACATTCATAGGCCTGCCCTCCATGTGGTGTCCTACTTATTTGAGAATAAGGTTTACAAAGCTCTACTGAAAATATATACTGTTACAGGTCCGAAAACCTCAAGTTCAGGAGCAAACCAGCTGCATTCAACCGAAAGATGCGACTTCTCCTGTGAGACGTCCAGTGCGTGGTAGATGTTCAGGTCTATGATCTATGTTGGTGCAAGGGCAGATGTAGACAAGAGCACACAAACTAATACTACTATTAATAAACACTGACAAAGAAAGAGTTACATTCAGCAAAAAAGACCAATGCTTCAACTAGGTACCACCATGAAAATTCAGCACAATTATATCAATGATAAGCTGACACTCTAGTGGCTCATTACTTTATGGCCAAATATTCAGCATCTATGGTTTCAGATTTGCCATTTGTAGTCAAAAGTTATGATAACTCAAGATTCAGCAATACACCTCCTTTTTACAGGTTCTACAACTGATGGTCTACAGCCACGCGGCACGGGAATCAACTAAAATGCATCCTGCAGTTAACCACTTCCATCGATCTGGCCATGGGACAGAAGGTGCGACATGTATTGCTGAAAAACACAACAAAACCTGGTATAAGACTTGCAGACTACATGGGGAAAACAAATCCAAAACAAGGAGCACAACTGTTTTCTAATGCATATATATTCTTGCAAAATATTTAAGAATCTTACAGCATGGTAAGCATACGGTGGTTTGCCTTGCCGGTCAAAGTGCTTTGCCATGATGGAGAATTCTATTGGGCCCCAGTCGTCGATTTCAAAACAATTACCTAATGCAGCCTTGTAGAGCTGCAAACAGACGGTGGTATCAGATATCACCTCCCTTATGCAGTGAACAAATGAAATGGTGAACAAAATGCCACTTCCCTTACACCTGCTGCTTAATAAAATTTACCCAAGGCTAACCAACAAGTATCATTTCTATTTCCATACCTTTGCAGTGTCAGTTAGTAGCTCAGTACCAGAAGGGTAGGAGGCGTAATACTGATCAGCCCTCGAAATGCCAGCCCTTGTTCTGCAGTAAGTTCAGAGTGAGCGAAGAATACTACTAACGGGTAAGAACAGTAAAAAGTGGCAAGATACTGCAAGTGTGTAAAGAAGGGCACTTCAGCACTGACATACGTGTTGCTCGTGTAGGCATAGGTAATGAGGGTGGTGAAGGCATAGAATCCAGCATACGACGCCACGCGCCTGAGCTTCTGAATCTTTAAGATCTCCTTGCACTGGTACAAAACATCCATCTCACAGCACCCTGACCTGAAACCGGTGCTAGAAATAAAAAGATAAATCAAACACAGTTCCATACAGTCAGCACCGGTGAAGCCATCAGCAAGAATGTTAACCATCTCAGATTGCTTTTTGCATATCATAAATTCATTGGTGATTGCTAAATGCTAATTGCACTAACATAAATACATAACCAACTGTCCACCTGCAATGGAAGGTAACTGGACTGGAGGCTTGACATGTTGAACAAGTACTAAAGGTCAACGGAAGTCTAGGATTCCTGATATCCACATGAAAAACAAAACTGGCGACCATGTATGCAAAAAGAATAAAGACAATTCCTAAGGGTGACATTACACAGAAACACCAATCGCCATAACCAGATCCAGCAAGCAATCAGGGACACAACAAATTCGAAGCCGGAATCCACGCGGGCGACAACCAATCAGATCTCCGCCGTTTCAGCGCGTAGCAGGGGGTGGGGGTTGCGGCAGGGGAGGTGGGAGCGAACCCTGTAATCGCGGACGGGCAAAGGGGCGTGGCGGCGATGAAGACAGCCGAAGAGGAGGGGGACTCCGGCTTGCGGGCTGCGGCTGGTGCTTTCCCAGCACAGTTGCCGGTAGGTCGCTGCGCGTGAGACCCTGCGGCCCTGCCTTGCGCCTGTGGCCGGGGAAGGTCCTAGGCAGGCCCGTCGATGAGGGCGCGCGAAGTGAACGACCGTTCAGGGGCCCCGAAATCGTGGGGCCCCCAGGCCACACTAATCGAGTAATAACCGTAGAGAAAAAAGGCCCAGCTTAGTGCAGTTGTAGGCCCGTCCGTTAATCCTGCATGCCTGAATACGCAGTTAACTCGCTCGCAGGTGTAAGCTAAACATCATCATCACCGTTAGCTAGATCAGGAGGTTATTGCTGCTTGCAGGTGTCAACTTAATAAAAAATAATAATGCACATGCTTCTGCCATTAATCGGTGCAAAAGAATATGCATATGGCTGATTGGCGATCAGCTGTTTTGGATTTTCAGTTAGTAAGTGGATTTTTTTTCTTGAACAGACAGAGTTGGCAAATGTTACAAACTATTGGTGGTTTTTGTGGTTAAGTGTTAATTTTGCAAGCACTAGAAAAGTTCCACTTCAATAAGTAGAACATGACCGTTTCTTTATGGTGGAACATGAAGTTAACTTAAGTGTTACCTTTACACTTTTCGTATTAATGTTAGATAAATTCTAGATATTGTACAAAATAACATGTTTTGAAGTTAAATGATTAAGTCGTGGTATGATTTACTTATATAGTCGTATGAACTTTTGTAAAATTTAGGTCCCATTTCACATTTCGCTCCGGGGCCCCCAATTTCTGGAGACGGCCCTGGTCCTAGGGCTTTCTGGGCGTCAGCGTTTCGCGAGCAGAGGTCACTAGTGAACACATCGACGAAACTGATGAGTCGACTGACGGTATAGCCTCGCCGTTCTAAAAATGTGTTATGTCGAAAATAACTTGAAAATTGACTGAAGATTCAAAGTTCTATGAAATTCTGAAGAAAAAAATATACCGTCCATAAATATACCGTTGTCAAAATTCCAAAGGCCATACACCAGTTACTGATGTCTTGTGGGGGTGTGAGTTGTAAGCTGAATCAGTTGTTTGCAACTGAGTTCAGGTTCTTGTAATTGTCTTGCTTTTCTTCTATAAAGATAAGGTATGCCACTTTGGCATACTCTAGTGTTTATGGCAGCCTCAGTACACCCATGAGAACGGGAGATGCATGCATGAAGTCTGAAGAGGCAACTGAGTCCACCATGTTTTTGGTTGCAAGGATGTTCAGTCTAGTGACATTTCTGCCTTTTCTTGATCTGGCTGTTGAACATGTTACCGATGAGTAAAATACTAGTTGATCTATCTTTTTTACTCAACTTTGAGTTTACTGAAATGAAATTCATTCACCCCTGTTCAAATTTGCAAGTTGCTTGTCGAACAACATTGTTAACTTGTTTTGTGCATTACTGCAAGGGTAATATTTCTAAACATCATTTTTGGTTGCAAATACAGGTACTCGCTGCATCTTTACTATTGTGTACGAGGTATCCTACATTCTTTAAGTAAAGGAGGCTTTAAAATCCTGAAATATGTCAGCGGTTTTGATGGAATTGACGGCCTTTCGTAGCTGGACATTGCTAATATCTTTCCGATAGACACCCGAAAGTATCAAACGGAAAGCTTTGTGACCTGCTGTGAAAATTAGTCGATGAAAATGTTTTCTAGACCACAACAATTGGAACTTGTAGTTGACACCGAGGAGGTGGAGGATGTGAACACGCAGATCAGTGCGGGGCTGCAAGACAAACTGCTGGAGAAGACAGGTCACGGGACAGGCGTCATGCGGACGACTCCCTTGTGGACGATACTGGGGTAGCAACTCAGCCAGGCGGGCTGGGGGCTATGCCGTGCTACATTCCTACCGAGGCTGAGATATTGGCTTTCGGGGGGATGCCCTTCACTTCTCCGACTGAGGTGCGGTCGAGTGGGCGTCTACGTGCGCAGCCCACGGTGGACATGCACTCCATGGACAGGGCTATGTTGTTGGCGCAACGCAAGGACCCCTCCAATTTTTCAGGTATGAAAACAACCCATAAACTATCCTTTTTATCGCTTTCAAAGTCTGAAATAATTGCTAGGGCTGATCGTTTGGGGGTGTCTATGGGAAAAAATGATGAACAAATTAGCTTGTCTATTAATCATATTACAAACGTTGAGCATGTTAGATCAGTTACTTATTTAAAAATTCTTTGGATCAACATGACACATGTGATGAAACTAGTCTAGTAATTCGTAGAGCTAAAAACCTTAGTGATGATTTGGAAGATGAAGAAGAAGAGGAATTAGCGGGGGATCATGCGGATCTCCTAATTCCAAAATCGAAACTAAAGCGTGGTCGCAAAAGTGTGATTACTGCTAACACTAAATTACGTCGAAGTGCTAGACTTAAAAAATCGAAAAAGTAAAATGATTGGTATGATATGGAATTCGGATGGCTTAGGAGATCCGGCTAAGCACTTTGTAATACATGAGACAGTACGGGAGGAGAACCTTGATTTTCTCGCTATTTTGGAAACGGGGCGATCAAATTTCAGCACACCTTTTTTAAGTCATTTGGCGGGAGGTAGAGACTATGCGTGGTTCTGTCTCCCCCCACATGGTCGCTCCGGAGGAATCTTGGTTGGGATTAATAACACCTCTCTCTCGGTACTTAATATAGTGGCTGGTGACTATTGTGCTAAATTGCAAATCAAATCAAAAAAGGATGGTTTTATGTGGGTTCTTGTCGTTGTTTACGGTGCAGCACAAGACTCAAATAAATCTGAGTTTCTAGCAGAATTAGTTAGAATGTGAAAATGAACCTTTGCCTATGTTGGTCGGGGGTGATTTTAACATTATTAGACGGATGGAAGAAAAAAATAATGACAATTTCAATGCGCGATGGCCATTTATTTTTAACGCTATCATTGAGAGTCTTAGCTTAAGGGAGCTGAGATTGTCCGGGAGACAATACACATGGGCCAGCAGGAGAGAAATCCCGACTTATGAGAAATTAGACAGGTTCCTTGCTAGCGTCGAGTGGGAACAAAAATTTCCTTTAGTCTCTTCATGCGCGGACCCGAACGGGGTCTGATCACACACCTTGATTATCAACTCAGGGGAGCAGGCTCATGTTGGAAATAAATCTCACTTCTCTTTTGAATTATCATGGATGCGCCATGAGGGTTTTTATGATATGGTTAGGACAGAATGGAGGGCCGTTAATAGTGGGAAAACACCAATCGAAATTGGCAAAATAAAATTAGGCATCTTAGACAATTCCTACGTGGATGGGCTAAGAATATGAGTGGGAGTATAAAAAGAACAAGATAAATTGTGGCCCTCATTAACGAACTAGATATTAAGGCTGAATCGACTCTTCTAAGCGTGGCCGAAGTGGAGGCCAAAAAAGAGGCAGAGAAATATTTGGGAAATTTGAGGAGGGATGAAGAAATAAAATGGGCGCAAAGGCAAAGGTAAAACATATTAGAGAAGGTGGAGCCAATACAAAATACTTTCACTTAATTGCAAATGGCAAGCACCGGAAAAAAAGGATTTTCCAACTTGAACAAGACGAAGGAACTATTGTGGGAGAAGCTAATCTTAAAACTTTCATATCTGAATATTATAAAAAGCTTTTTGGGGCGGACCCTAATTTTTTCTCCTTGGAGGAGTCTCGAACTGGGACATGCCTCAGATCTCCGATGAGGAGAATGACATCTTAACTTCTAACTTTACGGAGAAGGAAGTTTTCGATGCTATCTCAGATGGAACACAACAAAGCTCCAGGGCCAGACGGGTTCCCGGCGGAGTTTTATCAAAAATTTTGGGGGGTTATCAAAACCGATTTGATGGCCTTGTTTACACAATTACAAGTTGGTCAATTACCTCTTTTCAAACTGAACTATGGGGTTATCACGTTACTGCCCAAAAAAGAAGACGCGAGTAGAATAGAGCAATATCGGCCTATTTGTCTTCTTAATGTCAGTTTTAATTTTACCAAAGTCGGTACTAATAGGTAACATCTGTATCTCACAAGGTGGTACGCCCATCTCAATCAGCTTTTATGCCAGGGAGAAATATTTTAGAGGGGGTGGTGGTGTTACATGAAACCATCCATGAACTTCAGCGGAAAAAATGGATGGGTGCTATTCAAAATCGATTTTGAAAAAGCATATGACAAAGTAAATTGGGCTTTCCTGCAACAAACACTACGCATGAAAGGATTCTCGCCTAAGTGGTGTGAATGGATAGCTAGGTTTGTTCAAGGCGGGAGTGTGGGAGTGAGGGTTAATGACGACATTGGCCACTATTTCCAAACACTAAAGGGATACGACAAGGAGACCCACTATCCCCTATTTTGTTTAATTTAGTAGCGGACATGCTAGCCATTTTAATTGCACGTGCAAAAGAGGATGGACAAGTTGGTGGTCTCATTCCACACCTTGTTGAGGGGGGTGTTTCAATTCTTCAATATGCGGATGACACAATTTTATTTCTTGAACACGACTTAGCGAAAGCGGTGAACATGAAATTAATCCTATCCTTCTTTGAACAACTCTCGGGTCTCAAGATCAATTTTCATAAAAGCGAGATTTACTGTTTTGGAAAAGCAAAAGAAAGGCAAGTTGAATACCAAAATATTTTCGGATGTGAAAGCGGTGCACTTCCGTTTAAATATCTAGGTATTCCAATTCATTACCGAAGACTTTGAATAAAGAATGGAAAGCAGCAGAGGATAGGTTCGAAAAGAAACTAGGTGCTTGGGTAGGCAAAATGCTCTCATACGGAGATCGTTTAGTCCTTATAAATCAGTTTAACTAGCTTACCTATGTTTCTCTATCTTTTTTGAGATTCCGGTGGGGTTCGAAAGCGTTTGGATTTCTATCGATCTCGGTTCTTTTGGCAAAGTGATCAAACAAAGAGAAAATATAGGCTCACAAATGGAATATTATTTGTAGACCCAAAGACCAAGGCGGATTGGGAATTGAGGTTCTAGAAATTAAAACAAAAGCCTATTAGCCAAATGGTTATTTAAAATACTCACACAAGAAGGGGTTTGGCAAGAATTATTGTGTAATAAGTATTTGAGGGGAAAGTCACTTCTCAAGTTCAAGCCAAACCAACAGATTCTCCTTTTGGAAGGGAATTATGGGGGTTAAACAGGATTTTTTTGCCAATGGTTCATTTGTAGTGGGAAATGGTTTACAAACTAGATTTTGGGAAGACACTTGGTTAGGCAAAACACCTCTGGCTTCTCAATACCCGAGTTTATATAACATTGCCGACATAGAGGCGTCTTAGTTGCACATGTGCTGAATTCTGCTCCAATTAACCTTCAGTTTCGCCGGGCATAATAGGTGACAAGCGAGTTGCGTGGCTGCACCTAGTAGGCCGGTTGATCCATGTAACCATTCAGATCTGGATGACAAATTTAAGTGGAGATTAACAACAAGCGGGTCTTTCTCCGTTAAATCAATGTACGCAGATTATATGAATGGACATACTAGATACTTACAAAAATATTTGGAAACTTCGAATCCCTCTAAAGATAAAGATTTTCTTATGGTTTCTTAATAAAAGGTGCTGCTCACTAAGATAACCTGGCAAAACGAAGATGGACGGGTGTAAAAAGTGTGTATTTGCGATACGGAAGAGTCTGTAGAACACTTGTTCATATCCTGTCAATTAGCTAAAAACATTTGGCGCCTAATTCATTTCACTTTTAATATTACACCTCCAACCAGTATTTCTAATTTGTTTGGAAATTGGTTGAACGGTACAGATAAAGACACTAAGGCTAGGATACGCATTGGGGTGTCGGCCTGTCTTTGGGCAATTGGAATTGCCGGAATGATATTGTCTTTAATAAGGTTCAAAACCCTCATTTCATGCAGGTTGTGCTCAAGGCTACCCACTGGATCCAATCGTGGTCACTTCTCCTACCAGAAGCCCAGCGGGTTCTTATGGATTCCGGATGTACTCGAATGATGGCGGTCGTTCGGGCTATCTTCTCCCGGAATGGGTGGCGTCATGCTAGAAGAATCGATGGATAGATTGCTATTTTTCTTTTGGCTTATCTTTATTTTTACACTGTGTGATCAGTGAATTGTTTTGTTGTAATAAGCCCGTACTTTGACGCTCCTTTTAATAAAAACAAAAGCAGCCGTATGCATCGTTTTGATGCAGAGGCTGGGGCGAGGCTCCCTTTTCTAAAAAAATAATTGGAAGTTTCTAGTAGTAAATTAGTACATGTCCAGGATACTGACAGTTACATCTTTCAGGATACCACGATATTTGCTATAATTTGAAAAGAGGAACTCAGTGCACGCCAACAGCCCAGTCGTCCAGTCGTAGGTATGTGGACCTCTGTCTTCTTCAGACGACTGGCGGGGTCGCAAATGAATGGCTGTCGTGTTTTGTAGACCAGTCTTCCTTCTCCACGCGGTTCTCAATCAAAAAGCTAGCCTAGCATATATAGGTGACACCATCCATCATTCATCAAGTGTCCCATAGCAAACCAACTCCCACTATGCAGCTGCTCATGGAGGCCTCCCGTTTCCTAAAGCTCATCTCACTTATTACTCTCCTACTAGACTCGTTTCCCCGGGCCATGGCACCATCCCTGGAGCAACAAGCAGGAGCTCTCCTCGCCTGGAAAGCCACACTCCAAAACCAACCGGCCCAGCTGCAATCCTGGGAAAACAGTACCTGGCCTTGCAGATGGCACGGCATCAGCTGCAGCAAGCACCAACAACAAGCAAGGGTTCGGAACGGCGTCCCGGTGGTGATCACCGGGATCTCTCTGCGGGGGCTGGGGCTGAGAGGGAGCTTGACGCCCTCGACTTCTCGGCGTTGGCGACACTGACGAGTATCCAGCTTAATAATGCGGCTGGCTGTGTGCATCAATTTGATGCAGAGTCTGGGGATCCGCACCCCCTTTTTTTAAAAAAAAAGCTCGCGCGCAATCAGATAAGGGGCTCTTTTCCACCCGCTCTAGCATCGTCTTTGCCGGAACTGCGGGACCTGATGCTGCAGGAGAATCAACTCTCCGGTGAAATATCAAAGCAAATAGGGCAACTGCAGAGTCTTGTGGGGCTAGACATGTCGGCTAATCGCTTGTCCGGTCTCATCCCCGGTGAACTAGGCTACCTAAAGAAGCTACTCAGACTAGATCTTTCCAGCAACAACCTCACAGGTCCCATTCCAAGAAATCTAGCGAATGCTACTGAACTCACTATCTTATACCTTGATGGAAACCAACTATCTGGATTTCTTCCTCGAGAAATAGGCTGCCTGGTGAATTTACAAGAGCTGGCTCTTAGCGAGAATAAACTCACGGGTCTCATCCCCGGTACGGCGGTTCCTTCGGAAGCTTGATTAACCTCACCGGCTTATACCTATGGGACAACAAATTTTCCGGGTGTATTCCTCGAGAACTAGGTTATTTGGTGAATCTGGAAACTTTGGAACTTGAGAAGAACAAACTAGTGGGTTCAATCCCCCATACTTTTGGAAATTTGACTAAGCTGAACCTTAGCTTCTTGCTCCCAGTTCTGGAACCTTTGCTCCCCGTTCGGGTCGAGATGTAATAAGCCGAACCAATGTCTGACGCTGTGGTTGCATATTAATGAAACCAGGGGCGAGGCCCTTTATTTCTATAAAAAAAAATTGACTAAGCTTGCTGTCTTGTACCTTTATAGTAATCAGCTCACCGGATATCTTCCACGAGAACTAGGTTACTGAATGGGCCAATTGGTTACTGAACTAGGTCACAAGTGTTCTCTGTGTGATCAGGAGCAAGAGACGGGCCAATTGCCCCGGGCTGCTTGTTATGCATATGCAGTTCGAGAATCCTGCTGCCTGGTGGCATTTTATGGCGACTTCATTGAGAAAGGATGAGCTTCTTATCGCGATCTATGGAGCATGGCACCTCTGGAAGGAGAGATGCAGAAGGGTGTTCCATCATGCCGTAACTTCGGAAGTGCAACAGATGGATTTCATCCGCGATGATCTTTTGCTGGTGGGATCTTTCCTTCATGGTCAGGCTGCTGTGACGTCTGTGGAGGAATCTGATGTTGAGGACGATGATGGGGAGTAGTCAGCTTTGTTAGCTTTAGCTTCGGCTTTCCATTGTGTTCCAACTGATTTAGAAGACTCACAAAATTTGATTCTTAATAGAGCTGCTAGCCTCTCGGAGGATTTAGTGGAGGATGAGTTAGAAAGAAATTTGGAGGATCAATTGGATCCCATTGTTCCTTTTGAGAGGACAAAGAAGTCTCGTCCTAGAAACGATTATTCAACTTCGACTCGATGTCGGAGTGTTAGAATTAAAAACCAAAACAAAAATTCGAGATGAGTGGATTACGAGGTTTATTTTGGAATAGCGAGGGTTTTCGTGACCCCGGAAAACATCTTTTTATTCAGGAAGCTATTAGGGAGCATCGTTTAGATTTCCTTGCTCTCTCGAGACGGGGAGATCAAAATTTTCTACTCCATTTTTGGCGCACTTAGCGACGGGGCAGGATTTTTCGTGGTTCTGCCTCCCGCCACAGGGGCGATTGGGTGGTATGTTGATTGGTATCAACACGGCCACAATTCAGGTTAAAAACGTGGATGTCGGTGACTTCTGTGTCAAACTCTACGTTAAATCCAAGAGCGATGGTTTTGAGTGGGTCCTAGTGTCGGTCTATGGAGATGCTCAAGATGATAAAAAGAATCAATTTCTTGCTGAATTCGTTCGCATGTGTGAGAATGAACCATTGCCGTTGATGGCAGGTGGTGATTTCAACTTAATCAGAAAGCCAACTGAAAAAAATAATGATAGATTTAACCCGAGGTGGTCTTTTATGTTCAATGCAATAATTGAGGGAATTGGCCTAAAGGAAATTGAGATGTCGGGTCCTCAATATACTTGGGCCAGTAGGAGAGAAAATCCAACGTTTGAGAAGTTGGATCGAATTTTATCCACTTCAGAGTGGGAACAGAAATTTCCCCTGTCTATGGTTCAGGCCCTTACTCGGCCCTTACTCGTACAGGGTTGGACCACACCCGTTTATTTCTGGATTCTGGGGTCCATGCACATCTCGGAAACAAGGCACACTTTTCTTTTGAGTTATCGTGGTTTCGGGCTGAGGGTTTTTACGAGATGGTGGCGGCTGAGTGGGCTGCCCCAGTGAGGGGTAATACCCCTATTGAGATTTGGCAAAACAAAATTAGACATCTAAGAAGGTACCTTAAAGGTTGGGCAAAAAATATGAGTGGAAAGTATAAAAAAAAAAGAAAGACTACTAAGCATAATTGATGAGCTTGACAATAAATCTGAAACCAGTCTGCTCTCGGAGTCGGAACGGAGTAGGCTGCGGGAGGCTAATGATCGCATTAGTAGCCTGCGCCGAGATGAAGAAACAAAATGGGCACAACGCGCCAAAGTAAAACATGTGCGAGAAGGTGGAAATAATACGAAGTATTTTCACCTAATTGCTAATGGTAAACATAGAAAAAAGAAAATCTTTCAATTAGAGCAAGACGAAGGAACCATAATGGGGGATGAAAATCTAAAAGTATACATTACAGAATATTACAAGAAGTTGTTTGGTGCATCGGCACCAAGTAACGTTCAGCTAGATGAAAGTATAACTCAGGACATACCGCAGCTTTCCGTCGAGGAAAATGAAATTCTCACGGCTAACTTCATTGAGAAGGAAGTACTTGAGGCAATTTCACAGATGGAACTAAACAAGGCGTCGGGACCTGACGGTTTTCCAGCTGAATTTTACAAAACTTTCTGGGATATTTTAAAGGCTGATCTGATGGCTATGTTTGCTCAGTTCCAAGAGGGGAATTTGCCTTTTTATAAACTGAACTTTGGCGTGATCACCTTGTTACCTAAGAAAGAAAATGCGGTTCAGATTCAACAATATATACCCATTTGCCTTCTCAATGTTAGTTTCAAAATATTTACAAAAGTAGGTACTAATCGCATTACTGGGATAGCCCATAAAGTTATTAGACCTACTCAGTCGGCTTTTATGCCTGGGCGACACATCCTTGAAGGGGTTGTGATTCTCCATGAAACCATTCATGAACTTCAGAGGAAGAAGATGGATGGTGTTCTTTTTAAAATTGACTTTGAAAAGGCATACGATAAGGTTAAGTGGCCCTTCCTTTTAGAAGCACTACGTATGAAAGGCTTCTCACAAAAATGGTGTGATTGGATCATGCAATGTGTTAAAGGTGGAAGTGTGGGGATTCGGGTTAATGATGACATTGGTCATTATTTTCAGACGAAAAAGGGACTCCGACAAGGAGACCTCTGTCGCCGATGCTTTTTAATATTGTTGCAGATATGTTGGCTGTAATTATTGCAAGAGCAAAGGCAGACGGTCAAGTAGGGGGCTCATTTCTCATTTGGTTGAGGGAGGGGTATCCATACTTCAGTATGCAGATGATACTATTCTGTTCATGGAACATGACTTAGATAAAGCCATAAATATGAAGTTAATATTGTGTATTTTTGAACAACTTTTGGGGTTAAAAATTAACTTCCACAAGAGTGAGATTTTCTGTTTTGGCAAGGCAAAGGAGGTAGAAGAGCAGTATAAGCACATTTTCGGTTGTGCATCTGGCTCCCTACCTTTTAAATACCTTGGTGTGCCTATACACTATAGAAAACTTCGAAATGCAGAATGGAATCCAGTAGAGGGCCGATTTGAAGGAAAATTGGGATGTTGGAAAGGAAAGTTACTCTCATATGGAGATCAACTTGTCCTTATTAATTCTGTGTTAACTAGCTTACCGATGTTCATGTTGTCTTTTCTAGAAATACCTAAAGGGGTACGAAAACGACTTGATTTTTATCGCTCAAGATTCTTTTGGCAGAGTGATGAGCATAAAAAGAAATATCGGTTAACCAAATGGAATATCGTATGTCGACCAAAAGATCAAGGAGGTCTCGGTATTGAGGTGTTAGAACTAAAAAAATAAATGTTTACTCAGCAAGTGGCTGTTTAAATTGTTGAATGAGGATGGGGTTTGGCAAGAATTACTTCGAAACAAATATCTAAGTAGTAAGACATTAGCCCAAGTGGAAATCAGCCCAAATGACTCACCTTTTTGGAAAGGCCTTATGAGAGTTAAAGAGGAGTTCTTTAATAGAGGCTTGTTCAAAATAGGAAATGGGAAAGGTACCAGGTTTTGGGAAGATACATCGCTAGGAGATACTCCACTCAACCAACAATATCCATCATTATACAATATTGCACAACGAAACAATGTTCTGGTGCATGATGTATTGCATGGGGCGCCACCTTTACAAATGAGTTTTAGAGGGCCTTGATCGGGGACAGGTGGGATGCATGGTCACATCTATGTCTTCGGTTGATGGATGTTCATTTGACGGAAAACAGCGATACTTTTTTGTGGAAACTTACAACCAATGGAGTTTTTACGGTAAAATCAATGTATGAGGATTTGATGAATGGACATACGATATTCTTGCGCAAGTATTTGTGGAAGTTAAAGATACCTCTTAAGATAAAGATTTTTATGTGGTTCCTTAATAGAAAGGTCTTGCTCACTAAAGACAATTTAATCAAGAGAAATTGGCATGGATGTACTAAATGTTCTTTTTGTGGATGTGAGGAGTCTATAGATCATTTGTTCATCTCGTGCCCTTTTGCTAGATTAATATGGCGTGTTGTGTTTTGCATTATAATATCCCTCCACCCACAAATATTTCCAATATGTTTGAAAATTGGTTAAATGGGATTGATAAAAGGACCAAAGATAGGATTCGTATTGGCGTTTCAGCGATTTGTTGGTCCATTTGGAATTGCAGGAATAATATTGTCTTTAACAGGAAAACAAATTTTCATGTTCTACAGGTTATCAATATGGCGGCTTATTGGATCCAGTTATGGGCTAACCTGCTTACTTCGGATCAGCAGGAGCTTATGGTGTCTGGATGCGCTCGACTCCTGTTGGTGGCACAGGAGTTTTTCTCCCGACATACGTGGCAGCATACTAGTAGGCTTTTGTAGTTTACAACCATGTTGCTGTTTCGTTGGTTGATTCATGTCTCAACCTTGTGTGATCGCTGAGATGTAATAAGTTGATACTTGACTATTTGGTTAATAAATAGCTGTGTGCATCACTCGATGCAGAGGCCGGGACATCCCCATTTCTATAAAAAAAAAACTTTGGCTTTCCTTTTGTTTTCCGTCTTTTTTTAATCCTTGTTGAGGCTAGTTCCTCCCAAGTTGTAACCTGAACCTTTTCTACCCTCTTAATTGACTAGAAAAATACCCGTGCGTTGCAACGGTGTAAAATACATTAAACATACCAGGTTTGAAAAATATCATGATTTTGTTGTGTAATTATATATTTATAATTATAAAATATCTGGTTCCTCTCAGATTTAATAGTCTTATGTATTTCACTATACAACATCTATCTATCTATTCTATTATATACTAAAAGCAAAATGAGTTAGTTTTCGAGACACCACGTTAAGCCACATCATCTAAATTAATTATAGTAGTTAGATCTAAAACAAAGGGTTAAGATTGAGTACAAGATTTAAGACTTTGCGTAATGTCGTTCGTGTACAAATAAGTTCAACCCGACACGTACAAACTAATTACGTCAGCCGAGGCAAACGGAAGCAATCACGATACGGCTGGACTCCTACTCCAAAACCAAAACCAGGTCACGTAAGTGGGTAGGTATTATCTGTGGAAAGTACAACTAGAAAAATACAAGTCACGTAATTACAAGTACTAACCAAAACCAGGTCACATGCAATGACAATCCAAATCTAACACGTATACATGCATGCAATTCCTGATTCGTCAAATTACATAATCTATACTACTATTAAAAAAAAACTTGTCTTGTTGGGACACTTTAAATCTGAGCCGTTCAATATCCGATCAAACGGCTCAGATCGTTCCAATGTTTGACAATTCAACATTGTCCGTTTTGGACCGTTTTGCCCTCCCACCAAATCACATAATATTACTCCCTCCGATCCATATTAGTGGGCATAACTTTGTCTAAATTCATATGTATCTAGTTAAGTATTTAGACTAGATACATGTATCTAGACAAAGTTGTGCCCACTAATATGGATCAGAGGTAGTACTAAATTGCCACCGTACCCTTCGTTCTTTTATTTATGCTCTATATATAGTACGATGGCACAAAGCGTTTTTTTCTCTTTCTTTTGTCTAGATCCATCTTTTCCCTTCGTCTCTCCCCCGGCGCCGTCCAACTCCCTCGGCGCCGTCCAAGCATGGGCGCCGCCGGCCAGCTAATTTGCTGCTGAAACGGTCTCCCTAGGGAGTAGGGACCCCTAGCATTCTGCACATGGCCAGGAAAGATCCAGTTGCTCTCGACCTCCTCCACGCGGTCGGAGCCACCCGCTTCTCTACTTTCCTCGACGGCTGCTGCCAGTCGTCCAAACTCCGGCGTAGGGCGTCGCTGCCGCCGGTCCGGTGTCCCCCGACGGTTCCCCGCATCCGCCTCACACTCCGGAACGGCCGCTCGCTGTCCCATCCACCCCGACCCCGAGCACCTCCATGGCTCCCTGCCCAGGCGACCCACCCCACAAATCCCAAACCCACGCCTGCCTTCCCGCCCCTAATCATGGCCAAAATCGCCGTCAATCAACGCCTTTGCTACTTTTCCCCATCTGTCTTTTTGCGGAGCTCGATTTCCGGGCGATGGCGCTGTCCCACGCCACCGGCGAGCGGGGAACTACAAATGTGCGGCGGCAGCGCCGGCGCCCATGTTGTTGCCGCGTGCCTCTGCGGGCGGTGGCGCACACGCGGACCCAGACTCGCGAGCTTCCTGCTCGTCGACACCAGAGACGGTCGGCCAATCGGCAGGTGGCATCAGCAGCGGGCGGAAACTGCGCAGGAACCGAATTTCCCGACCAATTTGTGGGCGGTGGCTGATGGTTGCGGGCTCGCTCAGCAAGCGTCGGCACGCGGTGTGGTGAACTAGCTGCAGTTGAGCAGTCTCGATCTATCTCAAAGTCTCCTCAAAGACGCAGGCACGCTGCACGCGAGCGGTGAGCAGCAGCTGGCTAGCAGTATGCAACATCTGCAACATTGTCCTCCTTAAATTGTTTCAAACTTCATATTCTCAATTGGTGTCAACCGTTATACTTGGAAGTTACAAACAATGGAATACAGTTTTTCAGCAAGGTGTACAATATAGTTTAAGAACTCACCTGCCAATCGTACCTTCATTTTTCTTTTAGAAATATATATTATTTAAATCAAAAATTAAATTTGATGTTTATTTTGGTGACATTTGGATGAGATATTGATATAATTCGAAAAGATTAAAAAATATTTGCATTTTTGAATACGTGCGTTGCACGTGCAACATTACTAGTGCCATAAGGGAGATTAAAGCTACATATTTTATTACGTAATTATACAGTACAATATGAGTTTATAGTCCGAGAGATTTCTGCACGAAAGGACTGCAGCCAATCTGCAGTCAAACCCTGCGTTTTAAGCGATTAATTTTCGTCGGAAACAATTCGGTCGGTCTGCTTCAGAAGATGTGTCCTACATAGATGAACTAACTAATAACTAACCCTGTTAAGATCATGGATAGACATGAATCTCTTGCTCATTCAACCACTTATGGATGACAATAATCATCTCATGGCGTGCACGACGTACGTGTTATGTTCATTCGGTGCTCACTTATATTAATTTAATTGCTTCATGTAGTTCATCTCCACTATAATTGGAATAATGTGTGATTACTCCAAGAAACATAAACAGCTATATTTGGCAAAAAAAAAATGCTATATCAACAATAAAAGTTTTGAATCGATTTTCTATATATGGAATAAGAACATCCAGAATAAACATTGAATGTGATTTCGACGTTTTATTCCTATATGTCAATCTTCTTAAATCAAAAAAACATAATAGATAAAATATAATAAAATTAGAAAAGTTAGTCTATACTTGCAATATATAGTGATGTAAAGAAGTGTACTTGAAATATATCTATATGAAATTAATTTTAAATAAAATGATTTAAGGTCACCTCTATATGACACCAATTATCACCTAAATTTGCACTACATTATGTACAAAATATTCTTCTCGGTCGATTGAATATACTTCTTTTTATATTTGACTTTAAATATAGTAAATAAGTAATAAATAGAATTCCGTTCTTATTAGGTGGATACAGATAAAAAATAAAATTGTTTTAAATTATATTATTTATAAATTTATAATATAAATATGTATGGAACCCAAAATGTCTTTTTCGGGAACATCTAGATGTTGCCCTCACATTTGCGAGGGCCACCATGCTAGTTCCTTTAAAGTTAAAAGACAAACACCCTTTACTTTCCAATATTTTCTGTGCATCATGGCTATCCAACAAATATGAAAACGTCATACAAAAATTACTTATTATTACATTGCATGGGAAACCAGTAATAAATCTTGCCAAATCGCCAAAGCATGCATTCAGCCGATTCACATAAGCCCAATGTTAACACACTTCTTGAGAATTGCTTGGATGCCTTCCTGAGGCGACCATTTCTTACCTGCATGCAAACAACAAAGCTATTAGAAATACAAAACCCAAAACTCCTACCGCGAAGGAGGAGATTGACCAAAGGGCGTACGCGCACACACAGGATCCTGGAGACGGGCGGCGGCTTAATTGGCCGCTCCATGTTTTTGTGTTCTTTGTTTTTTGGTTTTCGCCGGACCCGCTGTAATTAAACTCTTTTGTTCTACCTAATCGAATGGCAAATGACTGCCTTGTCCTCAAAACTCGTACCGCCGTACCGGTACCTCCATCCTGATTATTAAGTATCGACATCCATATGCATTTGGTATCATCCTCTAATTACACATGAAACATCATAGTATGCTGTCTAAACCTCAATGTCAGTGTGTCGTGCCCGCATACACACATTTCAAACCATACTGATGCAAAGAGGGCATCCGACATCCACATCCAACGAACAAAATCTGCAGCAGCATGTTTACAAACAAAAAAGAGAAACATCAAGCTCCAGCATGTATTAGCAGAGAAATTTCAGACAAACAAATAGAGAATCAGAATCAACTAAGGGCCATAATCCCCTTGGTCGAGCGGTGGCGGTGACACACCTGACCGCAGCCCAGATTGGGTTGACCGACGTCACTTCGGCCTTATGCTCGAGCGTCGTCGAGGCAGCCGGTGCGGCTGATGGCGAGCAGATCGGCCGACAAAGACAAGGCAGAGGGCTGTCGCTAAAGCACGCCGCATAGCCGGTCAACTGGCAATGCCTTCAGACCTCGGCACGGGTAGAAGTCGACCTGGACGATAACCCGAGTTGACCATGCCAAGAGACAAGAGTTAAGCTACGGAGCCTACTTCAGGTTCATGGTCAAAATTACTCCTTTGAGGAATCAGAACAAACATCCATGTGCCGAAATGCACACATCTCAACTGCTTGATCCATACCGAACACTTCCATTAAGGGAGTTGTGTTTCCCTTCGGGGGAGAGAGAGTGGAGGGAGGGGATCTGGCAGAGATGCGCCAATCACCATTGCCGGGGAGCTCCGCACCCGGCGTCCCCAACTACCTCGCCTCATGAACAACCACCGGAGACGCGAGGGAGAGAAGCCGTGCGTGAGACCTTTCTCAGGTGACCTTGACGAGCTTCAGGATGCGGTCCTGGCGGCGACAACACAGAGCGACCGAGCTTGCCTCGCCGGCGATTGTTGAGGAAGCGTGCCCTGCTTTTCCTCTGTGGAGACGGGGGCCATGATGGTGGATTTTGCCGGTGGAATCGAGTCCTGGGAATAGAATAGTGAAGCGGCCACATGACTTGGCAGTGGCATACTGTGTAATTATCCTAACATGTAAGGGTAAAATTGAAAATTAAAAAATGTACCATCACCCGAAGGCATATTATATAGTAGAGAAGAGATTTGGCAGAGCAACTGCCGCAATTCCTCAAAACAAAACTAGGTTACCTGGTGAATTTAGAACAGTTGGATATTAGTAGTAACAAACTCATGGGTTCCATACCCAATACCTATAAACCTCATTGGCTTGGGCCTATGGGATAACCAACTTTCCGGGATTATTCCTCGAGAACTAACTAACATGGTGAACCTAGAAGTTTTGGAACTTAACAAGAACCAACTCATGGGTACCATCCCCCATGCCTTTGGAAACTTTACTAAGCTCAAGATATGTAGCTCGATAATAACAGAGAAACCCAAACATGGTGTACAACCAAGCAACACTAAATGAAGCACAAACTTAAAGAAGAATGCTTGATCCGAGGAAAGCACCATGTCTTCTGTTGCTGATGGTATTTGACGTAGTTACCTGCATCAAAAGAATATGGTTAGGTTGAGACTCCAAGTGTAGAGTGTATAGTATAGGAAAGAATATTTTCCCCACGAGGGGTGACTCGAGGGTTTAATATCGAACTATCGGGGAATCAGTAGTGAAAGATTTATCTTCTTATCCTTCTCTTGAAAACCTACAAAACAAAGTAAATTGTTTTGTACCCTCAACCTCACCAAGTGGTTGTCAAGCACAAGGTGTGAGAATGATATGAAAAGATAATGAATGCAAAACAATAAATAAATATGCAATGATGATAAATAAATATGCAAGGATGGTGGAAACAATGATGGATGATATTTTTGGGGTTTGTATTGTGAATCCAAGATATAAAAGTGTTTTTGTATTTTCGGATTTTTAAATAGCAAAAATGGATAAAAGTTGTTGAAAGGTGTTCTTATGATTAAAAATGGACCGGGTTCATGGTTTCACAAATGCACTCTCTCTTCAATAAAGTGGTAGATAATGGAACACTAGAATTGACATATTAGATTGCAAAAAAAGGTTTCATGACAACTTACTAATTATATGGGCATCACGTCCTAACATAGAGATCTTTTGTTTATTAATCTCTCTTATACTACACTAAGATGGGAATTCAATCGAGCCATCATAGTATTAAGATAAATCAGAGTATAGCATTAAGTTCTATGACATGAAGTTAAAATAAGAACATGCTAGATCTAGTCATGGAGTACTGACAATGGTCACACCCACATCTCCGGTAGCAAGGTATTTTTCTTTATCCCTAGTGAGGCAACAAAGTAAGTAAAAATACCCAAGTGGATCGCGAACTTCTCTCAATTTCACCGCACTATCCATCCCTCGTTACTCCATCTAACGCACACGTCCCCCCTCACACGCTCTCATACACAAGTTTGATCAGAACAAGTAAACAAGAACGGGGTAACAATATGCATCTACTTTCATAACTGAAACAAAACTATTGCAATCTCAAACATATATTAACTCATAAAAAGATCCACCACAATGGTATAACATAGATGGCCGTAATCATGTTCAGCAGCTCATACGGTGCTAATTAGTGAAGCTCAAAAAGAGGAGAGATACATAAGTTACTTCCACAAACCATAGTCTAGGGTGGACTACTCCCTCTTCATCATGGAGACAGTGGAGAAGTCGTTGGAGAAGATGGAGACCACGTCGGCAGCGCCCCGCCGGAGTTTTCCCCCTCCAATCTGCAACTCCAGGTCTCTGTTTCGTGGTTTCTGTGTTTCGGCGACGCTCTCTTCCGAAAGCCGTCGGGGGACTATCTTTATAGTCGTTTTTAGGTCAAGACAGAGTCTCGAAAAAAGATCGACGACATCGGAGTCGAGGCCCGAGATAGATGGCCCTACGCGCCAAGGAATCTGGTCACGTGGGCCCACCTATTTTGGCCTCGGGTCTCCGTTTGTTCGCTTCCTTCGCTTCGTTTTTTCCAAAAACTGATGCTCATAAAATATTAAGTCATTTGGACGTCGTTTGGGTCCCTGAAACATCAAAATATAGAAAATAGGGTTTTTTGCCAGTGCAGGGTTAATTCCAGAAAAATAGGGAAACTGTGAAATATTCCCAAAATCAATATAAAACAATGATATAACCCTTATATGATGCAAATATGATTGAAATATAAGTAATACAATGCAAAGTTCATGTATGCATTTTACATGCATCAACATCCCCAAGCTTAACCTATATCAAAGATGATTACTATTGCTACATAGAGTCAAATGATTCATTCTTCAAAGGAGTAGCAATATACAAGATAGATTATGAAGTGATATCAAATATTCAATGCAAGGATGTTCAATGATAATTCACAAATATTAACATAGAAGAAAGTACTATGGACCAAATATATGCATAATGAAAAGTAAAAACATCTATAATGGTCATAGAGTATTCTTGTAAATCTGAATATAAAAGGTGGACACTTGGGAAAGAAATATAAATGAGTAGAGGTAAAACATGAATAAGTTTCATCTAACTTCCAAATGCTTCAACTTAAGTTAATGTTTGTAATGTGGTATTCATTGGTGTGAACTCTCATTACCCTATCATAGCATTTTGAATGGTTAAAATTTAAAGTGAAAGCAAATATGAGTAGTGTGCTTGACAAAGTATGGGTTGAATGCCTCATGCCTCGTGAATACGAGTACCTACACCACGGTGTTACTCAACTCGGGCCACAAAGCAAGTTCAAGTTAAGGTCATTGTAAGTAATATAATAGCGTCATCAAGAGCGTCAACTGGTACCTCTTGTCCCAGGACATGAACAAGCCCATGTCAAAATGACAAGACAAACAAGCAAAATGAACAATCACAACACCCTTTTTTTATTGACTATTGGTATTGGTTTTTATTGTGAGGTGCATCACTGAAGGTTCACTATAGCATGTAAGTAAATTTCCACCATCAATAATGCATGGCTTAGATTAGCGGCCAGACGTCTCTCTAGCCATTTATACAAACTCCTCAAACTTACTAAGTTTTCACATTTATTTGGCACCATGATAAGCATACATAAACAAAAGTACATGATATAAACTAAATATAATTAAGAGGATGTTAAAGCTTGCCATGTGACACACATATGAGCTAACTCCGAACCAAGACTCTTGTCAAGCTCACAACTTAATAATTTTAATCACAATGGTTCATGTTTATTAAGTGCAACAAAAGTAAAGTGTGCATCAAGTTCGTGAGAGCTTTTTAACCATCTTTTCCCATAACAATCAATAACATAAGCATTTTAATTCAGAAGTTACAGAATATGAATGAAAAATCATACCGTGCACATATTCGTGCTGGAATAAAATCTCCGAATGCAAAAAACAACTTTTTCAAGCCAAAATAGGAAAAACTTGACACTTATTAAAAATTCCAGAAACAAAACTAAACACTAAGTCTCTTATTACAGCAAGAGGACACAAAGAAAATCAAAAATAAAAACAACCGGGTTGCCTCCGTAAAGTGCTTTCATTATAAACATGTAGCTAGGCTTCTTACTTGATATTTATTATGGACGAAGCTCATGAGGGAGCTTGAACTTTGATATGTCCCTCTTCCTTGAAGTGTTCCATGCACTTCTTGTGTAGAAACTGAAACTTCACATTCCCTCTTTTGAATCAATGATACCACCTATGGCATGAAGAAAAGTCTTTCAAGAATAATTGGACTAGAGGTTTTATTCCTCATATCCATGATTAGAAAATCAACAGGTACAAATGTCATATGCAACTCTACCATAACATCACTTACTTTTCCTAAAGCATGTTTAATGGAATCAGCATGTTTAATGGAATCATCAGCAGTTCAATAGAGCATTTTTCAAGATTCTTTAATTCAAGAACTTCATATAATTCTTTAGATAAAACAGAGATAGTAGATCCTAGATCTAATATAGCATAGTGTGTCTCTTTTCCAATGGTTACTAGTACTTTGGGAATCCATATATCCCCAAGCTTAGGTGGTATCATAGCTTTTTGGTTGTACCTAGCAATATTTTCTTTTAAACATGATTAGCAATATAAGAACCAAAACCTGCTTGGTTAGAGTTGATGGAAGGATCACTTGCAAATTTTTATAAGATAGATATCAATTCATGCAAGCTACATTTCTCTAAGTCAAGTAATGGTTCCTTGACTTCACTAAGTATTTTAACTTCCTCTACTTTTCTTTCTAACTCATTAACATAAGAGATTCATCATATTCAGTTTCGTTAACTTCTTCTTTAAACCAAGTTGAGACATAAATGGCAACAAATATTCAGGGTAGTTCAATAATTCATTAAAAGTTTCCTCCAAAGTAAGAGGAATATTTTCAGTAATATTAATAGAATTCATTCCAACACAGGTGGTGCTTGTGGTTTCCCTGCACACATACTCAATAAAGTGGCTTGGTTATCAGCTAGTTTTGACAAAACTTTGTCTAGTCCTGCAGTTTGGAGTTGTAAGCCTTTAATACCAGAACTAATAGAAGCAACAGACTTATTTGTAACAACCCATGCTTGTAATAAAGAGAGAGTTTGCACATGATGAGCATAGCATGCATTTATTTTTATGCCCTAGAAAAAATTGCATTTGTGAGGGAAATCTGACAATCCAAGTGGACACATTTTCTCTTTATTTTTTAAATGACTACAACAAATGGAATCCACCGAAAGATAAAAATCAAATAAGATACAAATGGTACTGTGCCTAGAGCTAAATATATCTGCAAGGTTGGATTGATAGCTATTAGCTACAGTACCAGCAAGGGAGAGAAGCGCGTTAGACTTGTTTTTTTTTTTGCACATGCGACTTTACTGTATTCATCACAAATACGGGATACAGAGCAGAAATACAGTAGATAGGCTGTAGGAACCTACCAGTCTACGAACAATAACAACGACATCCTCACACAACAAAGAAATTGCACTTAGGTCCCTAGATGTCGTCTTCTTCACTTCCAGCGCGCCTCCTGGCCTCGCCGACGCCGGAACAGCGCCGCCGCCGCCAATCCATGGATGGAGAAAGATCCATCGCAACTCGAATCGCTTTCTTGGACCTCTTGAGTGACCATCCACATAAACATGGACGTCTTCATCGATGTGGCACGCCGGCCAGGGCAGAGCCCTGCTCTTCTCCATCCTCAGATCCCAAAATGCCACCGGATCTGCTCTCCAACAACCACAAGCCCCAAGAACTTCCACCGCCATAGCCGCTCCGCCATCACAGCACCTCACGGATCGTACCTCGCCTCTAGGGAAGAAGACGAGACCTGGACGCCAGATCCGAAGGACGGAACCTCCAAACCGCAGAGCAACCGCCGTCGCCATGACAGCCGCCTGCAAGGAGGACACAGAACTCCACAGCCTCCCCGGCGAGAAACTCGCCAGATCGGAGAAAGGAGGGGGAGCACTTATTCTGCACACCGTCGCCGCCGTCTCCAACCCAGCGCCGCCGGCAAAGCAAACAGAAACTACATATAGTAGACCTAAACTACTCGCCAAGATGAGATCCAGCGCTTCCCCCCGCCGGAGGGAAGCAAAGGATTCGCCGGCGAAACCTCTTTTCGCCTCTGCCTTTACTGTAGCACGGAGATAAGAACCAGAGGGGGAAAGTACGGCTGCGTGTTAGACTTGTTGTTGAGAAGTAAAACTAGTACTCCTCTGTTCTACTTCCACCGTAGCAGACCACCATATCCATCGAGTTTTGCCGCCGCCTGGGAAGTGGGAAGCCAAGAACCAGCGCCATGGTTGTGCCCTAGTTTGGAGGGATTTAGTTGAGGGAGCCGGAGTTGTGGAAGAGAAAAGATCCAGGGAGGAGAAGGCTGAGCAGTCGCCGAGCAGAGGACGCCGTGGCCGACCGCCGGAACCGTACAGGAAGGCGTCCGGGGAGGCAAGGAGGGAGAGAAGAAGACCAAGCTCGTCTCCGATCTGTTTTGCTGCACCTCTGAGTACAGGTACAGTCGTATGTGAGGTTACTAACTGTAGGTCTCCTTGTTAAGATCGATTCCTTGCATTCCTGTTGATGTCCTGATGCTTGGAAAACAAAAGACTTCAGATGTGAAGAGAGAACCTGACTTGTTCTTGGACAAAATTCTGTAGCATTCTTTATTCTCAGATTTAGCGACCTTTGAGTTTGTTCTGAAGATGTTCTTCACACAAATAGATAACAAGTGAGCAGCGATTTCTGTACTTTGATACCTGTTAGGTAAAGCATCACTCTAATTGGCTGGAGGTAGCTGGTGCTTGTATCTCTGAACCAAAGTTCTAACCTGTACATGCACGTTCTGAACCAAAGTTGCTCTGAATCACCTACTCTAGCAGTGTATCAATCTGATCACCTCGTGAGTTCATCCACTGCTGGCATGTTTATCTCTGCCGAAATCTTATTTCTGTTGTGAAAACAGCTTACCAAACTGAACTATCTATTTTCGAAATTCAACAACAAGCGAAACCTGGGAGTGCTCAGTGTGTTACCAGTACACATGTTCAGGTTTTAAGAAAAGAGCTAGTCCCAGGAAATCTTCAGCTTAGCGGAGTGTTTCAGCTAGTTCTGACATGTTCTCATGTTCTAGATACACGTACTCAAGATCCTGGATAAAGTAATTAGGAGCTAAGCAAAGATCAATTTAAAGAGTTTAAACTGCTATTTTCGTGTTCTGTAATTTTCTGTCTTTCAGAAAATAGTGAGCTCCACCGAATCTCCAACGTGCGCGCCGCCGAATCGTGGGATTCCTCCCCTCCGCCGGCCGCTGCGGCGGCGGGAGGGTGGGGATCCCCGATTCCGGCATGTACATAAGGTAGGTCCTGGTGGTGGTCTCGTCGGCGGCGCCTTGGAGGAGGTGGTGCTGCGGATGGGCGTTTTGGTGTCGGCGCGACCCTTCTCCGGTGGTGGAGCTCCTCGGGTTCCTCGTCGTCGCGCTCGCGGTGCAGAGGCTCGAGGCCCGGCGGGTGCTCGAGATCTGCTGGATCCCGCCGGGTCCGTGTAGGCGGAGGGCTCGGCGGTGGGATCTCAGGGCGGAGCGAGGTCGGCTGCGGTTCTGGGCGTCGATGTCGAAGCCGGTGGCGGGAAGGTGGTGCTGCTGGAGTGGGAGGGTCTGCGCCGTGCTCGTTCAACGGCCTAGACTCCGTCGCTGCGCGGCAGACGGCTTCTGCGGCGTTCTTCTGTTGAGGTGCCCTCGGGCGGTGGAGAGAAGGTGGGCGCCGGTCTTCTTCCTCGACGACGGAGGTGCTGCCGACGGCTGCTCTGCTCTGTATCCTCTGCGTATGTGTGCTTGTATTTGCTTTCTGTACGGTGTACTTTGTACGTGGTATTTTCTATGAATATACGCAGTTAATTTCAAAAAAAAAATAGTGAGCTTGTATAAATCATAAGTAATTCATTCTGAATCTGAAAAACGCAAATGATATATCAAAACGTTCAGAAAAATGAACTCTATTTTTTTCATAAAAATCATGCATGTTTAAATAACTTCGAACCCTGTTTATATTAGAAGAACAGATAATGTACATATGGAGATGCTTCTGAATGCTATAGTTAAAAGCATTTGGAGTCCATTTAAATCTATGTTTACGTTTAGGTTTCTATTTCAGTTCATTTAAATGGTCATTCATTCATATTGCGCATTGCACCAATGTCATGCCTTGAATGTTGTTTTCCCATTTCCGGTGATTTGCTTCTTCTCGATAGAGCACGAACCCGGAGTTGAGATCGACCACAACTACGAGCAGTACCCATTGGTCGACGAGCAAGGCAAGCGTAACCCAACTTTTGAGCATTCCCTGATCCCATGTTTTTCCCCAAGTATTTTGTTCCACTATATTACTTGCATCTCGATTCCATTGTCAATTTTTGGTCGATAATAGTTATCCTATAGGTTGCATTAGTCATCCTGATAGCCTTTACCTGTTTCCATTCCTAGCATATCATATCTAGGCTTGGTTGAATCGCTGGAGCTTTTATGTTGTATGTATAAATGCTTAGTTATTTTTTATTTTATCTGATCGTCCGATTGATGAATCAGAGTTGCGATTAATCTAGTATGTTAGTATGAGTGGAGATGTTTGATAAATGCTTAAACTGACTAATAGGCTTGGACAAGAGGCTACTGTGGATATGTGGTGTCTTGTCTCGTTCTTGCCGCCTAGGTGCGAGTTCCCGCCTTCGAGCCAAGATTGAGCGTGCATCCACACGTGGGCTTAGGAACCCCCATCGACCAACTAAGTTGTGAAGGCCTATCCAGGGGTACTCTAGTTCGGCTTTCCATTTGGGTGTGCGTCATGTGACCAAGCTTTGGAAAATGGTGGGTGGTGGTGTTTAGGTCGTGGCCGCGGTCCAGGGTGCTGGAGGCACTGAACCTGGACTTCCGCATACAGATACTCCCTGGATAGTCCTATGCGATGTAAAGGTCGTAACTGTTCCCACTATGTCGGCTTTCCCAGGTAGAGAGCTAATTGCATGGCAAGGAGCTGGGCGGTACGTGTGGTTAAAAATTGTACACCCTGCAGGGTTAACCTTTTCGAAAAGCCGTGTCCGCGGTTACGGACGACTTGGTGACGGACTAAAGGATCATAGAAAACTTTGGTGACGGACTAAAGGATCATAGAAAACTTGAACCTGTCGTAAAAATTTGAAAAGCTCGCGAGGGCAAGGTTTATTTCCTCGAGGGTGATTCGAGGAAGTGCCTTAGTAGATAGGTGCTGATGATGATAGATCTTTGGTGGATGCAACTGATCAGGAGATCTAGAGTTTTTACTATCTTAACCCTTTGAAAATATTATGACTAGACGATGCCATGATTTGAGTCTCTTGAAAATGAAAATTGGCTTTATGCAAAACAACTCCACAGAAAGCCTTGCTAACTGAGCATCGAGCTAGTAGCTCTAACTAAGTCTTGCGGAGTACTTTTGTACTTAACCTTGTTTTGTTGAATCTTTTCAAGTAATGAGGATGGTTTCTATGTTGAAGTTGACGAGTCGTTTTTAGGTTTTGTATTGTGAATGCAAGATATAAAAATATTTTTGTATTTTTGGATTTTAAATGGCAGAAAAATGGATAAAAGTTGTTGCAAAGGTGTTTCTTATGATTAAAAATGGACCGGGTTCATGGTTTCACAGGTGCACTCTCTCTTTAATAAAATGGTAGATAATGAACACTAGAATTGACATATTAGATTGCAACAAAAATGTTTTATGACAAATTACTAATTATATGGGTATCACGTCCTAACATAGAGATCTTTTATTTATTAATCTCTCTTATACTCCACTAAGATGAGAACTAAATCGAGCCATCCTAGTATTAAGATAAATCAGAGTATAGCATTAAGTTCTATGACATGAAGTTAAAATAAGAACATGATAGATTTAGTCATGGAGTAGTGGCAATGGTCACACACACATCTCCGGTTGGAAGGTATTTTTTTATCCCTAGTGAGGCAACAAGGTAGGATAAAAATATCCAAGTGGATCGCGGAACTTCTCTCACTTTCACTGCACTAGCCACCCCGTTACTCCATCTAATGCACACGTTCCCCTCACACGCTCTCATACACAAGTTTGATCAGAACAAGTAAATAAGAACGGGGTACACAATATGCATCTACTTTCATAACTGAAACAAAACTATTGCAATCTCAAACATATATTAACTCATAAAAAGATCCACCGCAAAGGTATTACATAGATGACTGTAATCATGTTCAACAGCTCATACGGTGCTAATTAGTGAAGCTCAAAAAGAGGAGAGATACATAAGTTATTTCCACAAACTCATAGTCTAGGGGTGGACTACTCCCTCTTCATCATGGAGACGGTGGAGAAGTCGTTGGAGAAGATGGAGACCACGCCGGCAGCGCCCCGCCGGAGTTTCCCCCCTCCAATCTGCAACTCCAGGTTTCTGTTTCGTGATTTCTGTGTTTCGGCGGCGCTCTCTTCCGAAAGCCGTCGAGGGACTATTTTTATAGTCGTTTTTGGTCAAGACGGAGGCTCGGGAAAAAAAGATCGACGACATCGGAGGCTCGAGGCCCGAGATAGGGGGCCCCATGCGGCCAAGGAATCTGGCCGCGTGGGCCCACCTATTTTGGCCCGCGGGTCTCCGTTTGTTCGCTTCCTTCGCTCCTACGCTTTGTTTCTTCCAAAAACTGATGCTCGTAAAATATTAGGTCATTTGGACGTCGTTTGGATCCCTGAAATATCAAAATATAGAAAATAGGGTTTTCTGCCAGTGCAGGGTTAATTCCAGAAAAATAGGAAAACTGTGAAATATTCTCAAAATCAATATAAAATAATGATATAACCCTTATATGATGCAAACATGATTGAAATATAAGTAATACAATGAAAAGTTCATGTATGCATTTTACATGCATCAGTTGCACAGAGACGACGTCAAAGAAGTCCACACCAACATGCCTCCACCGCACCTTCATCGCCACCTTCACGACACACCATTGGGGAAGAAACCTAGAAGGGATTGGGAATCCAAAGGCGAGGGCTTGCAGCAACTTCTCCAAGGAGATGGACGGCAGTCAAAACGTCGTCGGCAGAAACAAGTCCTGCAAAGCTTTCACCCAAACCCCATGATATTAACCCTAGATCATGCCGTTGCCGCTGCCCAAACTAGGGCAGCAACAACGGATAGATCAGAGGGTGATTCACACGTACGCCGGTGTGAGGGAAATCTTCACCAAACGAACACACCGGGGAAAGCGAGCTGGGGCAGAGAGGTGGAGACCGGCCGTCTAGAAAGAGGATGGAACTTCACAGCGATGCCTTCAACAAGGGGAACGACACCGGAGGTGTTGTCATCGCCGGCAATGGTCACTACCATTTTGTGGTTTTCACCAAGACCCCTCCAAAAGCAGACGCCGTTCGCCGCCACGAGGACGCGGAAAAGACATCAATGACGCATCCACCGACCAACGAACCTCGGAACACGGTGCACTAGAACAGAGCACCGGAAAGAGCACGCCAAAGTGAAAAACCAGCCCACGGGCAGGTCTACACGGCCTGGACCGCCCCAGCCCAGATCGAGATCCGCTGCTCGGGATCTGAAGCTTCACGGTAAGCACCATGGAGACTGGGGCAACTCCGGCAAGACCCTGCAGTTTCGACCTCGGAGAGGCTGCGAAGCATCCAACCTGGATCTGCAGGGAGCCTGCATCAGCGCCTGGACGGTGGGCCGGCTCGGCCCAGACCAGATCCAGCCCAACGGGCTTTGGATCTGGCAGTCGTGGCCAGCGCGCAGGACGGCCGAGCCTCGGCCGGCCAACCAATCTGGCAGCCTCATGGTGTCGGAGCACCACGGAGAGCACCATGGAGATCCCTCGGCGCTGGAGCACCACGGAAAGCTCCAGATCTCGCAGTGCCGACCGCCTGAGAGGCGGCACATGCCATCGTTGGCAGGCCGCCAACAAGATCCACAAGGATCTGAGATCTCCCCAACCGCCGAGCAAGGGAGAGCTCCAGGGGCTGCGCGGCGCGCCTGCAAGGTCCGGCGAGAAGCTCGGCCGGCCACAGGGCAAGCAAACACGAGGGGAAGGCGAGAGGGGGCCGCGCTCAACCAGGGCAGGAGGCTACACACACGCACGCACGCATGCACACCACACCCAAACGCACGCGAGGAGGAGCTCCCCGCCGCCACTGTCAGCCGCCGCGACGGTAGCGTCCTCCGGCGACGGCGGGGGAAGGGGCGGAGGGAGGAGGTGAGCTCGGAGGCGCTAGGGTTTTTTTCGCCGCCCGAGCTGCCCTCGGGAGAGCGGCGCGGGGAGGAGAAAAGAAGGGAAGGAATGTTCGCTCTGTCGATTGGGAATCGTCGTATATTTATGTTTACATATGTCAGATTTGCAACGAGAGAAAAAATTGAATCCTGTGATCGCACGATCTTGCAACTAGTACATATCCACGCAAAAAAAAAAAACTAGTACATATGAGAGATTTGCAACGAGAGAAAAACTGAACCCTGTGATCGCACGATCATGCAACTAGTAGGTCGTAAGGGTGAGATGTTTAAGCATCAAATCACATGCTTTGCTTGCTAGGGCGACCAACGTCCAAATCACATGCTTTGCTTGCTAGGGCCAACAACGTCCAAATCACATGCTTTGCTTGCTAGGGCCAACAACGTCCACAAGTCGTCGCCAGCCATTTCTCTTGGATCTTAGCCACTCGATCACGGCCTAGTCAACTAACTTCACCACTTTTTTAGTTAATAATCTGTCGTCCACTTGACATCATTTCATAAAAGTAAAGTTATTCTTGCTGTTGAACTTGTTATAATAGACGCTATTATCTGCGAGAGTTTAACGAGTTGCAGATTAAGATAATTGGCATGGGTCCTTACAGAAATGCCAACTTACACAAGACACCCACATTTCGTTATAGGAGTAGTTTACAGGCTGCACCATCGGTACCAGCTGCGGCTAGGTACTAACCGAAAGCTAGAACGGCATTCTCGCTGATCTCCCACCCCGCCGTCAATCCCTGCATAACAACGCTCACAGTCTGCAGGCGAGTCTGTACAAGCTTCGCGTTGCTGCCGCTTGACGAACCAGCGCGCGCACTCAAGTGGAGAAGGCAGCAGGGTCGCGCTCCGCTAGGTGAGTTTTTTTTTCAGTTATTTTGAGTTAAGTCTTACAAGCGACACAAAAAAGCCAATGGCCTCGACCAAAAGCATACAAGATTATGCAGCCCATTTATTTTTCAGAAATTTTAGTGCTAACCCGCCATCCAAATTGGCTGGATAGAGCCCGTGCTACCATCTCCAGTTCTCCACATGATTACACCAAGCGTTCAAATTCGTCTGCACCTCCACGCGCGAAAGTAGATACCACAAAAAGTTTAGTGTGTAGCCCTGTGGGTTTCATTCAAAAGATTGAAAACTCTAGATTTTTAGAAACAAAGTCATCCCAATAATTCCATTTAACCTAATATAAAGCGCACACACACTCTCACCCCGGGTTGGAGCTTTATACTACTCTAAATCTCGTCAACCAGCTACTAGGCATTTGAGATGCTTGTCATCACAAGCAAGTTTTTTTTTTCAAGAACCCGCGGAAGATCTGTGTCATTGTATTAAGCAAGCGAGAAGAAACATTGTTACAGGGTTACATGAACTCATCCACCTATGCTGTCCAACGGGGGAACATCACACCACCGGACCATCTCATCACAAACAAGTTAAAGGTCATATTAACCGTCCTCTAGAAGAGGCGATTAAGGCCATCTCCAGTCGTCCCCCCAAGGAGCCACCAGGAGGCTTTTTAGCTTCGGTTTTAGCCTCAGATTGCCAAATAGCGTCGAAATACTTTCAGTCGTGCCTTCAGGACCCAAAATAGCGCCGTTTTGCGTCAAATTAGCGTCGGCGCCCCAGGCCAAGTCGCTGGGTTCAGCCTGAGGGGTGCCTTTTTGCATGCAGTGGCCCACTGTCAGCGTCCATCCTCCTCTCTCTCCTCTCTTTTCCTGCCAGGCCCACCATGTGCCCCTCTCTCTCCTCTGCATCGTCAACTCCCACTCCCACCTCCCAATCCCGTCCTCCACTCTCCTCTGCCTCCGGCAGCCTTCCTCCGCCGCCCCTCTCTCCGCCCTTCCCTCCGCCCTCCGCCGCCCCTCGCGCTGCACCTCCTCTGCACGGCCGCCCTGATCTCGAGCTCGCGGGGACGGCAGGGTGGGCGGGGACGGGGATTCCCCTCTCCCTTCTCCACTTCGGCGCCGCCTCCACCCTCTTGCTCGCATGCGCTGCCGTCGCGTCCGCCGTCCTGTCGGCTCTCCTCGCCCGCGCGCTGCTCTCCGACCTCGAGCTCGCACTGCTCTAGGGTCAACTCCGCCCACTCCTACAGCAGATCGAGTGGCGGCGCGGCCAGGCATGCTCGCCGGCGTGATCCTACGGGCGCGGCTCCGTCGATCTTGCCTGCACGGCTGGAGACGACGCCGGCGACGTGGATGCAGCGTGAAGGTGGACTGCCGGCGACGGGGATGCGAGCTCGTTTTTTTTTTTTTTACTTTTCATCTCTTCTTCTCATCTTGGTTGGGGTGCGGTTGGGAAAACGGCCCCTGGACTGCGCCGTCAGCCCCACCGAGCCTAGTTTAGCGCCGGATTTCGGCCCTGGGGCTTGACGAGTGGAGATCCCTAAAGGGCATGAGAGCAAATGGGTTGAATTGTTTCCTCCACCTCGTAGAAACGACATTTTTAACTCTCATTTCCATTTGCGCTTTGCAAAATTATCTTTTGTTAATAGCAAGTTTCGTGCATAGACACATGCGAAAATTTATGTCGAACATGTGCACCAATTGTGTGCTACAACTTGAGTTATAGTCTTTCATTCAATCAAGAGTCAAGACTAGCCCTCATCTAAGAGCATCTCTAGCAGAAATCTGAAAACACGAAATCTCGAAACAGTTTTAAAGTCTGCGGAACGCGCGTGCGAAAATTTATGTCGAACATGTGCACCAATTGTGTGCTACAACTTGAGTTATAGTCTTTCATTCAATCAAGACTAGCCCTCATCTAAGAGCATCTCTAGCAGAAATCTGAAAACACGAAATCTCGAAACAGTTTTAAAGTCTGCGGAACGCGCGTGTTTTTGCTCAAAACGAGCCGCGGCCGAACAGAAACCGTAAAACAGAACCTTCAAACAGAATTTTACCAAATATTTCTCTGTTTTTTTTTCTACTTTTTCCCATCTTCTTCCTCCCGTTTGCTTGTTCATACTAGTACAGGCACATTGATGGTTCGATCGATTCTAGTAGCTAGGTCGAACTAGTACAACATGGATGGATTGATGGAGCGGCTGGCCACACGCCCGCACCGAGCCACCGACGGCATGCAGGCAGGGAGCTTGGTCGCCCGTGAACTCGCGACCGGCGGCAGCCCAAACTCGCACACCCGCGCCTCCGCGACACCTGGGAAGAGCGAGTCCTCCTGCAGCACATCCGCGTCCAGTGAGGTAGAGCGGAGGCCAATCGGCGACCAGAGCCCCTCCTCGTGGCAACCGCCGCCCCGTTGAGCCCCCTCGACTGCCCAGTGCTCCCCGCCGTTGCACAGCTCGCCCGGAACCCCGCCTTTACGCACAGCTTGCCTGGAGCCCCGCCGTCGCACAGCTCGCTCGGAGCTCCCCTGTCACACATTGCTCGCCCGGAGACCCGCCGTCGCACAACTCGCCTGTGCAGCTCGAGGAGCGCCCCGGGGGCCTGCGACCAGCTCCTTCCCAGCGTCGCTCGAATTTCTGGTGGTTCTGGCGGCTATTCGGCGAGTACGGTGAAAGTTTGCTGGATTTCACCGAGTTCCACGGTGGAGGGTCACCGGCGGGTCCTGAATATTCAGCCCGCCAACGTCTCGGGCTAATACAGTTCACGAACCTCATTGGCCACGAAAATTGCACATTCACGGTTCCAAGGGCCGAACTCACGCCCCCTCAAAATGGTTTATGGTTCGGCGTGTTTTAAGGTTTCTGATACTTACATTTTTTAGGTTTTGAAACCTTATCAGGCGATTATTTTGAGATTCCGTGCGTTTTGAGGGGTCTGCTAGAGATGTTGTAATACATAAAGACATTGTAGACGAAATTTCTAGGGATGTTTCACAGTGCATCCTACTACACATTTTAGTGCGTGGTATTATAAACAGATCCAATGGCTAATATTGTCTTGGCCAGAGTTGGGCTCAAGGATAACTTAGCAACTTCTCATAATGAGTTGGGCTCAAGGATAACTTAGAAACTTGCTCTTGCTCGTACCGAGCGGTCCATATACTTTGAAAAACAATTGTGAGACTAAAGTGAAACATCCGTTAAATAATTATAACTTTGTTGAACATCTAACTAAACTCTAGGAACACATGAAACCATTTCGAAACCTTGACGAAACATCATGTAAAGTGTAGTGAAACATCTGCATAATCCATGTGAAAGTTCTTAAATTTTGATCAAATAGTAGGCTTCTTTCAGCAAAGAAATTTGTAGTTTTCCACCATCAACATCTACTTTCATCAACTGAATTAAATCATGGTTTCATGAAAAATCATAAAGGGCTTTTATATGTTCTTTTCCGAGTTCTCGACGTTTGATAGAAATAAATAAGCGTCTATCAACAATGAAAGTTATCGGTTTCCCCGAGCGAAAATATTATTAATTTGAAATCTTAATTAAACTTTAGGAAACCACACATACCACATCTCATACAAGATCAATATGGAAAACCAAAAACTAATTTTGATGGGAACATCAGTGAAACCCCTATAATCAGTTTGAAATATAGTGAACCATGAAACCCATTTGTAACCTATCCACAACACCCAGAATCAACAACAATTATCACCAATCTTAAATCGAAGATCAGATGGAGACCCGACATCGATAACCTATGAAAGTGAAGACACAACGCAATACACAAAAGGCTTTGGATTCCTCAGCAACCGGGCTTGCAAGAAGAGGGGACCGCTCCCTCGAGTTATTTGGCTTTATTCAGTAACAACCTGGTTCTGGATCCAACTGCACTTACGAGATTGGTTACCCCAGAAAACGCAGCAACACGAGCCATGGCGCTGGACACTACACGATGGGCTCTTGAACAACAACATAGAGATGCTTTGGAGGAGAAACAACATATGAAAATCAGAGCAAAGGAGTTAGAAAAGAAGGAAAGCAGGCTCTGACTGAGCGAGAATCGCCTCAATGACATGACTCGGGTTCAACAGAGAAGACATCAAAGCCGGATTGGCCAAGGGGGTAACGTGGTAAACCCGACAATATTATTCAGATCACCGTTGGATCATCCCACTGGCATAACGCAACAAACTCCAGCCACAACAGTTAATACCGATCAAAACAGAGGAACTAGAGCAGCAGGAGCCGACACAACATTAACCGGACAACCCGGGTTACCCGCTGGAGCAGCCGGGGGAAATCCAGGTCATCCGCCACGCGCGCCCAGGTTTCATATGCCAGAGGGTCATTACTCAAACCCGTCGGATAACGTGTACACTGCAACTTTAGCGCTCGACTGTATCCCCTTGGAAATACCCCAGAAGAAATTGAAATTCGGCACGCCATTGACATGTTATGTGCAGCCGTGGTCCAGCAAGCTTAGTATTCAGAAAAGAGAAGTGCACTTCACTCCACAACGTATAACTTCAGGCGGACCAAGAGTCGCCACGGCGAGACCCCGCAGCTGGCCGGGTCAGGAGCAGCGAGACAACAAAATCAACATCAGCAGAACCAAAAGCATAAGCTACATCAGCTGGCACGTGCAGTATCGGTGGCACAACAGATTGTCAATCTTCTCAGGTCGCGCGAGCTATCAGCGTGAATCCAATTGGAGTACCACCAAGAGGAGCTGGAGCTGTCCCTGCAGCAGCGAGAAGTTCTCCCACACAAGGTAATAATTTTATATCAAGTACTTCTAACTTGACCGGGCCAAAGTGTCTTTCAGATGCAATTAGGGCGGAACCTTTTCCTAGAAGTTCAAAGAGCCTAGCAAGATATCCAATTATGAGCCTAGTATGGACTCAGCGAGTTGGTTGAGCAGTTATGAGATGGCTATGTGCATACGTGTCGTGTACCGAAACACGGACACCGGGGATGGCAAACAACCCCTGTTTGTTTGGTAAAAGAGCGCGAGGTGCTTCGAAGTCAGTTCCCAAGCATGAACTCAAACACATGAGATTTTACCCAGGTTCAGGCCGCGTCACACGTAATGCCCTACGTCCTGCTTGTTTGGCTTGATTGATGGTGGATGATGAAGTACAAAGTGATCCCCGCAGCCCTCTCGTCTACACTTGGGAACTTTCCGAGTTCCACCTGGGGAAGGACTCCGAGGTGTCTACGTCAAGCCCCCGAGCCGAGTATCTAAGCTGAGAGGATCTAATGGCTATGGTTTGTCCCTCTCCCTTCCTACCATGGGCCTCCTTTTATACTTCAAGGGGTCACCACAGGTGGTCGGGTGGAGAGCTGGCCACCTCGTTGGGGCACGCGTCGTGCCATCGCCCACGTGGCAGCCGCCGCTTGTCTTCGTGTCACCGCCATTGATGTGCTAGCTTTCATTTCGTCTGCCCCGCCGAGTCGGATGTGACGGCCCGTCGAAGGCCGTCCAGGGGCTTGTCGTCGCGGTGCGCTCAGTCCCTGCCCGCTATGGGATGGCACGGCGGGTCCCATTGTGTTCAGGTCTGCGCCCCGCAGCATGCGTGACCGGTCTTGTCTGGGCCATCTGATGTGCTTCATTTCCCACGAAGCTACCCTCTCCGGGCAGCAGCGCAGGAATCTCTTGCCGCGTGGCCTGCCCCTGGTCTCCTCTTCTCTCCGGGTGAGGCGTGCCCTTGCTCGTGTTCCGGACGACATATGGTCTCGATCCCCCGGGAGCCCCAGTTCTCCGGTGGTTGAGGACGCCTCGTCTCCTGCCTTCCGAGGGTTGGGTTTCCCTGCGCCGAGTTCCCGGGAGGGCCCCTCTCCCGGGACATCGATAATACGCAACGCAACGAAGAACGTTTGTGCAAAGTATATGGGCCTAATGATGAGCGATGGTGCAACAAAGTTGTGGTTCAATAGTTTACCAGAGAAATCCATCAACTCCGGGGATGATCTTAAGGCAGTTTTCGTCAAGCACTTCCAAAGTACGTGTAAGCGATTGTTTTCTCTTGAGGATCTTGATCGCTGTGTGCAGAGGGAAGGCGAGGCGGCTCGGCTTTGGATGAGCCGGGTTATGCAGATTCTTCATTCTTCAGCAGCCTGCATCGAGCCTTAGAACGCAATCCGAGTTATGGAGAAGATGTGCAGATACGATCTTCTGGTTCAAAATTAGGCCGGATGAAGGAAAGCAACCGGGTTAAAACAGTTACCATATGGCAGAATTGATGGATGCTTGCAACAGGCACGCAACGATAGACAAAACTTGGGATAAAGAAGAGGAAGAAAAAGGAAAAGGACCGGCGAGTAATGATGGAAAGAACAACAACAGGAACGTGAATAACAATGGTAATCAAACACAAGCGTGGACACAATAATGGAAATTCAGAGTTAGTTGCAAATGCCAATACCAGGTTTCAAAAGCCAAGAATGGATGGAAGCTATCATGATAATAATAGAGGTTATCAAGGGAACAATGGAGGTTATAATGGTGGAAACAACTTTCAAGGGTCACGTCCGACTAATCTTTCAGAAGCTTTCAGGATGTCGTGCCCTCGACATAGCAGGAACGGCATGCCTACCAACCACTCGTTAGGACAGTGTGTGGATCTTAACAGATGGAAAAATGAGGAAATACACAGGGCGTTGCAAGGTGCAGGCAGATGTGTGGGACCCGGCCCGGGTGGTAACTCGGCCACTGGACCACTTACTATGGCTAATGCAGTGCCCACAAACAACACAGGTGTTGGTCAAAACACGAGTAATCAAGGTGCATGTCAACACCAGACCAAGCAACTTGGTCAATATCATATTTACACCACTAGCACGACCAAGAGAGAGAAAAAAGTTTTTCGCATATGGGCCTAAAAAAATCACAGCAAGTGGTATGATCACACGGTCACGTTTTTGCGTATGGGCCTCAAAAAGTCACAGCTGCAAAAGACATCAACAATTTTTCATGGTATAGTTACAAGGAAATCAGCAACACCCGAGGGAAAAATCGCGTTGGAAGTTGCTTTTGGCGAGTCCAAGGACTATTTCCGGCTAGAGTGGCTCACTTTTGAAGTGTAAAGTTTGAAACTCCATATCATGCATTGTTTGGAAGGCCGGCATATGCTAAGTTCATGGCAAGGCCGTGTTATGTTTACATACAACTGAAGATACCAGGTCCTAAGGGGATCACACTTTTCATGGAGACAAGGAGATAATAGCACAGTGCGATGAGGGATATGGAGCTTTGGCAGAACATATTTGTGCAAAAGAGGAACTAAAAACTTATAGGTCTAATCTTGACCCGGAAGATAGTAGAGCACCCAAATAGTCAATGACAGAAGATGATAGGTCAAAGTTCAAAGCTCCTCAAGATACAAAGATGATAGACTTTACACCAGGTGATTCTTCCAAGCAGTTTGCTATAGGGACAAATTTATCTGTTAAATAGGAAAGCGCGCTCATCGAGTTCATCCGAGAGAATCGGGATGTTTTTGCATGGAAACCTACTGACATGCCAGGTATCCCGACTGAACTCACTAAGCACAACTTACATGTGGAACCCAAAGCAAAGATGGTAAAACAAGGTTTGAGAAAAATGAATGCGAAAGGAGAAAAGCTATAGGAGAAGAGGTAGCTCCTCTTTTGGTAGATGGATTTATCATGGAGGTTTTTTTTACCCGGAATGGTTGGCTAACCCGGTTCTGGTGCTGGAGAAAAACAATGAGTGGAGGATTTGTATAGATTTCACAAGTTTGAACAGACATTGCCGGCCTAAGGATCCGTTTGCACTGCCGTGCATTGATCAAATCATTGACGCAGTAGCAGGCAGGAATCTCTTGTGTTTTCTGGATACTTATTCAGGGTATCAACAGATCAAGCTTAACCCCAAGGATTGGGAAAAGACATCGTTTATAACCCTTTTGGTGCTTTTTGTTACAAGACCATGACTTTTGGACTGAAGAACGTGGGTGCAACAAATCAGAGGTGTATCCAGAATTGTTTTCAAGATCAGATTGGGCGCAATGTGCATGCATATGTAGATGATGTGGTGATCAAGACAGAGAAAGCCGAGTCATTTATACGAGTTTTGAAGGAAATTGTTGCAAACTTGCGAGAATATAAAATGAAACTTAACCCGACAAAGTGTGTGTTTGGTGTTCCAGCAAGGAAGCTCCTTGGTTTCATCATGTCAGAATACTGAATGGAGGTTAACCCGGAAAAGATCAAGGCCATACAAGCTCTGAAGAAGCCTGAAGAACTGAAAGATGTCGAGAAACTCAAATGATGTGTGGCCGCGTTAAGCCGGTTTATTTCCTGGCTAGGAGAAAAGGCAATTCCGTTATACCAGCTATTGAAGAAAACAGATATGTCTGTTTGGAATAGAGGCGGATGAGGCGTTTGAGGCTCTCAAAAAGCAGCTATTAAAAGCGTCCATACTTGCAGCACCGGGTCCCAAAGAACCCATGCTATTATATATTGATGTCGGGCCTCAGTCGGTTAGTGCTATGGTGGTGGTTCAGCGTAAGGAGGAAGGCAAGGAAAACCCGTTTCAGAGGCCGGTTTATTATGTCACTGAAGTGTTATCGGAATCAAAGCAGAGATTGGTGTTTCATGTGTTCATGGCAAGTAGAAAGTTGAAATCCTATTTTCAGGAACATCCGATCACCGTGGTGAGTTCAATTCCACTTGCAGAGATCACCAGAAATACAAAAGCTACACGTAGAATCGCGAAGTGGGCAACTGAGATGGGGCCATATCATATCAACTATGAGCCCAGAACCGCTATAAAGTCATAAGCTTTGGCCTATTTTCTTAATGATTGGATACACATAAGTAAACCACCCTTACACCAAGTATCAAGTCATGGGTTATGCATTTTGACGGATCTAAGCAGGAGCAAGGTTTAGGAGCTGGAGTTGTCCTAACCTCTCCAAAGGGTGATAAATTGAGTTATGTTCCGCAGATTCACTTTGATTTCTCAAACAACGTGGCAGAGTATGAGGCATTGTTACATGGTTTACGTATAGCCAAGGAGATGAACATCAAGCGTATCAAGTGCCTAGGAGATTCAGACTTAGTGGCACATCAAGTTTCAGGAACATGGGATAGAAAATATGCAAGGCTGGCTGCTTATAGAAGAGAGGTGGATAGGGTAGCCGGGTTTTTCTCAGGTTGCCAGGTGGACCATATTGTTCGCAGAAAAAACGATGCTGCAGATGCTTTATCAAGACTCGTTCATGCAGAGAGCCGGTTCCACCAAACGTTTTCTTGGATGAGTTATGGACTCCGTCAGTCAAGCTTCAGTCGAAGGAGGAGCTACCATGTCAAGATGACTCGGAATCACAGTTAGTTGCTGCAGTGCACGAAATTCCAGAGTGGACAGAGCCATACGTAGCCTATTTGCTAAGAGGCGAGTTACAAGAGAAGGAAGTCATAAGCCGGCAAATCGTGTGGCGATCTAAAGCTTATGTGGTTATTGATGGCGAGTTATACAAGAGGAGCGTTTCAGGTGTGCTTCAAAGGTGCGTGTCGCCAAAGGAAGGCGACAGATATTGAGAGAAATTCATGAGGGGCTGATTGTGGTCACCATGCTTCAACAAGATCGTTAGTAACAAAAGCATTCAGACACATTTTTTACTAGCTCACAACCCTGGTGATGCAGAGTGTTTGGTAAGTAGATGTGATGATTACTAACCTATTTTCGTACCCTGAACGGGCCGAGGACAATTAGCGCGATACTGTTTTACATGAATCATCGAAGGTCATGGCAGACTATGTCAAAGATATGCAAGGCAAACTCATGTGTCGGCTCAAGAACTGCGCACAATACCTTTGACATGGCCTTTTGCGGTTTGGCGGCTTGACATGGTGGGTCCCTTTTAGATGTCTCATTGCAAGAAAACTCATCTCTTAGTTGCCATTGATAAGTTCACAAAGTGGGTTGAAGTAATGCTAGTCACAAATTGCATGGCAGGTACGACAGTAGTGCTTGTGAAAAAGATGATACACAGGTTTGGATATCCTCATAGCATCATAACAGATAATGGGACTAATATGTCCTTGGGAGACATTGCAAAATTTTGTGGACATAGTGGCATACGTTTGGATGTGGCCTATGTGGCTCATCCTCAAGCTAATGGACAAGTAGAAAGAGAAAATAAAGAGTTGCTTAAGGGCTTAAAACCACGCCTTCGAGTTTCGGGCATAAGAGTTGCTGTTGCATGGGTGGAAGAGCTATCATCAGTGGTTTGGAGCATTAACACAACTCCAAATAGATCTACAAAGATGACCCCTTTCTTCATGGTGTCCGGGCAGAGGCAGTTTTACCGAGTGATATTATTTATGACTCGCCAAGAGTGGCGGCTTATGTGGAAGTTGAAAAGGAGCAACCTCGGCAAGATTCATTGGATTTGCTGGAGGAAAACAGAGAGCAAGCTCTTGAGAGATCTGCAATTTATCAGCAGGATTTGCGGCGATATCACAGTCGCCGAGTAAGGACTCGTACTTTCCAAGAGGGTGATTTAGTGCTGCGATTGACGCAATCCAAAGAAGGAATGCACAAGTTATCTCCTCCATGGGAAGTGCCTTTCATCATAAGCTGAAACTTGAACAATGGATCTTATTATCTGGTGGATGCTAGAGAAAAGTCAGATTATGTGAACAATACAACACACTCCACTTTTTCATTAGAAGAGCGTGAGCGGCCGTGGAACATCGCCCGGCTCCGCCCTTACTATACCTAGTATCAAAGTTCGAAAGTTATCAATTGTAACACACGATGTAACAGGCAACAGGTTTCAGACGCCCTCTTTTTCTTAACTGGAAGGTTTTTAATGAGGCAGCTTACTGACCTAACCTTTCATATTAATAAAGTGAAGGTTGAACAGAAATTTGTTATTACTTGTTTTTTTCATTACCCAATATGCTTTGTTAGGTCATATGATGTTTATTCTTTAATTGAGAGGTGTTGTAGTACAGTTTTTATGATTTGTCGAGTCCTGGGGACTGGTCATTAAGGTGACACAAGTACCCAGATTTATAACCCGACAAAACAAGTAGAGGATGCACTTATAACTTAGCAGCACTTTTTTGTAAGTATTGTTTTGTATATTTACGTCAAGTTCAAAGTTTTTCTTGTTTGTTTTTATTATGGATTTTCTTTATCATGGCAGTTGCCCATGGTGTGCATTGCATTAGTATCTGGATCAATGGGGCAAAGTTGCACAGTTAAGGCTTTGCTTTATAAACATTGCTCCGGGTCTTAGGGGCTCGTGCTTGAATAGCTCGTGGATGTAATCTTAAGACTCGGCTTTTTATGCCACTAGTATAATTCTTGGTTATCTTGTTGATTGAGTACGGTGTGACTCACACTAAAATGGCCTGATTGCTCACCTGTCAATTCAATCAACCATGATGCCCACTAGGGACTTGGTGTGATCCTGATTTTATCAGAGAAGAGGTGACAGTGAAAATTCACGCGAAAGCCGACTCACATTTAAAAAAAATCAAAAGGGTCATCTAAACCATAGAACTTTGCAACCATGGATGTTACAATAAAGCAAGTTCTCGGAAGTGCACGTGCGCACTATCAAAATGTTATCCAAGCAAGAACAAGTTATTTTACAAGCCCAAAGGGCCGAATGATTGTTTTTTTATACAGATAATCTAGGACTTGGTCCCAGAGGCTGGGTCACTGGGGGAACTTTCTCCGGGTCTTGAGCTTTGGAAGCCGGGTCATGTTCAGCTTGAGCAGCAGTTGGAATTTGAGTCTTGGGGACTTTCTCCGCAGTATCAATCGGAGCCCTTGGACGATCACTGCGCCAGCAAATCTCAAGCAGTGGAGGAAAAGCATCCTCATCTTGGACAGGAGCATGCTCTGGCACAGGCATTGCCGGAGTTGAGGAACTTGGGACCGTAGAATCTTTGGGCTGAGCAAGAAAGTTGATGTACCTGCGAAGCAAGCTGATCCGTCTTGGCTCACGAAAAGCAATGGGCTCGTTATCTTGACCGATTCTTGGCTGGAAGTTCTTAAAGTCCAGAGTCTCAACAATTTCACTCGCCACGAGAAATGAGTTTGCTTGGTGATTCGAGCATAAGTTCTCTTGGTGAACTTGGTGCCATATGCATTAAACTCGGGGAATCCTCTTTGAGCAAGTGGAGCCGGGTCATTTTTTGGGATGGTATGCTTTAGCTAAAGCAAGACCCCGCATAAGACCAGACCTGCAAGCTGATTTTTTTCCATAGAGCTAACCACTCGGGAATTGTGGAAAGATTACCCCAGAATGTCATATACAACCTTAGGAGGATTTTTCCAACCTCAGACAGCTTTGATAGCTTCACAGCTACCAAAGTAAAACTGTCGGATGATAGTGTACATGCATTTCAGCCTATCTTCGGTTGTTTCTCAAGCGGCAGCGTCTTTTTCACCACGAGATAAAAGAGAAGGGGTTATTATCAGATGAAAAACCGAGTGATGAAGAAGAAAAAGGTACTAGCAGACATTGTGATGCTCACCAATAAGCCCATTAAGCATAGATGCAATCATGCACTAGTAGGAAAAGGTCTACCGCTGGCGGACGGCTGCCCGCCAGCGGTAAGGATCGTTATCGCTGGCGGGCACAAATTCGGCCCGCCAGCGCGAGGATTGGCAGCGCTGGCGTGCAGCCGCGGCCGCCAGTGTGCCCGCCAGCGTGAGGATTGGCAGCACTGGCGTGCAGCCGTGGCCGCCAGTGCTAAGATACTTCGGCCGCCAGCGGTACGCCTCGCTGGTTGGAGTTCTGAGAGCTCTGTCCGCCAGCGGTACGCCTCTGTGTCCGCCAGCAGTACATTTTCGTGGTATTTTTTGTTTTTTTTAAATAACGTATTCCCGCAGCATATCAAATATAAATACATGCTATTGAGGTACAGGCGACGAAAATGATAATAACATAGAAATTTCCACATATAAACGCATCAAAAGTTGTCATACACGAATACATGTCGATAGATTCATACACGGAAGTTTTCCAAATGGATTACTACTGTCATCTAAACCACAATCTTATACAAGAGAATGTCAATAATGATCAGTAAGAAGGGGATCACGATGAAGTTGGACTTCATCCGGTTCTTCCTCTCTTCCACAAGCAGGTGATGCAAATATCTAGTTTCTGTCTCCGCTTTACTTTCGTAAATGTTGTGGTTGTTCACGATGATGTTGGACTTCATCATCCGGTTCGTCTTTTCTTCCTCAAGTAGATGGTTGGCATACCTAGCTTCCGCCTCCGCTTTAGTCTTGTAGCTCTTGTGGCTGTTGTCTTTGAACTCGTTCACTTGCTTTTTACAGTCTTCCCACTTTTCATAGACTCCTGGAACACGACCTTTGTACACCACATACCACTTCCCCATTTCTCTGTACACAAGACGCATATAAAATTATAAGTCAAATAAGAGTTGTAAGAAAAAAAAATTGTGTACATAAGAGAGAAGAAAGATTAAAGCAAACAAAAAATTAACTAAGCATGCATGCATCTAACGAGTTGTGGACATAAGACAGAATAAAGACTTGTTCCTCGATCACCTTCTCTCTGGTATCTACGGGAATGGTTCACAACCATTTAACGAGTTGAATGGCCTGTGATCACCCGAATAGCTTAAGCGCCTTTCTACATCGGCATTAGCTGGTGGTTGTAAGCCGTTGATATCATATGCTTGAAATGTCGTGAGGTTGGGGGCGGGGCCACGTGACAAGTCGTATAACAATCTACCTTCTGCATCATCCGTTGGCGGAGCGACAAGCTCATCTTTGAACCAACTCAAGAAAGAGGAGTTGTGCTCTCTGATTATTTCTCCTTCGGTCCTTTGCCTGCCCTGGCCAATGTACTTCTGCTTAATCTCCAGTTTGTGCTTTTGCACCCAAGTATCGACCATTTGAAGGTGTTGGAGAGCTACTAAGTTTGCCCTCTTAAAGTCGGCCATTCTCTTACTGAAGCCCACATGTAAGTCCCGCGCGCCATTTTTGTGACCTGACCCACCTAACTTGCCAAAGTGCTTGTTTGGGGGCAAACCAACAGGGTTATCAATTATCTCCAGATGATTCGTGCAGAAAGAGATGCACTCTTCAGTGAGAAAGCCTTGAACGATGCTTCCATCCGGACGGGCCCTGTTACGAACAAATCCTTTTATGACCCCATTCATCCTTTCGAACGCCATCATGTTGTGGAGAAACAACGGTCCGAGATGAATGATATCATCCACGATGTGGACCAACATGCACGCAAATATCAAAGAATGCGGGCGGGAAGTACATCTCAAGCTCGCATAGTATCACAACAATCTCTTCCTGCAGCGTTGAGAGTCTCTTTGCGGTGATTGACTTTCGAGAGATCACGTCAAAGAAGTTACAGAGTCCAAAAAGGGTCTCACGGACGTGCTTGTCCATTATCCCTCGGATCGCAACTGGGAATATCTGTGTCATCATCACGTGACAATCATGAGACTTCATACCGCTGAAATTCTTTTTCTGCCAGTCTAAGAATCTGCTTATCAGCCCCGAGTAACCCAAAGGCACTTTGACTCCTAGAAGGCACTTCATCAATTGTTCGACCTCCTTTGGACTAAGAGTGAAGCAAGAGGGGGGACAGTAATAGTCATTCTTCTTAACCCTTTTGGCATTGTGACCGTCCATCTCCTCATCCAACTGGTCGTCTACCACATTTTTGCGCTGCGCATGAAGCTCTTTCCTGATGTCCATATGTTTAAGGTCAATCTTGCTTTTGGCCCATCTTTGGTCCTGTCCGCCATGTGGAGTACAGTGCCAAACATACTCTCGAACACATTCTTCGTGACATGCATTAGATCAAGGCAATTTGGCGTAGTGTAGATGGGCCAGTATGGCAAGTCCCAAAACACAGACCTCGTCTTCCAAACACCACAGAGCGGTTTTGGCGCCTTTCGCTTCTTTCCCGGCTCAGGGCACTCTTGCCATTCATTCAGCAACTCGTAAATGTCATCGCCGCTCTTCTTAAGTGGAGGTTCTCGGAGCTCATCTTTACCGTTGAAAAGGTCTCCACGCCATCTCCATGGGTCTTCATCGTCTAGCCACCTTCGATGGCCTATGTAGACGGTTTTCGAAGAACCGTCTTTCTTCAGCTGGAGGTATGTCGGATCATCCAGGCACCTGACACATCCGAAATATCCGTGGCACACCTGGCCGGCAACATATGCGTAGCCGGGCAAATCGTGCACTGTACACAACAAGGCAGCTCTCATAGGGAAATAATCTTCTGCGACGGCGTCCCAAGTGGGAACCCCTTGGGACGACCATAACGTGTCTAGCTCATCTTTCAGTAGCTTCAGATACAGATTGATGTCGCTGCCAGGTTGTTTCGGCCCTTGAATTAGCATGCTCATGTGTATGTACTTCCTTTTCATACACAACCAGGGAGGTAGGTTGTATATCCATACAAACACGGGCCACGTGCTGTGTGAACTGCTCTGGTTGCCAAACGGATTGAGACCGTCGGTGCTGCAACCCAATCTGATATTCCTTGGCTCGTCTCCAAAGTCTGCATCGAAAGAGTCTAATGCTTTCCACTGGCTTGCATCCGAAGGGTGTGTCAGAATTATCTTTTCACTCCGGTCTGAATCTTGCACCACTGCCGCCTTTCTTTCCGCGTGCCAGCGCATAAGCTTTGCTTCCTTACGGTCTGCGAAATATCGCTGCAGACGAGGAATGAGCGGAAAGTACCACACAACTTTGCGAGGGGCTTTCTTCCCGGTCTTGTATCGATTGGCATTGCACACTGGACATTTGGTCATTCCCTCGTCCTCTTTCCGAAATATGTAGCAATCGAAGATGCACACATGGTACCTCTCGTGCGGTAAATCAAAGGGGCACACGACTTTCTTGGCTTCGTCACAACTTTTAGGACACGTGTTGCCCTTCGGAAGGATACCGTGCAAATATTCCAGGTTAGCGTCGACGCTTATATCGCTCAATTTGTGTCTTGTCTTCATCTGCAGAAAATCAAGCGATACTTTCAAGCGGGAAGCTTCTGGGTCGCAGCCTGGATACAACGGAGTATTTGAATCTTTCTCCAATTGCGCCAGCTTAGATTCCCTGTTAGCCGTCTTCTGAAGAAACAATTCTGTTAGATGAGGGTCCCGCACGACTGAAGTTAGCGGTGTCCGTGTGTCCTCCTCTTCTAGTACCACACGATCATCATCGTCTTCTTCTACTTCATCATGTTGCACGGGATCCGGATCAGGCTCTTCGTGTTCTGGCCCCTCGTTGTTATTGTCTTGCTGCCCTTGATCCTGATTATTTCCTTCCGGCGCACCATCATTTCCATCATGTTCATCATCTGTTAACCAACGAGTGTGGCCATCCATGAAACCACGGAAGAGCAGGTGTTCCAGCAAAGTTCCGGTAAATGGACTGATGCCGACCTCGAGTTTGCATGCGCGACACGGACACTGTATATCTTTGCGCTTATTCTGCAGCATGTCTTCGTCGCGTGTCTCAAGTATGTATTCACGACATGTTCACTCATAATAACCATTATCACCTGCACGTTGTATAATCAAAACAATAATTAACAAAATTCGCCATGACCTTCCTACAAATAGGACCCAAGGAGAGTGCCAAAAGTTGCCGAAACGGAAAATGAATCAACATTCCGGCATGGTATTGGCACCCTCATTAATTTTCACACATCACAACACAAATTTATTCATCACAACTCAATTTCACACATTCCAAGCCATTTTTCATCCAGCATTTCGCATGGTTACGGCGGGCGCATTTATCCGACCAAATTAATTTTAAGAATGTGTTTTAACTTATATCGCTAAAAGATCACCTTAAGAATGTTAAAACACACGTCAAAATAACCGCGGAAGTCGGCCGAAGATGAAATCTTGATCTTGAGATCTGAGTGACTTGAGTGGATTTCTTTTGGTCAAAGTTGGATGTGGGGAGAGATCTAGTGGGATCTATCAACTAAATCACTTTTTGTTGGCTAAAAGTGATTAATTTCATGGGGAAAGGAGCCACAAATGGGGGAAACTCGAGCTAAGAGAGAGAAGAGTGAAGTGCAATAAGTGAGCAAGGGTGGTAGGTGCGGCCGCACTTATGGCATGTCCCAGATTACCACTGGCGTACCATTTAGTCAGCCCGACAGCGGTACTGAACGGAGCGCTGGCGTACTATTTAGTCAGCCCGCCAGTGGTACTGTCCCCATTTTTTTAGGGCTGAGCTCAGCCGTGGCAACTACCGCTAGCGGGCCCTCTCTACCGTCCGCCAGCGGTACGTTTAATACCTCTGGCGGGCGCGTATTGTGCCCGCCAGCGGTAGTTTGCCCCGCCTCCTCCTAGATTCCTGCTCATACCGCTGGCGGGCTGTCCTGGTGTCCGCCAGTGGTACGTCCATAACCGGTGGCGGACTCGTAAAACCGCCCGCCAGCGGTCGTAGCGCTAGCGGACGAAAACGTTGTCCGCCAGCGGTACGCTGGTGGCTATAAGCCTTTTCCTACTAGTGATGGTTTTGAGAGAGGAAAGTTCAGTCTGGGTCTAGGAGAGTTTCTCATTAGCTGATCCCAATTTTTTCTGAGCAGCGCGAAGACGAGATGACCAAGTTTCTTCTTGCTTTGACAGTTGGTCTTTCAGTTTCTTGTTCTCATCTATTAAGCTGGTCATAGAGACTTCATGATCAGCCAAATATTTCTCACACTCCTTGCGGAGTTTGGTCTCAGCTTCAAGGAGTTGTTGGGTCTTGGACAGAACTTCATTGTGATGAACAACATAGCTCTGCAAGGAGCAAAGGGAAAACAAAGGTAGAGTAAGACAAGAAAGAAGTAACCCCATGTTACAGTAGAAAACAACTTGGAACTTGGGGACTGAAGGAGTTTCTTGGTTATGATGGAAACTATAGCATTTCAAGTTGCAAAAGATAGAAAGTGACATAGAGCTGCAAAAAGTTCCAGGTTACCGTGGATTGATAACCTGGAACATGGGGACTGGATATTTAGAAATCTAAAAGTAAGTAAGGTACAATTAAAAAGCAAGTTCCAAGTTACTGTGGACTGATAACCTGGGACTTGGGGACTGGGATATTTTGAAGTTAACATGAGTATGAATTAAGATTATGTAACCCAACACTTGGGGACTAGGTGGTATGTATAAACAGAGAAGAGAAAAGTATGAGTTACATGGTGTTCGTGAACCAAGTTCTGGACAAAAACAGTCTCACTTTGCTTGTACGAGTGATATCGACCAAGTTCACCTTCCTCCTCACTTGACTAGGCCGCAACATCGTCATCATTATCATCAGCCTCTGGAGTTGGTGGAGGAGATTCCACTTTCCACCAATCATCATCTTCCTGATAGATAAGATAACTTGTATATTAGTGGAAAGTGCAAAGAGATTATAGACCTAGTAATAAAAATATCATATTGAGGTGATAAAACTTACATCAGGGGTCGGGTTAATTTTGCAGAAAGGGAGAAGAACCGTCTCCCTAATGTCTGAGGCACTTTCACCCAGAGGCCTTGATGGCTTTACGCAGTGGCGCGCTCAGAGTATTCCTTTCCGTGTAACGGAGAGAATCAGTCAATTTTCCCGAGTAGTCATAAAGGAGTTTTTCTCGGACAGTAATATATTGGACACACCTTCCCATCCAGATCTTTATTAGATCAATCCACGAAGGTCGTGGGTGGTGAGAGCGCTGATCCGGGTGAGCAAGGGTTGCAGTTTCTCTCACCCGGCCTCACGGGCGTGAGAATTGAGCTTATCATTGCGAACCAGGCGAGGAGGAGAATAACCCGGAAGTCCCACTTCACCGGGTTTGGAAGTATCTTTGCAATAGAAGTAAGCGGTTTGCCAATATTTGACATGGGAGTGCAATTTAAGGACCGGCATTTGAGAAGTTTTGCGGGGTTGGATCGTAACCCCGCCGCAGAGCAAGAGTGAGCCGTCCTGGTGCTCACGTTGAGGCTTACAAAGGAAAAGTTCTAAGAATAGATTTAGGTTTGGAGGGATTCGCAAGTATGACACGAAAAGGACAATATAATTACTAATGTTGAGGATGGAGTTGGGACCTATGTCTTGAGGCCTAAGGCCATAGTAGTGAAGAAGTTCTCTAAAGAAAATATGACCCGGGGACGAAATCCCTGTGTGATGTGCTCAATGAAAATTATGACTTCACATTCTCTCGGCTCGGGGCGGATTTCATCTCCTGCACCACGCCAGTGGATCGCATCTCGTTGGGGAAGAATCCCCTTATCCACCAGTTCTTGGAGCCTCAGATCTGTCGCGGTGGATTTGCCTCGATTGGCGGAAATTGCCGTTGCGGGCCGCGTCTTCTTCTTCTTCACCGGAGCCAGCTTAGCGCCGCCGCCGCCATTCTTGCTCTTGGCCCGTGCTATGGAGACAGGCTTGGGAGCCATGGATTGGATGTGAATCAAGCTAGATTGGAGGGGAAATGGATGCAGAGGAGCACCATTGCCGATTTGGCTAGAAACGAGCGGCAGAGCAGCGCGCGTGGGTACTGATTTCTCCGGTGAGCCGCGGCGGCACGAGCTCGTTCAACCCTAAACCTAGATGAGATTCGTGGGTGGAGGTTGAAGACGAAGCATCGGAGAGAGGGGAAAAAGTGAAATCATTTTCACGTGCCTAGCTATTTATAGCTTGGGTAAAAACCCTAGGGGTACCATAGTAAAAACCTGTGGGTAAGATTTGTTGGCTTAAAAAAGATAGAGAATATGTCAGAGAATATACCGGACGATTTTCCCGAGTGATAAAATGGCTAAAAGAGAGCTACAGAAAGAAATGGAGTTAAGCAAATCTGGGTTATGAAAATGGACCTCCAAAGTGAGATGGCCTGATTAGTATAAAGTGGGTTATTTTCAGTTAACTTTGTTTATCTTATATTTTGGGAGTTTAGCCAGGATGATGACGTTGGCAGGTCTACTCCAACATCAACGTTAAAAGGCAAGATGTACAGTGAAGCAAGCCAACGCACATCCAAGTTAAACTTGGGGACTAATGATGGGGGAATAATAACCCAGTATACCTAGGACGAGTGAAGAATGACTCAGCAGCTTGAAGGCCCAAACCAGGTGATGTAAGAAAGAGACAGGCCAAGTTACACATGGGCCGGTAGGCCTAGCCAAGAACCGATTGAAGAAGGAAACCTCTAGAAGATATGGGATCTAGGTATAAGGAAAGATCTCCTTACCTTGGAGGCCACGGAAGGACAAAGGAGATTTAGACTAGGACTCAGAGTACGGGCATAACCTGGATTCCACTCGTACGGCCAGGAGACCCGGCACCTATATACGCGGGCTCCTGGGTCATATATAGACAATCCAGCTCCGTTGTAGCACCCGGGTTGTCGAGATCGAGATCAATATAAGCATAGCAGGAAGTAGGTCTTTATATCCAATGGAGAGAGGCTGAACCTTGGTAATTCCTTTGTCCCCGTAGAGCTAAACAATCTCCGAGACACCAGTTTCGCTTTGCCCCATAACAAGTTACCCTCTAATAACTTATGTCGTAACATAGGGCTGGTATAGGGCTCATATAACTTACCCTTGACATCCAACGGACCAGTAGTATCTCCGCCCTGGTCCGTTGGATCATCGCATAGGGCTGGGCATTCGGTCTAACCGAACCAATCTGTTCGGTTTCTCGGTCCTGTGCTAATTTCGGGTTCTCAATATTGACAACCGATCCAGTAAGAACCGAGAGCTCGGTCAACCGAAAATTTCGGTTTGGGTTCGGTTTTGACCGAACACACCGAGCAGAACTGAATCAAACCAAAGAAAAATGGAGAGTAGATGCGCTAATCGGGATTGGATCAGGAGTAGACGCGGAAGGGATTTCGCTTTAATCCAATCCCGATTAGCGGAAGAAGAGATGAGATCGTGGACCTTTTTTACCGTAAGAAAAGATCGTGGCTTTTTTTCCCTTTTGAGGAAGACTAGGAAAATTGTGCGTTGCTACGGAGAAAAACATCTTGTTCAAATGCATAAGCATCCCCTCCAACATTGGTGGCACCTAGGCCATCGCCGACAATTTCCCATCAGATTGTACTGTCGTCGATGTGGGATTAGTGCATAAGATGGCAAAAAAATTCGTATAATTAGTCTTTGTACCTATATTAAAATCAATTGATAATTCAAATAATATATAAATATCAGACAAACATAGTTTTATTTTAGTTAATATATTATGAATCTCAATTTGTTTGTTTTTTATATATTTAAATTCGTATGCTTTAAAGTAGACTGCTTTTGTTGCCATGTCCTATTAATCTATCGCGCTTCACGTTTGAATAAGTTTATGTAAAAAAGAACCACATAATTCAAATTCGATTGAAATGCAATTTGTAATTCATAATTTGAAAATCGATGTATTTACATGTTTTTGACCCAAACATGGACAATTCAAGATGAGAAAACATCAACTCAGGCACATGAACTACGATTCGTCCAGGCCAATCTCAATCCTCTTTTTTTTTTGCGAAAATCATCGAACTACTGAAACCCCACGACGCAGCTCATATTTCCCTACTGCTCTGGTAACCCATTGGACGGTAAGAGCATCTCTAGTGGATCGTCTATATGGACGTGTAAAGCCCATATACACGTTTTGAGCCCAAAATTGGTCTCCAGTGGATCGTGTATATGATCGTGGAAACAATCCACGCCCATCCACGCTCATACGCGTCGTGGAGATAAACACGCTCTATCCACGCCCAACTCGCTCCGTCCGAGCTACTCGCCCCGTCGTTTCTTTTTTACTTTTTTACTTGCTCTTTGATCTACACAAATACAATTCGATTTGAAAAGTTGTGTACACGAAATACATGCGTACTGATGAGTTGGTTCCATTCCCATACTCGGTTTCAATTTCATCGATCATAACTTGCCAATTTCGAACCGATGTTCAGAACTTTTTTGGTCGAATTTTGTCAAATTCGTCACACTCGGTTGAAGTTTTGAAAAATCCTTTGACGAGCATGTTCAACTTGATGTTTCTCACAACTTTCGTGTTGAAACTTTTCCATTTCGGTAGACGTATACAGATACATCTTGTACTGATTGTTCATGCTTAACAAATTGTGCTTAATATCTAGTTTTAATATATGTGAGCTATTTGATGTGATAGCTATATGTTGTAGTTGTAAGAACTATTTACTGCTTTCTGCTAGTTGTTGTAAGAACTATGTGAAGCAAAAATATTTTATTGATAGCACTGCATTATAAAGACATGGATTACATCACTCATTACATAAATTAAAACTGGATGAAAAGAAATGGATTGCAAAGTTATAACTAGGACATCATCTCCAAACTTTTGCCACACATGGTCAATTAGATCAAGTTTAAGCTGAGAATGTTCATCGACATTTCTAATCCGGTGAGTCATCTGAATAAAAGAGCTCAGTTGTTCCGCATGAGTACGAGAGACTGTGACTCTTTCTTCCATTGCCTCAAAAGTGCAGCTTTGCCGACCAGTTTCTCGCTCCTCTTCAACTATCATATTGTGCATTATGACGCAAGCTTTCATGACATCACCGATTTCTTTACGTTTCCATCCTTTAGCAAGTCCACGAACAATGGCAAAACGGGATTGCAGAACTCCAAAGGCTCGTTCCACATCTTTCCTAGCCCCCTCTTGCTTCTTGGCAAAAGTTTTATGCCTTCTGGTATCTGGAGCTGGTATGCTCTTCACAAATGTTGCCCACCGGGGATAGATACCATCTGCAAGGTAATACCCCATTGTGTACTGATGGCCATTGATGCTATAATTCACTGCAGGAGTTTCACCTTCGGCTAGCTTTGAAAAAACAGGAGAACGTTGAAGAACATTTATATCATTGAGAGACCCTGGTAAACCAAAATAAGCATGCCAAATCCAAAGATCCTATGAAGCAACTGCTTCCAAGATCATAGTGGGCTCGTTCACATGGCCTTTAAACATGCCATGCCATTTTTTGGGGCAATTTTTCCAACCCCAGTGCATGCAGTCTATGCTCCCTAACATACCAGGAAATCCTCTTTCCTCCCCTATTGCAAGTAACCTAGCAATGTCTTGTTCATTTGGAGATCTCAGGTACCTTTCCCCAAAAACTTCACAAACTTTGATCACAAATTTCTTGCAAGACTCTAAATTAGTAGCCTCAGCGGACCGGATGTACTCATCGGCACCATCAGCTGCTATTCCATATGTTAGCATCCGCATTGTCGCGGTCATCTTTTGCAGAGGATGTAACCCAAGAGCTCCAGAAGCACTTCTTTTTTGCGTAAAATAACCATCAGAATCATGCTCCCTCTCATGCTCAAGTATACCATCAGCTATGCGGTTGAACAAATTACGGGACATCCTAAATCTGTGCATAAAAAGTAAATGAGACAGGGAAATGAAAAATGGGCCAAAGTAGAGAAGTGTACTAATTACTAACCTTCGTCGAAACAAATATTCGGGATAGCGAGAAACTTCTTTGAAGTAGTCGTCCCACAGAAGAACAAATCCGGCATCTCTTCCTCGATCGATTGTCCGACGTCCATGCTTGGAACCACCATGGCGTCGAGCGTTCATCCTCTCTTCCTCCTCGCGCTCGGCGAATGCTGCAAGTATGAGTTCATCGTCGCCAGATGAAGATGACGACGAACTCATGTCCCAAGAGGATGTGTTCATTGTGTTGTGTGAGAGATGACAGAGAAATCTAGGAGTGAAAAGAGAAGTCACAGGTAGATATGCTTGAGTATTTTTAACCAAATCTGGCCGTTTTCTCGAACTAAAGACGCAAATGGCCGCTCGGCAAAACTATTTCCAAATCTCGCCCCTTGGGTCGGCGCCAACGCAAACGGCGCCGACGTTGTGCAGTTCGGCGTCAGGCCAAACCATCGCCGAAGCCGGGTCGGCGCCAATGGCAATGGCGCCGACCTCTTTGGCCGGTCTAGTGTCAGTTTCGGTCTGCACGATGTCGGCTCCATCTGCGTTGGCGCCGACCCGAGGGGCCAGATTTGCAATTAGTTCTCAGGAAGGGCCAGATACGCTGTTAGTTCTGAAAAAGGGCCATATTTGACAAAAAATACTATGCTGGAAGAGAGGTGGTCAGGGTGGTTTATATAGACCAGAAATATGGCCGTTGAAAATATAGCCGTTGGAATATACACGTCCTGATTTACACGTCCTGATACACGTTCCACTGAAAAACTGGGAGATGTAAAATTTAGCAACGTGTATATGAACGTGTATATGGAGATATACACGTCCAGATATACACGTTCCACTAGAGATGCTCTAACACGTGTAGGAGTAGTATAGTAGTATTCAATCTCACGTGGTCACGGCTCCTCCTGGGTCCTGGCTCATTCACGGACTCAAAGCAGCATCGTTTTGTAAAAGAATTTTTTTTGAGGTCATGTAAAAGAAAATAAATACAAACGATTTTGAGTGTAAGAGAGTGAGCAGCCCAGCCATGCCACTTCCGGCCCAAGGCCCATCATCACATCCCCTCGCTTATTACAGCCGCCCCCTGTTCTTCTCTCTTGTCTCTCCGGTCCTCGTAGCAATTCTCACCACACAGCCGCAACACACGCACGGGAGAAGCTGACGCTCCCCTCGAAGCTCGATCCTCTTCTCCGTTGCTTGCCTCTCTCCTCCGACCCCGGCTGAGCCCTCCATGGTCCCTGTTCTCTCCATCGCGCCCGATGCCGTTGCCTGGCTGCCCGAGCTCCACGACACTGTCGACGCTCGAGCTCCCTCCGTGCCCGCGCCCAGCTCCGACCACCCCAACTCCTAGACCTCAAGGAGGAGCACCGGCCTCAATGGTCGCGTCGGTCGACGTCTGACGTCCCAATGGTCGGGCGTGCTCGTTCCCGTCGACCACGTCGGTCCACGACTATGTCCGCGCTGGCGAGCGTCCAGCAGCCACTTGCACTCCCTATACTTCTCCAGTGCGCTGCACCGCGCCGCCCCATGGACCCCTCGTCGCGCGCATCCAAAAATCCCCAAGCACTGGCGCATATTTAGGTTGGCTGGCCGCACCCTAATAGATAATCTAATCCCTTAATAACGTCTTTTTCCGGTGGTTAATTTACTTCTTATTGAAAAAACTTTGTAACCAAAAGTTACTTTGTCCATCGCCGGGAGAAACAACGCTACAAAGCTGGTTTGATTTGCTAGATCGATTGATCTGATCGGAAGGCACACGCGAGGCGAGATCTATTCCCTTGCTTTATTTTCTCTTCCGCTTGGGTAAAAATATTGCAAAAGTTACTTTGCTTATATACACGCAGCCGTGATAACCAAAACAGACCTACCGGCAGTGGCGGACCCAGGATTTTGGTAAGACCAGGGCTAAACCCTAATGTCGAGCTTTGGTACCAAAATTTGGGCTAGTGGTTAACCTTTAGAACTATATCTCCTGATTTGTTTTTTTTGTAATATAAATTGCGACCAACTTGTTGGCATGAACCATTATAAAAAAATACTTCCTCTTGTAATTATCTCAAATATTTACATCTAGCTCATCAATTGGTTTCTAAAGGCCAAGAAAAGTAAGAATGCCATCAGGATGACACTCGGCACTATGATTATCGCCAATCACAATAATACATTATCATGCTCTTGACGAGTGTCTAGCTTGGACGAACTGCCGTATTTCTCTATAGAGTCTATGTCAAATACCTAAGTTGGGAGAATTGGCGGGTCGTAAAGCCAATGAAAAATAAGATGACAATTGACACATTTCCGGATGAAAAATATCTCAACACATCTTTGTTCCCTTCATTTTTTATGTCTACATTATCAGATTCAATCAGTTAATCGGCTAATCCATTATTTCACCAATTAAAAAAATCTAACAAGAGGAAACGATTGGAAATAAGTAAGGCTCAGTATTAAAAGAATACAGTTATCTAGTACTGTAACAAAGAGCACCCGATAGACACCGGCAAGTTGGAGGCATGTGAGCAGAACGCCGGTCTGTGGGCGGAGGAAGGCGTGGTGCTGCGCGGTCGGGCTCACGGACGGGGTCGCGGCGGAGCCCTGGCATTCTGGCAAGGTCGAGACAATCATGTCTACCGTCGCGCGTCGGCGGCAGCCGGCAGGAGGGCGAGAATTCTCGCAATTAGATCGAGCGTCGGTCGATCGGAACAGGAATTGACGCTGACATTCTGCCAAGCCGTGCGCTGTGCACTAGTCGAGCGTAGGCCTTGAAAAATAATTATTTATGGGCCTGGTTGGTATTAGCCCTTGTCATTCTGATTCTATGACACGGGCTAGGCTCTTGGGGGCTTCAACTTTCAGCAAGTTTATGAATGGATTACCTGTACTATACGGGCCATGACCCGGGCTGCAGCCCTGGCTGCCCGGGGCGTAGTTCCGCCCCTGCCTACCGGACTTCTGGTCCAAACCTATTCGTGGGACGCACGGAATCTGCACAAATATACATGTCTGAAATTTTACTACCAGATTTGGTTACAATACCGGTACAATGGCATTGGTGCGTTATATGATATTTGGTGGGAGGGCAAAATCAGAAACAAAAGTGTCGTACTAAACCTTAATTCTTTTATATTATTATTATAGGAAAAATGCCCGTGCGTTGCAACGGGAGAAAAAAGTCCGTATTATTCAAACTCCTCCAATATTGGCGACACCTAGGACTCCTTTCATTAATTTTGACTGATGTCGGTTGGGTTTATTGAGAAGACGAGAGACTTAATAAAAAAATGTTTGTTGCGACGCCCTATTAATTCCTTTTTAATTCACGTAACACCTTTTTTTAAATAGAACCGTATGATATGAAGTTCTGAAAACGTTTAATTTGATAATTCATAGTTTGGCAATCTATGTTTATATTACGTGTATAAATATGCAGTTTATAAATTTTATTTGAATTTCTTAAATAATCAGTTGAAGTCTATGGATTTTTATTTGAGTTTCTTCAATAATCAGTTGAAAAAGGTTTTTAAAAAGTCTTAACTCTCGATGGCTTTTAAAAATCTTAACATGTCGTAGTTTTTTCTTAAAATCCTTCAAATGAAACGCTCTTCTTTCTTTTTAAGTACTACTATATAGAGATAAGCTGGATGTGCTTCAGCGAGGGAGCAGCGGCCGTCCAATCTTCACTCAAAATTTGAAACAGCAGCGTCACGTCAAATCTTTTTAAAATATTCATGTCAATAAAAACAGCAGCGTGGTCTAACTCTACCTCTTCCAGACCCATGCTAGCTTAAGAAATGGGCAAGAGGCTCATGACCTGCCCGAACCGACTGGTCGCCCGATCCGACTGGTCACCCATCGGATCAGCTCAATTTTTTGAATTATTTATGCCTACTGCTTCGAATTGTAGGACGCAATTAATTTTCGTCTTGCCGAGTTGTACGCAAAACGCTGACCAGTTTTATAGACCAGCCGATGGTTCTTTTCCCTTACCTAGCCGAGGTGGTACTAAAGTTCATCGAGTGAAAGAAACGATCCTCACTTCGTTTCGCGCGTTCGTGTCGCATAAGAGAGAGCAGCACAGCCGGCCAGGCCTAGGAGAGGCCCAAGGCCCAACCGGACACAAACCCTAGCCTCTCCCAGTCTCCCTGATCATTTTACACCTACACCCCTGCCGCTTTATTTCTTTTCGCTATTGAGTCCCTCCCCCAAATCCCATCTCTCTAGCGACACAACACCCCACAGGCACACTCATGACGACCACGCACGCACTACACCCGCACAGGAACACACTCACGCGACGCCATGGCGCCTTGCATACCCGCTCGCGTCGTACGGCCGGCGAGAACCCAAACCGGCCGGCGTCACCCTCCTCCCTTAGAACTCTCCGCAACCCAGCCTCCATCTCTGTCACCATGCACAGGAGGCCCCCTGCTCTGGCCGTTGCTCGAGCACCACGTGCGACCTGGCGACCTTCTCCGTCAGCGAGCTCCAGCCGCCTCTTCTCCTTCTCCTGGTCGAGGCTGCCAAGGGACCCGCGTGTGACGCCGCCATCTACCCCAGCTCCTGGTCCAATCGCCGCGGTTGACAAAAACTTCTCCGCCTCGAGCTCATCCTTGCTCCTGCGACGGCCAACGGCGGACGACCGATGCCCTCCTCGCCTCGCGTCCGGCCAGCAAGCTCCTGCCACGCCTGGCTGCCCTTTTTCCAGCACCTTGGGAGCGCTGCTGCTCCCCAGGTTTGCCATCACGGGAACTCGTCGGAGCATGGAGCACCACCGACGGTGAACCAAGGAGGAGCAGATCGCCCGGCGGCGCGGAATCGTGGAGGAGAGGGCGGCGCTCCATGTGCATCTGCACCACTGCCCGGCTGACACACCGCCACCAGAGCTCCTGCACGCCCGTGGGAGAGGCGCCTCCACGAGCGGGAGGACCTCACGGCGACCGGCAGTGTGCGGGCGCCATGGGCTCGAAGATTTGAACGAGAAGCTCGGGCATCTGCCCCCGCGCTCGCCCGTGGCTCCGTATCCACCGTCGAGCGGGCACATCCGGGAGGGCGGCGCTCCATGTGCATCTGCACCACTGCCCGGCTGACACACCGCCACTAGAGCTCCTGCACGCCCGTGGGAGAGGCGCCTCCACGAGCGGGAGGACCTCACGGCGACCGGCAGTGAGCGAGCGCCATGGGCTCTAAGATTTGAACGAGAAGCTCGGGCATCTACCCCCGCGCTCGCCCGTGGCTCCGTATCCACCGTCGAGCGGGCGCATCCGGTCGTGGGCGAGGACGGCAGTTGGAAGAAGAAAGCAGACAAAAAAAAATCGAAACGTTAAAAAAACGGTTTGATGGCATAGGTGCGTAATATGTGATTTGGTGGAGGGTAAAATCGAAAAGAAAAATGTCGTACCACAAGAAAACTTAATGCTTTTATTATTAGGTATAGATTACTAGGAAAAATGTCCGTGCGTTGCAACGGGAGAAAAATGCCGCATTGTACAAACTCATAGTCGTCGTATGCAACTTTGTCGAGAAGACGACAGACTAAAAAACAAACTCGTTTGTTGGGACGCCCTATTAATTCGTTTCTAACTCAGCTAACATATTTTTGTAAAATAGCTGTTGAGACATTAACACTTAAGTTTGTTATTTGTAAAAATCAAGAGGTGTAGTGGTATATAACAATCAATGCTTCAGTGTTGAACAATTGCCTTGAAAACAAAAGGCTCAAATGAAAATAGCCGAGAGGATGACCAACAGGAACTGCAGGGGACTCAGATCGAGTAGTTTTGTGCCGAAGACCGTGTGTTGTCAACTTGTCATGCACTCCAGTCAATTCACCGTGCAAAATCATTCTTATGTGTGGTCGCGGCTTCGCCAAGCATGGACCCTGCATTTTCATTATCTGAAGCATCAAAATAACCGTAGACATGAATGCATCTACATGGATAGATTGCCTTTTGCTATGATTTGAGTCCAACTATGGTTTTGGACTTTTGGAGAGCCTGCTCTAATGACACATGATGTCGGCGTGCGGAGTATGGATATATCCGCCGCAATGACGGCCAGCAAGAGGCTCCAGGAATCAACCTGCTCGTCGCCATGGCTGTTAGGAGAAGATGCGCGAGCGCGACCACTGCTTTCAATTCTTTGTAGCACTTTTTATCTGTATAGAATCTTAGATCACATCATCGTCCTGTAAAACTTGGAAACCGCTCAGGGTCGTGGATTATTTGCTAATCAACAACCAGAGATGTGCATGGGCACTCCGCGACAGATAAGATTTGTGTCTCTCCCGTGGCTGTTAGATTGAAGCAAAACCCGCTGTCCGTCGTGAGCACAAACACCATCGCCGCTAGCGAGTTCACCGTGGTCGCCATGCCCAACAGCGGCTGCGCGGCCGGGAAGAAGGTCCTCGCCGACAGCCAACATCGGCGCCCATGTCGTCACACTGCTCGAGGGCCCCATGGCCCCCATCGACCTTGAGCTTCCTGATCGCTCCAACAACCTCAAGACAAGAGTAATCCACACAGCAGCTTGCCTCCTTCTTCTACTGCTCTTAGGCCCGAAGATCGCCGTCGGGAGGATCGGCCTCCGCGCCGATTGTAAAGGAAAGGTAGGGGCTAGCTGGACACGCCGATTCGCTGCTAGAGTTCAAGCATCGCCATGTCAAGATCACGCCGATCTGTTTGTCTTTCGTATTGTGGAGACGAAACAAACTTAGTATTGCTTCTGGAACAGCGACTATGCCCGTCTGTTTATAGTACGTGATGGAGTCCTTGTGCACTGCGAAACGGAGGGATTATCAGTGCAGGACTCGATCGACTCGTCCGTGTCTGCGGCCGATTGGCTGGGTTTTGTTGGGCTGGCCCATGAACATGACATGTGTATTGCGAACAGAGGGCCGCGTGTGTTACATTGGTTTGACCGATGAATGTTACATTGGTTTGACCGATGAATAAAACGAAACGGTACATCATCACTTATGGGTGGCAGTGGTGGGTAATTGTTGTGAATTTTAGGAATATTTTCAACGACGTACGAGAAGAAGGATTAATACTTTTATTATTAGGTATAGATTAGGTATAGATGAGATTGAGACTCCTGTGGCTGCGAGAGGGTTAGCAACTTCAAGGGCCTTAGGAAGTGCGTTGTTGGGCTGAGCTGTTTATATAATACTAGCAAAAATGTCCGTTCGTTGCCACGGCGCAGTTAGCCGTCAATATGATCACTTGATCACGAAAAGGCGGATCCCAAATTTTTTCTATAAGTTTAACTTGTTTCTCAACAAATCACCAGACATCCACCTACTTCAAAACAAACACCAATGTGTATAGTTATCATCACAAACGTGTAGACATCTACCAGCTAAGCATATGTATCTCTACTTTCCTTTGGGTAGATAACTCTCACCATGAGGAACAGTCAACAGTCAATGTCGATCGCAGCTCTTGCGAATCCAACGTTAAATTAGATGGAGGAAGAAGAGATGCAATTCCAAATTGGTCATACATAGCAGCCACTTGATTGCTGACGTTAAATATGAACATAACTTATCCAAGGGAAGAAATGTGCTATGCTAAATCAATATTGCATAATTTATCCATCACATGAGCGACATGACTAAAGCAGCGCCTCGTCAATACACCACACTGAGCATCAAGATGAACAGAAATAAGTAGCAAGGAGAGAAATCCCTACCCTCACGTGTGTAGAATAACCCAGCGCCAAATACTCACCATATGCCCGTGCGCATCTGCTCTACACTACTGCAGTGTGCTGATCGACAGGGCAGATCAACGACGAGCTAGCTGAAGTCCATGTGGTTGAAATGATATCCGCCGCCTCCGTCTGGACTTGGTACTTGATTGACCACCAACAACGTGAGGCACGCGAGGTTCCAGGACACCACCTGCAACAACATGTGTCTAGGGCCAGCAAGAGTTCACCGACCGACCCGTCACCCATATGCCCAGCATGAATCTCTCCCGATTGAACCTGGGCAACAACATGTGTCTAGGGCCAGCAAGAGTTCACCGACCGACCCGTCACCCATGAATCTCTCCCGATTGAACCTGGACAGGAGCACGCTAGGTCGAACACCATCATGGTGATGCCCAAAACCATCAGCGTATTAATTAGCAGCACGGTGCCCGCCACCGCCGCGACTCCTCTCGTAGATGTGACCCAGAATGGCCCTGTAGTTGTACGCCGGAACAGGTGGCGTCGCGGCTGCCGTGCGTGCACGCCACGGGAACGCCTGATCCACCACCACTCGACTGGAGGGATCCGAGGGCGGCCGGCCTTGGCCCCGTTTCCTCTGCCTTCCCAGGTCGAATCCCACGAGCGCTCCTTCCGGCTGCAAGCTAGCTGCTCCCTCCTCTCCCCTCCCTGGGCTAGCGACCCACCTGATCGTTCCTTGGAGTTATCAAGGCGCGGCCCTCCACGGCCAGGGGTGCACGGACGGAGGGAATAAATTGGAGGGGAACGCAATTAATTGAAAGGTTTTTATCTACTTACCGGTGGCATTGCTGGGTAATGTGTGATTTAGTGGGAGGATAAAATCGGAAAAAATGACGTACCATAAGAAATCTTAATGCTTTAATTATTAGGTATAGATTTAGTACGTGTATTGCCTCTGTTCGGTTATTCGGTCAACGAAGCCCAGAAACCGAAAGCACCAAAGTAAATTCGGTTTTTGAGAACTGGCAACCGAACTATGGAGCCGTACTTCTCGGTTCCGGTTAATTTGGATTCGATGTCGGTTAATACGGCTCCGGTTTTCAGTTCTCGGTTTATATGCCCACCCCTACTGGTCACTCCCGTGACGGGCTCCCGGAACATTCTCCCATAATCTTGTGGCTAACCTAGAAATTGGGATATTCTCCGGTGCATCAAAGAAATATGAGCCATCTGTGGACTGATCAGAATGGTTGTGGCGGACGTTTTATGAGGGCGTTAGCAGGCTTTCTCGTCAGTGTAATGTGTCAATTCCGTACGTGATGAGAAGGAGTGTGGTGGCATGCCTCAAGTAGTGAGCGAGTCGTCGAACCTTGTTAACAAATATCAGAGGGAGCCGAGATAGTATGATGGTATTGTTTGTCAACTTAGATCCACGATTGATTCTGCAGAAGACCATGCCAGAGTTGCATCACTAGCTTGGGCAAACAGGAGGGAACGAATATAAAAATTGATGGCTAAAACAAAAATTGTTGTAAAACATGAATTATATCACCCTAATCATTTCTATTCGTACTATTTGTTTTCCATACGGCTCCCCAAGAAAGGGACCAGGTTCCATTATCATGATGACTACGGAACGAGTACAAACTTAGGAGTTCATCAGGTCTTTTAGCCGCCCCAGAGTTACTACATACATGCCATACATAAAGAGAGGTAAAAGCACTCCCCACAAGGCACAAACGGGGTTTTTAAACTAAGCAAGAGCAGGCCTAACCAAATAATGTTAATTTAATATCTTACTAGTCAAATTTTGGGATGTTTAACTTTGTAATTCATGCTAATTCATATTTTAATTCTTTTTGCCAGTCAGATTTATAGTTTTTTAAATGTCTAATTGAAATACTAAATGCTATTTGTTTATTAAACTCCAATATGTTGTTTAAAAAGCTCAATTATAACACCATTGCTTTGTTATTAGACTTGATAAACGAGAAATACATATTTATTATGTAATGTACATTACAATTTATAGTAGCCTTGTTGGTATATTGTAGCACATAATCTATTTTTGGCTATGAGTTCACTTTGGACGTTAACTAGTGGAAACATATAAATAAATAAATTGTTAACAAGCAACAAAAGGATTTTCTTTAGTTTGTGTGAAAGCCACAATTAATAGAACTAGCACAGTGGCCCTAGCAAATGCGAGGGCAATCATCTGTAGTTGGTCGAAAGTGTTCAAAAAATAAAAATATGGTTTCATAGATATTACATTATTTCCCATTATGTGATAATAAATAAAATCGCTCTACAACTATCAAATTTGTGCTGGTAAGCAAAATATTTCTTGTGCGAGTAACATCTTTGGCAATCTGAAATTTATGAGAAAATGATTAGCATGCTATATATTGAATCACCCATGTAAGTGATATTGGATCTATAAACCGAACTATAGTTCTTACATGATGTTAGATCACTACGCGAGGTTAGTTATCTTTGATAAAAAATAATTTAATTAAGATAGAACGGTTTATCACCCTTAAACAGGTAGGTCAAATTAAATCGTGTGACTTATCTTGTTCCGACGTTTCTGCCTCTCATTTATACACTCCATGTGACAGTATGCACTGTTTTAGAAATATGAACATGGTGAAACTTTGACTATAATTTTTATATTAATATACTGTTAAAGATACATCATTTTTTCTAGGTTATTTGTTAACATGTTTATACACCAATAGTTAAAGTTAGAGAAGTAAAAATCTTAATTTTGCAGACTCCTAACTTGTCCTGATCTTTCTTCAATGGTTCTACATACCAAGTTACATGCATTTTCCATGTTAAGTTACACAAATGACTATGTGGCTTTCATGGCATAGTCCAATACTCTTAATCAGTCGTCAATTTTGTTGTGCAATTGGAATAACATGTGTTCTTATGTTGATTTTGTTACATGAGAGGCAGACATATACAATAGCCCAAATATCTGTACCATACAAACCAACCAATAACCGCCAACCAATCATAAGATTTAAGTGATAAAACGCTCTATCCTCATTAATACATAGCTCACATTTAATAGTGTGAGTTATGTTGTTCCGATGTTTCTTTGCCTCATTTACACACTCCATGTTGCAATATGCAACATTTTAGAAACATGATGTGGTACAACTTTGGCCATTACTTTTATTTGATATACTTCTAAAGATGAATCATTTTCTTCTAGGTATACTTAATGTGTTTGTACATTAATAGTCAAATTTAGAGAAGTGCGACTACGTTTTCCTGACCCTAAACTTATCATGCTCTTCGTTTATTGGTTCTACACACCCGGTCATATGTTTTCCATGTTATGCAAAATGACTACGCGGTTTAGATAGCGTCGTTCAAGACTCTTAATCAGTCATCTATTTTACTGTGCAACTGCAATGACTTATGCTCTTATGTTGATTTTGTTACATGAGAGAAATACAAAGAAAATAGTCTAAATATGTCGACCATACAAACCAAGCAATAACCGCCAAGCTCTCAACTCCTCGGATTAACATTGTGATTCGGTGTGGCGACTTAGCTCTATGTATCATTAAGCTACAATATTTTATAGTGTGAGGGATATCCCCATCGATGTTGTGTTGACTAATTTTGTATCTTTATTAATTTTTGTAGGTTTAGCGCTTCATGTCACTAAATCATTATATTCCTTAAGTTTTTTTTAGAAAAGGTTCACCCCAGCCTCTGCATCAAAATGATGCATACGGCCGCTTTATTTATTTTATTCAACATAAAGCCTTACAACAAATGAATACAAGCCGAATCCACCACCATCAGTAACAACTAGCACAAGCGATAGAGTGAAACGGGACCTTGTGCCCCGGCTACAATCATCGACGGCTCCCTGGCCAACACAGAGATAGCGCCTTGTGCACACGCTCCGGAAATCGCCTCCATCCTCTTCCTCCAACCCAATTCAGCATGCCGGTCGGAGCAAAGAGTCTCGCCAGGCTTGCCGCCGATGCCACCATGACACCTTGCTACGCCCCCTCCCTGTGCAAGTCCACCATAACACGACCGTCGTCGAGTACCCGCTGCACCACGCCGCCAAGACCAGCCGTCTTCATCATGGAAGGTGAAGCTCCACTCCACCGGGTATACCACTCCAGGCAGCACATGTTCCAAAACGATGCCCTCAAGAGGGAGAAGCGACACCGAAAGTGCCACCATCTTCCGATCCGGTAGCACCAGATCTTGGGTTTCCCCTGAAACATCGTGGCGGAAGGTAGAAGAATCACGGCGACGACGCCTTCAGCAAGGTAACGACGCCCATGGGCGCTGCCATCGTCGGCTCCGACCTCGGAGCCCAGATCTCCTTCAGATCTACGCGAGCAGAGGCAAGATCTGGGCATGACACGCCACCGAAGTGAGCGGCACACCTGAATCACCCTGCTGGTCAGATCCGACCCACGCCCCGCTCACAAGGATCGGAATGCCGGAAGCCGCCACTCTACGCCTGGAGGGCCGGGATCTACGCCGTCTGCCACGCCGTCGATAAAAGGCGTCGACATCGCCGTGGCGACCGGCGGCCGCGCCACGCCAGAGGATCGGCGGCGCCCACCCGCGCCGGCCCGTCAATCTCGAGGACGGCCAAATTCCCCCCGCTGCCGGCCGTGCCCAGGCTTTGCCTGGCCGCGCCCATGGTGGCAGCGGGGGAGGGAGGAGCGGTGGGGGGCTGCGGCCGCGCGGGGGCGAGAGGGGGGTTACGAGAGGGAACCAACTTGACGGATAGAAGCCCGGACACGTCGTTATATTCCTTAAGTGGAGGGATATTCTCATTCCCGTGAGTATATGTGACTTAGCCCTCTGTATATCATTGAGCCAGTAATTTTCTTAGTGTGAGGGACGTTCCCATCAATAGTGCAACTAATTCTTTTTTTTCATCGCAGCTGGCTAGTATCGCACGCTTTTCTCACCACGATCGAGCAAAGTTTTTTCTGATTGTTTTTTCTCGCAGCTAGCTAGTCTACGCTAGCTCATAAACTGCCGGAGAGAATCCGTATGAAGATAGCTAGATGGAATATCGCTTAACGATCCTTTTGCAGGCAGCATATCTACGCCTCTTGCATTTTTTTTCTCGTTTGCGTTTTTTTTTCTCTCGTTTGGATTTGGACACGGGCGAATGCCTCCGTGAATTATATGGTTGTAACTCCTGACCTGCACGTACAACGTGTGTTACGTTACAAAAATGACCAGGCTCTTTAATCAGGGTTAATCTATTTAGGGAACGTGTCCCACGAGCAATTTTGAGCGGGCGCTTAAGAAATTACATAAAATTAACACATGCATGCATGCAGTGGCGGAGCCAGGAATTGAGACGATGGGGGGTGAACAGTAAAAGGTGTGCCACCGGCGATTTTTTTTTGACAACACATGTAATCCACAATGTAAATAAGTCGAAGTCTCACAATATTATAGCCGAAAGTGTCCACAATTTCATATTGCATAAAGCACAAGTACAAACTGACTACATAAAAAATAGTGCTACATTTTGATAAGAAGATAGTACCATACCATTAAGTTGAATCCATGTTGATTTCAGAGGTAGCATATTCATCAATTGATCTCCGAATTCCAGGATCGGCAACCACATTTGCTAGATAAACAATTTCAGAAACATTTGCTTGTTGAGTGTCCTACAATATTGAAATCAAAATCAATCTTTGAGCAATCTCCTGCACACTATTACTCACTAATCACTATACAAGTAGACATCAAATATAAAACCTCAAATCGAAAGAAGAAATTAACCTGCTCATGGCATGTCCTCTTGAGATTTCTGGAGGCCTAGTTTCTTTCCGAGCTAGAGCCATGGCTGCTGCGGCTTCTTCCTCCTCGAACTGGAGCCAGTAGGCCTCGTCGTCCATCGGACTATCAGAGCAGCCGAGCCGCCCGAAGCAGGGCCGGCCGCCCAAAGCAGAGACAAGGCACAGCTGCGCTGGGGCAGGGACTGGCGGCGGGGCGTCGGGGCTTCGCGGCGGGCAGGGCGTGGGATTTGCGACGGCGCGAGTCAGGGGAATGGAGCAGAGGGAGGAGCGACGGAATCAAGCAGGGGAGAAGCAGGGCTGGGGAATCGAGCAGGGGAGGAGTAGGGGAGGAGCGGCGGCGGATCGAGCACGAGCACGAGCAGGGAGCAGGGCGGAGGCGCGGAGCGAGCTAGGGATTGGGTTGGTGGGGAATCGAAGAAGCGAGGCTGCGAGGGGATCGACCGAGGCAGTCCTGGACCGAGGGGAGCGAGGGTTTGGTCGAGTCAGACTAGAGACGGTCGTTCTGCCAGTTTTTTTTCTTTTTTTTATCCCTCACTTTGACGTATATTGAGCGTAGATACATACTGAATACCTATAGTCAAAAAATCACAAAAGTTGAGGGGGGGCGGCCGCCCCACCTCGCCCCCCTGGTGGCGCCGCCCCTGCATGCATGCTTTGAATTTTTTCTTGGTCCCAAAATTTAAAATAAAATATCTTTAAAACCATTAATCCAATTGATAATCCCGTTTTCGATTACTTCGAAAATAAGATCCCATCTTAATATGTTTTAACGAAAAAAAATCGACCATCCAAATAATGTCTAGTTACTAGGTAATTTTCACATGTTTTTCTGTCATAGTCATGATTTACACTTTCAAAGAGTGAGGATTTAATCACTCTAGACACATGAAATCTGGAATTGATGTCACCGATGAGTTACATTGGTGAGTAGAGAAATGCAAATAGCCTGGCAACCATTTGATTTAACCTGTTAACCAACTTAGTCGATACCTGGTGTGACTAGGATTAGAAAAAAAGTGGACAAGACGTATCAAGATGAAATCTAATTTTAAATATCTCATCGCAACAAAACCAAGCATGAAAACAGATTTGAATTTTGATGTATGGTTTATAAGATATAAAACAAAAACACAAGGAATCTACGTGAGTGCTGCATGCATGTCTGACCTGCCTAGCATTATCTATCCATGCCCACAGAAAGAGTATTTAGGGCACGTCCCCTAAGTAGCATGATCCTTAATTAAATCATGTCTTCAGATTTGTCACTCGCTGCGGATTACTGCAACGGCCGGCCACCGGAGTCCTAGCGGGATACGTCCCTCTTATGTTTTCTATGGATCGATCAATTTTTGTTACCATATAGAGTATGTGCATGGAAGACTTTCTGCGACATGTATCGTGTCAAACAAATAATATTTTTTTTGACAGCTCAAACCTTCCATTTATTCATAAAACTGAAGCTTCTCTGATTGCACAACCGCAATCAGAAAGTCAGTGATTACATCCAAATTTAATACAGAGTTCAACTTCAAAGCTTCTTTAGCCACACAATGAGCTACTCGAGTTGCGTTGTTACTAATCCCTTCTTAATTCCTAACCGTAAATTTCAGATCAACCCGTCAAAATAATTTGGATGATGTGAAAACGTGGTGTCTATATTACAACATCCTTATTTATCTGTCCATATATAACAGGTGTTATACTTTTATTTATACCCATATATAGTGGTTTGTGCAGGCATAGGAATTTTTTATTAACAATGAAGAGCTTCTTGGAGATCCAACTGCTTGTGCTTCTCAGCTTCCTGCTACAACAATTCCTCTTCTTTACTGGTAGCCTTCGGCAACGTGGCGGAAAGTTTCTTAGTGCCACCATTTGGATATCTTATTTGATGGCGGACATGGTAGCAGTTTACGCCCTTGGTTTGCTTTCAAGACAAGAAGAAAACACAGAGACAGAAAACCACCAGCTGGCTTTCTTTTGGGCTCCTTTCCTTCTCGTTCATCTTGGCGGGCAGGACACAATCACTGCATTTTCCTTGGAGGACAACAGTTTGTGGTTGAGGCATTTTTAAATTTGATAATCCAAGTGGGCCTAGCATTGTATGTCTTCTGGAAGTCCACTCCTTGGCGCAATATGGAGCTTCTTGTTTCAGGTATCTTTTTGTTTGTGGCTGGAATTGTCAAGTATGGGGAGAGGACGATGGCTCTCATGTATGGGAACCTACCAAACATCAGTGGCTCTAATACTAATGGAGAAAGTATGGTGAACCATCCAGGACTAAAAGATGCTAGCTACTCTAATATTATTTGTTTTTCGTTGGATTCAGCGCCTATCGTTCGACATTTATTTGCTGGGTTTAGGACCTCCCAGATACCAAAAGGCTTCTATGCAAGTAATTGGGAGAGCTATGCTCGATCAGAGGAAGTCCAGTTGTCCAAGTTGGCCAAGTTGGTTGATGTGGAACTTCGTATCATGTATTGTGATATATATACCAAGGCTGCAGTGCTTCGGACATGGACCGGCATTATACTTCGATGCACATCTCAAGTATCGGCTTTGGTTGCCCTTGTGGTCTTCACCGTTGTTAGCAAAACGAGATACAGCCGAGCAGACATTGCAATCACCTACACATTATTTGCAGGGAGTTTTTTCCTGGAAGTTTGTGCAATGTTTATGATGGTCATGGCGTCACCTTGGACATGGGCATGGCTGAAGGCCAAAAAGTGTAGTGATTGGCTCACTCGCCTGTCCTGGACGCTTGTCTCCATGGATATCGTTGGATGGCCAGAGGATAAGCCATTGTGGTCAAACAGCATGGGCCAGTACAACTTTCTGAGCTATGTGGGGTATAAGGAAAAGCCAAGTAGACCGGCGGAACGAGTGATCAGGAAAATGGCAAAAGTAATTGGTAAGTTCTTTTGGTTGAGCAAGTTATTGGACACCAAGTACGAGCCGGTGGATGAGGATATCACGGACAATTTCGTGAAAGCGGGTGAGGATATTCGCCAATCTGCTTTTGGAAAAGGGCGCTATCTACGGTGGAAACATTTCAACCAGTTCCTACTACGTATGGCAGCAGAGGATTTTGGTGCTGCCATAATCCGTTTGCATATATCAACAGTAATACATTTAAGTGAGGTCGTATCAAGTGTGGATGAGGAGACAGCTGCCTTGGTTGGTGTCTGCCGGAAACTGTCCAGTTATATGATGTACCTTCTTGTTACATACCCAGCTATGTTGCAGGTCACTGCTACCAGTGCCGAATCAGTGCTACAAGACTTATCAGACAAGTTCATGGCAAGTGGCAGCATCGACAATGATGACATTCTGCAAAAACTCAAAAAGTTCTTATCCGAGGAGGATCCAAGCTTGTCTTTGCCCGAACCATGCAAAGAAACTCTGAAGGAGATGAGAGATGTGTGGGTTAGGATCATCATGTACGCCGCTGGCAGATCACGGTCAGAGACGCACGCCATGCAGCTGGCCACAGGAGGGGAGTTCCTTACCTTCATCTGGCTGCTCATGGCACACAAAAGACTTGGATCTTCAGCGGCCAATCCCATCGACCTTACTAGTCCACCTTCTTCCTATGGACCTATGATTGATTTGCGAATTTATGCCTTCGATAATCGTCTTGATGCGTCAACAGATAGAGAAATTGAAAAACAGTCAGAATTTGACCGACCATCTACTTCAGAATCTCCTCTGCAGCTCTCATCATAAGCCACTTGTTACATGTCAGTCGATGCAAACTCCATACAAGAAACCATCTTGAAACATCGATATGTTCAGCAGAGTGAAACTCTTTGACGCGACTATAACGTTTGCTTTAACTATTGTTGAATTTTTCGTGGTTATGTAATAATTTTTTTAAACTCTCTAGTACATGTAATATTCGATAATTACTAAATTATTTGTGTATTACTCAATTTAACTTATGTGCGAGTCTTTGACTAGAAATAGTATTGATTCATGGACTAAATGCAAAAATGCTTTCATAGGAAAATACTATCCTCCTGCTAAGATTATATCTTTGAGAAGTAGCATTATGAATTTCAAACAATTTGATAATGAGCATGTTGCTCAAGCTTGGGAGAGAATGAAATCATTGGTAAAGAATTGTCCCACCCATGGACTGACTGCTTGGATGATCATCCAAACCTTTTATGCAGGACTAAATTTTTCTTCAAGAAACCTATTGGATTCGGCCTCTGGAGGTACCTTTATGTCCATCACTTTGGGTGCTGCAACAAAGCTTCTTGATGATATGATGATAAATTATTCTGAATGGCACACCGAAAGAGCTCCACAAGGTAAGAAGGTAAATTCTGTTGAAGAAACCTCTTCCTTGAGTGATAAGATTGATACTATTATGTCTATGCTTACAAATGGAAAAATGCATGTTGATCCAAATAATGTTCCTTTAGCTTCTTTGGTTGCTCAAGAAGAGCATGTTGATGTGAACTTCATTAAAAATAATAACTTCAACAACAATGCTTATAGGAATAATTTTGGTAATAACAATTATAAGCCCTATCCTTTTAATAGTGGCAATGGTTATGTTAATTCTTATGGTAATTCCTACAACAATAATAAGAGTGTACCCTCTGATCTTGAAGTCATGCTTAAGGATTTTATTAGTACACAAACTGCTTTCAATAAATCTGTTGAGGAAAAGTTTGGGAAAATTGATGTTCTTGCCTCTAAAGTTGATAGTCTTGCTCTTGATGTTGATTTGTTAAAAATTAAAACTATGCCTCATGATGTTAAAGAGAGCAAAACTCTCAATGCTATACAAGTTAAAATTGATAATAATGTGAGGATGTTAGCTGATTTACATGCTAGGTGGGCAAGAGAGGATGAAATTGCTAAAAAGAATAGTATTGCTAGAGTTTATACTATTACTACTACTGAAAATGCTATAAACTCAAGTGTTAACAAACCTCCTACTATCAATGGTAAAGTAATTGGTGTTGGCAATGTCTCTACTTCTGTTGCAAAACGTTTAAAATTGCCTGAAAACACTGAAACTGTTCCTGATAAAAGTGCTGAAATTTTTCGAGATGTGGGAGACAATGGTCCCATTACTTTTGATAATAATGATTTTGATTTTGATGGTTGCAATATTTCTGAAGTAATTAAGTTCTTGCAAAAGCTAGCTAGAAGTCCTAATGCTAGTGCTATAAACATGGCTTTTACTAAACATATTACTAATGCTCTCATGCAAGTTAGGGAAGAGAAATTAAAACATGAAGCTTCTATCCCTAGGAAGTTAGAAGATGGTTGGGAGCCCATCATTAAAATGAAGGTGAATGATTTTGATTGCAATGCTTTATGTGATCTTGGTGCTAGTATTTCTGTTATGCCTAAGAAACTCTATGATATGCTTGATTTAGCACCTTTGGAACACTGTTATTTGGATGTTCACCTTGCTGATAATACTATAAAGAAACCTTTGGGGAGAGTTGATGATGTTTTTATAATGGTTAACAATAACCTTGTCCCCGTTGATTTTGTTGTTTTGGATATTGAATGCAATGCTTCTTGTCCTATTGTTTTGGGAAGACCTTTTCTTAGAACTGTTGGTGCTATTATTGATATGAGAGAGGGGAATATTAAATATCAATTCCCACTCAAGAAAGGTATGGAACACTTCCCTAGAAAGAAGATGAAGTTACCTTTTGATTCTATTGTTAGAGCAAATTATTCTGTTGATGCTTCATCACTTGGAAACACTTGATTCTTACTTTCTGCGCCTAGCTGAAAGGCGTTAAAGAAAAGCGCTTATGGGAGACAACCCATTATTTTATTTCTGCAATTTTTCTTTTTTTGAGTCAAGGAGTTGTTTACTTCTGTAACAATTCCTTTGTATCTTTATTTTATCGCATTGTTGTGCCAAGTATTGCCTCTAATAGGAAGATGATGCTAGATTTGGATTTCTGCGCAGGAACAGATTTCTGCTGTTCACCGTTTTAATTCTGTAAAATCACAGAAAAATTATTTAAATCTGAAATTTTTGTGCGTGATCCTCAGATATGTACGCATCTTTCGTTAGTTTAAAGTTTTTCGATCTGAGCAACGTAAGTGCCTCGAAAAAATTCGTCTTTGCGGACTGTTCTGTTTAGACAGATTCTGTCTTTTATTTTTCGCATTCTCTCTTTTACTAGTGTTGAGTGGAATTCTTTTTTAGGGTGAAGAGCTTCACATAACATCAGTGGCAGTAGCTAATGTTAAAAGTAACGGTCATGTTTGTGTCCTTATAGAACATGTGAGTTTTTGATTGTGCACTAACCCTCTAATGAGAATTACTTTGAGTTTGGTGTGGCGGAAGTTTTCAAGGGTCAAGAGAGAAGGATGATATAATGTGATCAAGAAGAGTGAAGAGCTTAAGCTTGGGGATGCTCCCATGGATCACCCCAGCATATTTCAAGAAGACTCAAGCGTCTAAGCTTGGGGATGCCCAAGGCATCCCCTTCTTCATCAGCAACTTATCAGGTCATCTCTAGTGAAACTATATTTTAATTCTTTCACATCATATGTGCTTTACTTGGAGCGTCTGTGTGCTTTTATTTTCAGTATTTTATTTTTCTTATGGTCAACTTGATTGGACCCCAGCATTCTTGATTGGGAGAGAGACACGCTCCGCTTTTTCATATGAATACTCCTATTCTTCACTTATACTTGTTGAGTATTCTTATCTAGCTATTGCTATGCTTTTAGCTCCTGTTTTGCATGCATCTCTTATTCAGAGCTGTTAGTTCTTTTAAAGAAAGTACTCTCTTGCTTCACTTATAATTGTTTGGAGAGTTTATGTTGAAATAAATTGATTGGTGTTTGGTTGGAACAGAAAATGTTGCATGTGGTAGATGGTATAATGGAAAAAGCTTACATATTCTTGTAGATCATGTATTGGATAATTTGATACTTGTCAATTGTTTTGAGTTATCAAGTAGTTCATGTTTAAGCTTTTGTATCATGTAGTTAAAACCTATTAATGAAGAACTACCGTAAAGCTCGTTGAAATTTGGTTTGCATGATTGGTATCTCTAAGGTCTAGATATTTTCTAGTAAAAGGGTTTGGTTAACAAGGAAGACAGTGTAGAGTCTTATAATGCTTGCAATATGTTTTCATATAAGCTTGCTGTGTCGGTTGATATCCTGTGTTTGCTTCAAATAACCTTGCTAGCCTAAACTCTGTACTGAGAGGGAATGCTTCTCGTGCATCCAAAACCTTGAGCCAAAATCCATGCCATCTGTGTCCACCATAACTACCTATATGTGGTATTTCTTGCCATTCCAAGTAAATTTTTCATGTGCTACCTTTAAACTATTCAAACTTATTACTCCTATTTTGTGTCAATGTTTACCAAGCTCATGAGGACGGGGTGGATGTCTTTATGTCAACTGTCAAACAGACTTTACCACCGGACTAGCGGCATATACATCCGCTTATCCATTAATTTTGCAAAAAGAGCTGGCAAATGGGGTGCCCAGTCCCAATTAATTACAACTTTAACCGCTTAATTCTCTTCACATTTTTGCCCTGATTTATCAGTCAAGCAATGACAAACAGTGAAATATCTGCATGTGTAAACAAAAGAGAAAGAGGGATGATCTGCCTTGCTGGTAGAAATAACGTCCTTCATGGGAGCCGCTCTTAAAAGTCTGGTTGGCAGGGGTCATATTGTACTTTCCATTTTCTGATTCGTTGACAATTAACAAACACCTCTCAAAACTTATTTTTACTCTCTATATGATTTCAAAAACTTAAAAAGCTCTAGCACATGATTTAATCCCTGCTTCCCTCTGCGAAGGGCCTTTCTTTTACTTTTATGTTGAGTCAGTTTTCCTACTTCTTTCTATCTTAGAAGCAAACACTAGTGTCAACTTTGGTGCAACAATTTTTATATGCTCGTATATTGCACTTATTATATGCTTTGTGTTGACAAATATCCATGAGATATATATGTTGAAAGTTGAAAGCAATTGCTGAAACTTAAATCTTCCTTTGTGTTGGTTAAATACCTTTTACTTAGAATCTATTGCTTTATGAGTTAACTCTTATGCAAAACTCTTTGATGCTTGTCTCGAAAGTACTATTCATGAAAAGTTTTTGCTTATATGATTCAGTTGTTTGCTCATTATCTACTTGCTAGCAAACTATAGACCATTGACCTGGATCACTTCATTCATAACATGTGCTTTACAATATTATTTGATCAAGATTATGATTGTAGCATGTCACCTCAGAAATTATTTTGTTTTTATCGTTTTACCTACTCGAGGACGAGTAGAACTAAGCTTGGGGATGCTTGATACGTCTCAAACGTATCTATAATTTCTGATGTTCCATGTTGATACCAATTGTTACATGTTTTATATACACTTCATAGCATTTTTATGCATTTTCTGGGACTAACCTATTAACAAGATGCCACAGTGCCAGTTCCTGTTTTCTGCTGTTTTTGTATTCCAGAAAAGCTAGTCTGGAAATATTCTCGGAATTGGACGAAACTTGGACAGAACCTCCTATTTTTCCAACACGAAGACGGAGTCCAGAGAGAGACGGAGGAGGGCCACGTGGCACCCACACCATGGGGCCGCGCGGGCCCCCTGCCGCGCCGTGGGGTGGTGTGGGGCCCTCGTGGCTCCGCAGCCGCCGCCCTTTCGCCTATTTATTCTCCCGACGCGAAAACCCTAAACCCGAGCCATTATCCACGAAAAGTTCCAGAGACGCCGCCGCCGTCAACCCTAGCTCGGGAGGGTTCAGAAGCTCTTCCCGGCACCCTGCCGGAGAGGGGAATCATCACCGGAGGGCTCTACATCACCATGCCTGCCTCCGGAGTGATGCGTGAGTAGTTCATCCTTGGACTACGGGTCCATGGCAGTAGCTAGATGGTTGTCTCTCCACTTTATGCTATCATGTTTAGATCTTGTGAGCTGCCTATCATGATCAAGATCATCTTATTGTAATGCTACATGTTGTGTTTGCTGGGATCCGATGAATATTGAATACTATGTCAAGTTGATTATCAATCTATCTTATATGTTATTTATGATCTTGCATGCTTTCCGTTACTAGTAGATGCTTTGGCCAAGTAGATGCTTGTAACTCCAAGAGTGAGTATTTATGCTAGATAGTGGGTTCATGCCTCCGGTAATCTGGGAGAGTGACAATAACTTCTAAGATTGTGGATGTGCTGTTGCCACTAGGGATAAAATAACCGATGCTTAGCTTAAGGGTACGCCGTTAGGTCTAATGCATTTGTTTACATTACGCACATTACTTAATGCAATTATCCGTTGCTTGCAACTTAATACCAACGGGGAACTCGGTATGACAACCTGGCGGTGGATTATTAGTCATAGACGCTGTTGGATAACGGTCTATGTATTTTGTCGTAATGCCCACATGAATATCATAGTAATCATCATGTCATATATATGCATTGTCATGCGCTCAATATTTTGTCAATTGCCCAGCTGTAATTTGTTCACCCAGCATGTTAGTTATCTTTTATGGAGAGACACCACTAGTGAACTGTGGACCCCGGTCCATTCTTTTACACTGATAATACAACCAACTGCAAACACTGTTCCTTTTCATTCTCTGCAATTTACTACTGTTTTCCACACCATACGTTTAATCCTTTGTTTTCAGCAAGCCGGTGAGATTGACAACCTCACTGTTTCGTTGGGGCAAAGTAGTTTGATTGTGTTGTGTGCAGATTCCACGTTGGTGATCGAGCGGCCCACCAACAACCTTCAGAAGTGATTTCTTGCTCCTACTGGTTCGATTAAACCTTGGTTTCATACTGAGGGAAACTGCTGCTACACTTCTTCATACCTTCCTCTTGGGGTCTCCCAGCGAACGTGTGATCCACGCAATCACCTCCATCCATGAAGACTTTGGTCATGGAGTAACCTCCAATTTGGGCATCGAGTACCAGAGCTGCGTGCCCTAGTCGAACTACAGCTGGGGGGTGGTCCTCTCGGCTGAAGTTTATGGCAGTTTTGGATCCCTTCAAAAATTCAGGAACAGCGGGAGGTGTCATGGCAGCCATGTTCACCTGTCGAGTGCGTAGTTTTTTCTGCCTATTGGAGGGGCGACCCTTCTGTATCATGTTCACCTGCCCGTGAGGCTGAGGGTACCAATCCTCTTCTACCCGAGGTACGGGGTGTATGACGCCTGCAACATGTCCGCCTGCGGCAGGCTGTGGTGGTGGTGGTGGTGCCATCAGGGCAGGTACAGTGTTTTGCTGAGGTGCAGTTGCGACGGGTGCCTTTCTGAGATGCATGTATTCAGATGCCAATTCTTTGAATTCTCTACAGTTCTTCAACGAGTGATTGGAACGCAATTTTCCGTCTTCCCCTTTGTTCAGGTGGAATCTGCAATAGTCATCCATCTGGTCATCGAATGAGCGCTTGTTTTGTGCATCAGAACGTGGCTTTCGCCACTCTTGCTTCTTGTAGCCGTTACTTCGTTGCTCGCGGTCTCGACTATTCCAGCGATCATCCGGCCTCCGGTCGCTCCTATCTTGGTCGTCACGGGTTGTGTGAACCCAGCCGCCATGAACTCGGATCTGTCATCGTCGTGATGACGTTTGGAACGCTTGCGCCTCCGATCATCTCTGTATGTGTCCCTGCGGCTTCGACTGCCGTTGTCATGGTTGTCGCGTGGTGAAGAGGCGCGGGTTGCTCGCACCGAGTCTTCTCCATCTGCCCACTCAGTCGCAATTTTTATGAGGTTAGCCATGGAGGTTGGCTTTTCTCGAGCAAGTGCTTCTTTGAAATCTCGCCTGGCGAGACCCATGATGAAGGCTTCCATGGCCCTATCTTCCGATATTGCGTCGACTGAGTTGCGTATGGTGGTCCATCGCCGTATGTATGATCTCAATGTTTCGTCTGACCGCTGAGTGCAGGCTCTCAGTTCTTCGAATGTTTTCGGTCGCTCGCACAAAGGTTCGAAGTTTTTGATGAAGTCTCTGCGGAAGTGATCCCACGAGTCGTATGACGACGGAGGTAGCGCTTTAAGCCAGTCGCGTGCTGTACGTTCGAGCATGAGTCGTATGTATTGCATTGCCATAGTATTCGTGCCTCGTTGGCATGAGACGGCGAGTCTGTCGTCTTCTAGCCATCCTGAAGGTTCCTGTCGACGTGTGTATTTGGTTTGTTCAGATGTCAGTTTGAACCCATTGGACATCCGTGTCTCGCGTATGCGGCGAGTGAAACACAAGGCTCCACATGGCTCGGGCTCCCGGTCGGAATATGAGTCGCTACTTGAAGACCTTCGAGATATGCTTCTGCTAGACCTGTGTCGGCGTGTGCCTTTCCTTGTTTCCTCCGAGTGGTGACTGCGACCGCTACGATCGTGTGCTGCCTGTCGCGAGCTGACTATGTTGCGATCTCGACTCCCTCCTGGAGTTTTTGCATCCGGATGTATGGTCTTCACCGCTAGGGCCAGTGATTTGAGTTGTTGGTGATGCAGGGTTGCGTTGTGATCGTTTGCCGGAGGCTGTGTTGCTTTGAGGTAAGCACCCACAGAGAAAAGAGCACCCACAACTGTTTTGGGTACTTGGATTCCTTCATCGTCGTGTGTCATGAATGACAAGCCTAAGTTGCGAGTAATTGCCTCTCTCTCATCTTCTGGGAGGCGCGCCAGCCTCGATCTGCCTCTTGGGCTCGCCCGCCCTGTGGAGCTAAGTGATAGTTGTGTTGTTCGTGCGCTCGAGATGCTGGCTTGCCTTTTGCGCTCATCGAGTGCTGCTTTGATGTTTTGCAGGCGAAGTGATTCCTGCCAGTTGAAGTACTGGAAGGTCAACATCTCTTCCGGAGTTGCGTCTGCTGGCATCATTGTGCACTCCTTAATTACTTTGTCTGCTTTTGCTGCCATCTGAAAGTGCATGTGTTGTCCCATGTGTGGTTTTGGTAATTAATGACAATCCTTATAGACTAATGCTTGCATTGAGATATACTTGTAGATCTTGTCCATAAGAAATGATTGGAGTTCATGTTGGACTCTAAAAGATTACATGATGAACAATGCTCTACTCAAGGGTTTATATGAAGAATGGTCATGTGTAGAGAAGATGAAGTGCAAGCTCAATATGATCCATCTCGAAAGATAACATTTGATTGAAGCTTGCAAAGGAGACATGAAGACGGAGCTTTGCGAGGCCCTCCCATAATGGAGTATGGGGAGCATTTGGAGAAGTCTTCATCAAGCATGTGCTAGCAAGCACAATCAAGAAAGGTGTTCCAACTTGAGAGAGTCAAGATCATCATCATCGAGCTCAAGTGGAATGCGCAAGGCAAAGGTATGATCTTGATAGGTTTTCTATTTTACCGGTCTCATGTTGTTAGTGGGAGACCGGGTTTTAGGATAGACGGCGTACTATCAAGAGGGGTTCTCAAGTGAGTAACTTGATCGCATCTTTGTGGAGAGCTCATACCTTTGCATACTTGGCATATCATCTTTCTTGGTTCTTATTTGGCTTTTCTCCTTGTTGGGTCTTGGTGCTTGTCGTGATCTTCATGACAAGCCCAAGTTCTTCGAAAACGGATTTCTTATGGAAAACTTGTTGCGTTTTCGTGTTGGAAATATTACCGGTCCTCCTTCGAGATAGGGTCCACACATCTCCATGTGTGGTATCCCCTCTATATTTGTGACCCTTAATATTTCCAATGCAATTGGATTCACCCCTCTACATTTCCACCAATCAATCTCTCCTCTAAGTGAGGAGAACATAGTGGATCTAGTTCTTGGAGTTCTTGTGTGGTTCTCTTCTTTGTTCTTTCTCTCTTCTCCCCCCATAAGCATTAGTTGCTTGTGGTGAGATTTGAGAGTGAAGGATTTGAGCACTTGTGCTCTTGCCTTTTGCATTTGGTGCATCGGTGTGCTCTCCACGAGGATTCATGGAAGTTGAAATCTTGTGAACTTGTTACTCTTGGGTCTTCGGGCCCTAGACGCCTTTGTGGTGGTTGGACCCTTGTGTGGTCACTTGAAGCCGTTCGGGAGCCCCCAATCCCATTATGGGTTGTGCCTCGGATTGTTGTTGAAAGCCGTTCGGGAGCCCCCAATCCCTTTGTGGGTTGTGCCCCGGATTGTTGTTGAAAGGCTCTGGATTTCCGCCTCGAAGGATTCCGATAGTGGAAGGTGAACCAAACATTTGTGGTGCGGTTCATCGGAGAAGAAGGTGAAACCTTTGTGGTTGTTGAACCATTGTGTTGGTTCACACATCTCCAACGAGACGTACTCCCTTAACAAGGAGGAACTCGGGAATACATCTTCGTCTCCGTGTGCCTCGGTTATTTCTATACCCGAGATCTTTACTTATGCACTTTACATTGTGATAGCCTTCGTGCTTGAAGTATTCTATATTGCTATCACCTTGTTGCTTGTCTTGCTTAGCATAAGTTGTTGGTGCACATAGGTGAACCTAGTTTATTTAGATTGTTGGCTTGTTAATTTAAACACATAGTTTTATTCCGCAATTAGCAAGCCTTTAACCGGAAAAGTTTTAATCGTCTATTCACCCCCCTCTAGGCGACATCTTTGTCCTTTCACCATCTCAGCAGTAATTGTCAGAGTTGTGACCCCATCCGGCATAGTTACCATGCATGGGAATTCTGTAGGCCTGCGGGAGGCTGCGGCTTCAGATGATTCTCCGTTGATGGCAACGTAAACCTGGCGGGGGATGACCTGTGGGTACGTGTATGTGTTGCCAATTCCTGTCATGGACTCGACGTCTCCATCAAGGCTCATGTCGGAGTCGGTATGCCCGTCGAGTGGTTCGTCTGGACGGATCTCGTTGTGGATGCGTTCATCGTCTATGCTCATCTCGGCGTCAGCGAAACCGTTGTGGACCTCGGAGTCGAGTTTGTTGTTGGTGCAGATCTCAGAGTCGACGTTGCTGTCGTTATGAAGTTCGAAGTCGTCGAGGTAGATCTCGCATTCGAAGGTGTCATCGAGTGGAAAATCGAACTCGAGATCGTTTTTGCGGTACGCTGATTCAGCTTCCTCACCTTGGAGTTCTTTTGCCAAGTACTCGTTGATCTCTCGAGTCGACATGGTTGTTGCATATGAGCAGGCTTCGAGAATCGATAATGGGACGGACGCAGTCGATGGAGCCTCGGGTGCGGCAGTCGCGAGTTGTCGTGGATCCGTCAAGTCCTGCGTTCCAAACTTGTTTCCGAAAAATTGAATGCTCCAACAGTTAAATCCAAACCTGACTCAAGACCAACAAACGTCTTTCGGGCTTCTGGCGAGTGTGGATCAAATGTGCCTTTTGTTGGTGAAGTTGGCGGGCTGCCAATTTTCGAGCGAGTCATCGAGTTGCCGTATGTCGACTGAGTCGTCGAGTTGTGGTTTATCGATGCAGTCGGCGAGTTGCCGTTCGTAGATGCGATCGGCGAGTCGCCGTTTTCCGATGGAACCGGCGAAACCGCGAGTCCAGCACTATTCCTTTCTACAGACGGCGCCAATTGACGAGGAGTTAACTCATCAAATCCCATGGTTAAGGACCTAGGGTTAAGATTACGAGGGAGAGAACGTGGTAGAGCTGGTAGTTTCGTCGGCTGACAAGCAAAAGCAAGGATTTACCCAGGTTCAGGCCTCCGGAGAGTAACACCCTACTTTCTGCTTGTCTGGTATTGATTTGAGGGTATATGCGAGCTACAATGGAGTCCCGGCGAGATGTCGATCTCGATAGGGTTTTGGTGGTTCAAATATTGCGTGTCCCTGATCAGCGGCCCTCCCAGCCTTTATATAATAGGCTGGGTCTCGGGAGTTCGCAACCGACTCAGATTACATGTAAGGAAAGTCTAAACCGACAATGTCTATGCCTAATCTTGGAGGATACTCCATCTTCTTGGGCCTTCTGTTATGGGCTTCATGTAGGCTCTCGATAGTTGGGCCTTAGTTGATACGTGCACCAGGTACCCTCATGGTAGGGTACCCGAGAGGTATATCCCCGTCAGGGGGCTTTTCCTGGCTGGTGTCAAGGCACAGTTGATGCCGGTGTTTTTCTTCCTTATGCCACTGGCGAATGTTGGTTGTTTGGTCTGCGACAAGGTCACGGTCTAGGGTTGGTATCATGGGATTTGGGCGAAAGCTTTGCAAGACCTATCTTTGTCGGCAACGACGGCGTGTTTGTACGCCGTCCACCTCCTTGTAGGCGTTGCTGCAAGCCCTTGCCTTTGGATTCCCAAATTCCCAATGGCGCGTCTTGGTGGTGGCAATGATGATGCGGTGGAGGTCTGTTGGTGTGGACATCTTCGACATCGTCTCCGTGCAACAGAAGTCATGGTGCCTCCTTCGGATCAAGCAATCTCTTTTAGTTTGTGCATCATTTAGGTTTGCTTGGTTTTTCACCATGTATGGTTTCTCTGTTGCTGTGAGGTGTGTGTGTGGTGTGCGTGTGTGTTGCTGCTGGTTTTGTCAGTATGGTCTTGTAAGTTGTAACTCTTAGCCGGTTGTTGGCTTCGTTAATTCAAAGTCGGGCTTTTCTTGAGCCTTCCGTCTAAAACTTATAAAAATGTGAGCGCGAAAAGCATCATGGAAAACAAATGCAAATTCAGATTATCGTATTTAACTAAATAAGTCTTGGTTGCTCAAAAGAGAATGACCAGTAGTGCATTTTCTTTAGCAGAACAATCATCAGAGCGCTAATCGCCGGCTTGCCGCTTTCCATTTTCAAGCGGGGGCGGGCGAAAGAAAAGGAACAATCATCAGAGCGCTAATCGTCGGCTTGCCGCTTTCCATTTTCGATGCTAAGCGCCGGAACGGCAACTTCCACTGACGCGAGCTAATCGCGGGGGTCAACGGGACCACCACACCCTCGCCCCTCCGTACGTGCACCCAGGGTCCTGGGCCAGAGCCCGCGGCGTGACAATTTCTACCAGTGACAATTTAGCTAGTTATAGAATTTGGCCCGGGACGTGTGGCGTTTTAGGCCTGGCAGTCTTACAAGCAGTCTTATCCGAATAGCTTCACTGGCCTTGCACAACCAAACTCACAGCCCAACACGAGTTACTTCAACATTTCATAGCCCATAGACAAGTAATCCTGTGTGCACAGCCCAGAGAACGTCCATCAAAAAGACAAAGAAAAATGTCGATGGAGATACGGGACGAGCCCGCCTAGTTGCCGCGCGTTAGCGCCCCTTAGAACACGAGGCGCCTACGTGCGCACCGTCGTGGGCTGGCCTATTGGCGGATTCGTCGCTGTAGGTCGTTCGTTTAAATGTTCGTTGGTTCACTGCTTCGTTCGGTCGCTGGACGTCGACGCACGTACTCACTTCGTTCACTGCTTCGTTCGGTTGCTTCACATATGCACGTACTCACTTCCTTCACTGCTTCGTTCGGTCGCTACACATATGCACGTTTCTTTTGTTCACTTCGTTCGTTCCATAAGCACGTACTCACACATATGCACTTACTCACACAGCATTATTTAAAATGGTTTCAAAATAATTTACACACGAAATATGTGTGCGTTCACGATTAGGTTCCATTCCCGTGATCGGTTTCGAGTTTCGTGGAATGTACCTTCTTAATTTTGGACCGAAGTTTTCAATATTTTTAGATGAATTTTGTTAAATTTGTCACACTCAGTCGACGGTTTCAAAATTCCTTTCGCGGGTATATGAAACTCGCCGTTTTCCACAACTTTCGTGTTATAACTTTTTCGTTTCAACAAAGTTATGAATAGATCTTATATGTATGTATGTATTTAGCCTCTTCCTGCTGAGTACCATTTTCAAATTTGGAAAACCATTTTAAAAAATGAACCATTTTCAAATTTGGAACCATTTTTAAGTTTGGAACCATTTTCAAAAAGGAACCATTTAAAAATGGAACAATTTTCAAATTTGGAACCATTTTAAATATGGAACCATTTTCAAAATGGAACCATTTTCAAAGTGAACCATTTTAAAAAATGAACAATATTCAAATTTGGAACCATTTTTAATTTGAAACCATTTTAAATTCGGAACCATTTTTAATTTGGAACCATTTTCAAATTTGGAACCATTTTAAATTCGGAACCATTTTAAAAGTGAAACCATTTTAAAAATGGAACCATTTTAAAAAATGAACAAATTTCAAATTTTGAACCATTTTTTAAATTGGAACCATTTTCAAAATGGAACCATTTTAAAAAATGAACAATTTTCAAAATTGGAACCATTTTTAATTTTGAACCATTTTAAATTCGGAACCATTTTTAAAATCCGAACCATTTTCAAAATGGAACCATTTTCAAATTTGGAACCATATTAAATTCGGAACCATTTTTAAATTGTATCATTTAAAAAATGGAAATTTGGAACCATTTTTAATTTCGGAACCATTTTCAAAAATCGGATTCTTTTTTAATTCGGAACCATTTTTAATTTCGGAACCATTCTCAAAATGGAACCATTTTAAAAATGGAACAATTTTCAAATTTGGAACCATTTTAAATTTGGAACCATTTTCAAAATGGAACCATTTTAAAAAATGAACAATTTTCTAATATGGAACCGTTTTTAAATTTGGAAGCATTTTTAAATTTGGAACCATTTTCAAAAAGGAACAATTTTTTCGGTTCGGAACCATTTTCAAAAAGGCACCATTTTCAAAATGGAACCATTTTTAAATTTGGAACCATTTATAAGTTTGAACCATTTTAAAAAATGAACAATTTTCAAATTTGGAACCATTTTTAATTTGGAACCAATTTCAAAATGCAACCATTTTCAAAATGGAACCATTTTCAAAAGTGAATAATTTTCAAAACTGGAACCGTTTTTATGTTTGGAACCATTTTCGAATTTGGAACCATTTTCAAAATGGAACCATTTTAAAATTTGGAACCATTTTAAAAATGAACCATTTTAAATTTGGAACCATTTTTTCCGTTCGGAACCATTTTCAAATATCGGAACCATTTTTTTCGGTTCGGAACCATTTTAAAAAAGGAACCATTTTTAAAAATCGGAACCATTTTTTCGGTTCGGAACTATTTTCAAAAAGGAACCATTTTTAAAAATCGAAACCACTTTTTCATTCGGAACCATTTTCAAAAGGAACAATTTTAAAAATCGAAACCATTTTTTCATTCGGGACCATTTTAAAAAAGGAACCATTTTCAAAAAGGAACCATTTTCGAAAAAATCGGAACCATTTTCAAAAATCGGAACCATTTATTCGGTTCGGAACCATTTTCAAAATGGAACCATTTTTAAATTTGGAACCATTTATAAGTTTGAACCATTTTAAAAAATGAACAATTTTCAAATTTGGAACCATTTTTAATTTGGAACCAATTTCAAAATGCAACCATTTTCAAAATGGAACCATTTTCAAAAGTGAATAATTTTCAAAACTGGAACCGTTTTTATGTTTGGAACCATTTTCGAATTTGGAACCATTTTCAAAATGGAACCATTTTAAAATTTGGAACCATTTTTAAAAATGAACCATTTTAAATTTGGAACCATTTTTTCCGTTCGGAACCATTTTTTCGGTTCGGAACCATTTTAAAAAAGGAACCATTTTTAAAAATCGGAACCATTTTTTCGGTTCGGAACTATTTTCAAAAAGGAACCATTTTTAAAAATCGAAACCACTTTTTCATTCGGAACCATTTTCAAAAAGGAACAATTTTAAAAATCGAAACCATTTTTTCATTCGGAACCATTTTCAAAAAGGAACCATTTTCAAAAAGGAACCATTTTCGAAAAATCGGAACCATTTTCAAAAATCGGAACCATTTATTCGGTTCGGAACCATTTTCGAAAAATCGGAACCATTTTCAAAAGTCCTGAGTTGATATAATTGCGTTTTATTTTGTTTGTTCTTCGTTGGCTTTCATGTTTTAAGCCAGGAAAACCAATAATTAAACAACTTGTTGGTCAGTAGGCGAATTGTGAAAAATTAAACAACAGTAGCAGAATAGGTTTGCAGTACATCAACAGTTTTATCCATCAAATTGGGCACACGAGCGGCTGATCAAGGAGAAAACCTTGGCACTGACACTCAGACACAAGATTTGATCCCTCTTGACATCAGAATCTAATAGGTCAGAAGATTGTGGGCAAACTGAAGCAACTATTTTCCAACCGTTGCTTCTAGGAAATTTCTTTTAGAGACAAGTAGTAGTGCAACATGGTAACTGACTTCCCCAAAAGAGTGTCACTGAAATAATCCATCATCTCCTTTATGATAAGTGTGAGCTTGCAAAAGAGTTCCATGGCGGCTATCCCAAAATTGAACGCTCCCAGAACTATCTCCGCTAACAAGGGTTCCACACCTGCATAGCAACAGCAATAGTCAACAAAAGGTAGTTGAGGGAGAAGGAAATTAACCCTGAGAATATGATTTATCTCACCTCAGAATTAGTAATGACCATATACAAAGTTCACGTCCACTACCAACACCTCCTAATCCAGCAGTGATGCGATACTTCTCATGGAAAGATGTTAAATCCCAGCATCTAATTAATCTGTAAAACATAGTAGAAGAGAAAATCACAAAAAATGAACGCATAGTGACTACACTACCATATAACATGTGATGATCCAGAACTGGGAATAATCTATAGAAGAGAAGGAAAGATGCTGCACAGTCCGCTTAATACACATGAAAAGAATCACCCCATCCATCATAAAAGCTATTTACACCGGAGTGGGATGTTAACATACCCATCGCTGCTTCCAGAAAATATGAATTTGGTATCATTACTCCATGTCACACTCAAAACTCGTCCTGGAAAAGAAGCCCAAGAATTAAAGAATCCCCCAACGTTTGCAAAATGGCAAGTGCATTCGAATTGAATTGAAATGTATCACAAGCACGCGAGAGTCGCAGCAGCGGGCACCTTCTGCCGCAGGTTGAAGAGATCCCATTCTACGACGGACCCATCGATGCTGGAAGAGAGCAGGCGGCCCCCTGCGGCGCTCGGCACCCACACGAGCGACGTGACCCTCGACTCCTCGCTCCCCTGTATAGCCTGCGGCCACAGAAACCCTGAATCAGGTCACGGCAAATTCTCCGCGGAAACCCACGGTGAGAGTGAGGGGAAGCAGCGTACGAGCTGGTGGTGCCACCCGACGGAGCCGGGGGAGATGAGCCAGAGCTCGAGGGAGCCGTCTTCGCGCGCGGCGGCGACCTGGGAGGCGCAGGGGGAGGTGGCTAGCGCCACGATGGGGGAGGGCTTCCACGCGACGGCGGCGTCGCCGCAGGCGTGGACGCGGAGCCTATCCATGGGCGTCGGTGGCCCGATACTGGCCGATGCTCTCGCGATCTGCGTGGTCTAGAAGGTTCCGGGAGGGGAGCGCGAGGACTACGCGGCGACGGCAGCGGGCAGGGCGGCGACAGGCGGGACAGGCGGCGAAGGCGGCGGCGGGCAGCAGAGCAGAGGAACACAGAGGAAGCAGTCGAAGGTGGGCCGGCCCAGAAAACGCTCCGCGAAGAAGCTCTTCAGGCGGCGCTATGGGTTAGGGGCGCTAACAGGCGGCATTTAGGAACCGCGATAAGGGACGAGCGGAGTCAAACCCTTGCCCTGCCCAGCTCCCTGTGAGAGACCGCACTGATTTCCACATAAAAATTCCTTTGAAGGTATAACGTTTTCTAATATTGACAATTTAATTACGTGAGCCCTAGCCTAGATCAACCAATTCTCTGCACCATTTTTTGTATAATTCAAAATTAGTTAAATATCGTGTCGAGATTGTGAAATTTTGCTTACATTTTTCATGCCTTTGAGGTAGGAAATTTTTGTTGCTAGTTTTTGCCCTTGGTTTTTGGCCTGGGGCGTGGCCAAATCCTGGCTCCGCCACTGCGTGCACCTAAACCGCGGCGGCGCGCTGGTACGGGGGCCCGTTACGTCTGATTGACCTGGTCCGTTGGTTTACGGAGACAGGGCCCGGGAGCGCGCATTTTCGGGCTCGTTTGGCGCCAAGAGAGCACGGGAGTACTCGAACGTCCCGCGCTCTCATTCATGACGATGTGGTGGACGGTGGCTCGGCTCGTGTGAATCGTGTGTCGCTATGAAGGCGAGTCACACAGATCTTGTCCACGTCGTAGGCCGATGAGTGAAATATGGTCTAGAGTTTCCGTCATTCTTAATCGGAAAATGCCTAAAATAAGCCCTGAACTTGTAAGCGAAAGATATATCAAACCCTAAACTTTGAATCCCCGAAATTGGCACTCTGAACTTGTCAATCCCGGTCTATTTCAGACCCTGCACTTGTTTGGCACACTGCAATCCCGGCCGGCTAACATGCTACTCTCACTTACGGTCCGGGCCCGCATGTCATATCTATCCTCTTCGTAATCCTCTTCATAGATCTTTCACGTTAACCGTAGCTGGCTGTGCGAGACGATAAGGTTTAGAATAGACCGGGATTGACAAGTTCAGAGTGTCAATTTCTGGGATTCCAAGTTTGGGGTTCGATTTATCTTTCGGCCACAAGTTTAAGGTTCGTTTTGAACTTTCCTTCTTAATCACTCGCCAATTCGCGATTAGAATTTTCCTACTTTTCAAACTAATTGATATTCCAGATTTGTGGTAAATCAAGTTTCTTTATAACTGGTCAATCTTATCTCTACTATTTAAAAAACACTATCAGCCTACTCAACCGGTTTTTCATCCAACACCACGCTCCACCGATTCAATCACCAACTTAATTTTCATTATCTTTTCACACTGTCATGTGATCACCATAATTAGCATTCCTTTCTTTACTCTACCATAAATCACACAGTAGTTTACATCTTTTTTCCATCCTATCCTCACTCCTCGATGAAAAAACAACAACACCACCCAATCCATGGAAAACGCACGCATGCCTACGCGATGGGTGGGCCAGGAAAGGTGGCCGTGTGGCATCGAAGAAATGTAGCAACGCAAGTTTAATTGCCTGTATAAATCATTAGGCTAGTTTCATTAGATTCCTCATCTAATACATTTTCATCCCTATATATATTTTAAGTTGTAAAACATTATTTTTCTATCAAATTGGACCCATACTATGGTTTTGGACGTGAAGCATATTTCTTGCACATGAGTCTAGCCACCTCATATATACTCCACTACTTTTCGCGTTCATCTACATTTTATCCCTCTCCTTTCTTATTTTGCTTATCTTTCTTTGTACTTTTTCGTGCCACTGGGAAGTCAATCCACGATACTTTATGGGTGAGAAAATTGACCAATGAAAGCTCATAGCTGCCACTCCCTCACAAGGTCTATCCTGGGTGAGCAGGGTTTTGAGTCCTCAAAAGCCCCGGCCGGTATGCAATACAATCCAGCAGGGGATTCGTGGAGGTTGTGTGAGACATGCCAGAAGCGCAATGCAGGGGTTTCATCCAAGTTGTGGGAGACATGAAAAGCAAGACATAAGACAATCGTCAGATTGTCTTGTTATTTGTGAACATGATAATGCACAAAGTATTAGATAATTAGGACAACTCTCAAAGGCTATGAAGGGAAATAACTGTGATTGAAAGGTTTTAAACCTTGGGCAGCACAAAAATCTTGCATATTGTCTTTAAGGAGGCAACATTACTTAATGAAACTAAGACCAGACTAGATGAAGGAAAGTCGCTTATAAGAAACTAACTGTAAAGGTCTGATGTCAATAGTTTGGTGTGGCGCCAAAGCCGTCTGCAAATCCTCCACCAACAGTCACCTCTCAGCCACATCATCTTCTCCAGCCTTCTCTCTGGTTCTGCTTGGAGCCTTCTTTTTTCATCCAGTCGGGCCTCCTATAGTGTGTCATTGCAATCTCATCATTGTTCTGATGCAAGCATCTAAAGACAGGGGATGATGAATGAAAAAACAAACCTCTATCGCAATCCATGTTGGCTTGGGATTAGGGCTTTATAACCGAACTTGAAAGAGAGAGGATGAGGAAAGGAGGGAGGGAAAGAGAGAGGGCAGAGAAAAACAAGTACATAAAAACAAGAAAATTGGACGAAAATGCGACAGAGGCAAAAATGGATTTTTTGCTAAGTATCTACAGTTTCGGGAAATATTTAAAATAGGAAATGCGCTAGACAGAAAAATTGATGGGGATAAAATAAAACCAAATTTGTCTGTCGAGTGTATTTTATGAAGCTCTCAAAAAAAAATTAAAATAGGCAGAAAATATACCAGAAGAAATGGCGGCAAAAGAAAAACAATCAAATGTTTCTCATGTGTCCGTTAGGCGACACTCGACAAACACAACTGCATCGTCTCCTTCTCATTAACCGTGGCGGGCGGAGTCGTGTGTCCACCACCTTTACCGAGGGTGGATCTCTACCGAGAGCATTGTTGCCGCTTTGTTGACGGCTCTATCTGGATTTGCCGAGGGCATTTACTTTCCCGAGCCTTTGCCAAGTGACCGATGAAAAGTTGTCGCAAAAGAACCAAACACATGGAAAAATAGGCTTTTTTTGGATACTGACCTTTGTCAGCTAGAAATTTTGAAGTACTCCTTTTAGATATAATTTCCTTAATATCCGAATCCGATATTTAGGTCCCTAAGAATCTTGATAAGTTGAAAAATCCCACGCAAACTTGTTTGTTTGTATTAATTTGCTAACTCCCTACGGAAGGTGGGCCACCAAACTATTTTCTGGACTTTCATCCATCCAATAATAGAACAGCGCTAGGCGTCCCCCGGGGGATCTTTCCGTCTGATCCTCCGGGTCCGCAGCCGTACGATGGGGGGCAGGAGAACCGTTCGATGCAGCCCACCCCAGCCAACTCGGTCAACGCGCTCACCCCAACACGGAACACGCTGTAACCGCATCCATCTCCGGCCGGCGCGCTCCGCCCCACCCCATCCTCTCCTCCCTGCAGCACCACGCCCCTGCTGCTTCGCCGGAGAACACGGAGTCGTCGCCGTAGCCAGAGAAGATACCGTCGCCGTCGCCGGAGAAGACAAATCCCTCTCGCCCATGGCGCCCGCAGACCTTCCCCGTCCCCGTTGCTTGGCCGGCCGTCGCCGCGGAAGACGCTGTCGCTGGAGAAGAGGCCAGTCAGTTGTGCCGTCTAACTCCGGCGAGGGCGGCATCCACGCCGCCGGCAGCATCTGTGCATGCAGCAAAGTAGCATAAAAAGAAATAATGCTACAACACACATCGTGAAGAGAAGATTGTAGCAAATAGCATCAAAATAAAGAAAATAAATGATATGATCCTGATGTGAAGAAAAAGATTGCAGCAAGTAGCATAGAAAAAGAAAAAAAAGCTACAATCCACCTCGTGAGAAGAAAAGATTACAGCAAGTGAAGAAAAGAAAATTGCTACAACAACTATGTGAATTTGCATTTAGAGAGGAATGTTTTGCTACAAACCTTTGGAAAATTTTCCATCACAAATAACTTTTTGCATCATGTGAGGGGACGAAAATGCTACAATAATTCTGTGGATTTGCATCAAAGAAGAAATAAAATTGCTACAAAACTTATAAGAATTTGCACCTCTTGATGACAAAATTCCATCTTAAAAAACAAAAAAATTGCTACAACTCGTTTGCATATTAGCATAAAAAAGAGGAAATTTTTGCTACAAATCTTTCAAGCATTTGCACCACAAAAAAAATGTATCAAAACGAAACTTGCTACAACTCTAGCGTGGATTTGCATTAATAGATGAAAATAATTGCTACAAAGGTTTCAAAATTTTGCACCAAATCAAGAAAAGAAGGAATAAATTTGCTCTTGCAGCACTGCCGACCTACCCGTACATCGCCGCCCCTAGATGGCAGCACCGGCTCAGCGCAGGCAGCGCCGCCACTTGACGGACGGCAGCTCCGGCGCCGGCCTACAGGAGCACCGCTCTCGACCGCAGGTAGTCAGGGGATACATTCAGCTAGCAGTGGGGAGGAGAAGCTGTTGGTGGGCGCGGGCGTGGGGAAGAAGCCGGGGCGGCGCGTCGACCAGAGAGGAGCAGGAGCCGCACGGGGGGCGGCGAAATCAACACGGAGGCGGCGAACTCGCCGGGGAGGCGTGCGGCGGCAGCCAGGCCGTGGAAGCGCCCGGTGACGGCGACCTCGTCGTGGAGGCGCGCGGGAGCGGCGACCTCGCCGGGGAGGAGCGCGGCGAGCCGGCGGGAGGAGCTGGGCGGCGCTCCCGGCAGAAGGAGCAGGGGCAGGAGCCGGGCGGCTCACGTCGACGTGGTTGGAGCTGGTCTCGAGAGAAAGAAACGAATTAAGGAACGTGTGGAGGAGGTGAATCGGGGTGGGGATAAGGTTGTAGTGGACCCGTCACTGTCCGGGACACGCGTCGCGCGGACAAGGCGGAGGACGCGTGCGCGCGATCCCCCAGCGGACTACAACCTTTTCCCCCAATAATAGGACGCAGTGTCTATCCCTAGTGGTAATCGGACTCGATCGGAGCTACAAACCTAGTACCAGCCGGTAAGCACCTAGAGTCGGCGACTAGTACTCCCTCCGTTTGAAAAAGGATGTCATAAAAATGATCTATCTATAGTTCATTTTTGTGACATTCTTTTCCGAACGGAGGGAGTAGCATAAAAGCTAGCCTAACCATCCTTGGATCAATCGGTTGCATCGATTACACGTCGAGTAGCACAACTATGGGGTGGTTTTCGACACCGCCCTGCTCAGCTGCCCTAGACGACGTCGCCACCGCCACGCCCGCCGTGCCCAAGAGCTCTGCCATGGCCAGCCGCTTCCACGTTCTCGAGGAGCTCGGCGCTGGAACGTTCGGCGTTGTTTACCGGGCGAGGGACCGCCGCACCGGCGAGATCGTCGCGATCAAGTGCCTCCGCGCAGCGAACAACTCCAACAACGAGTACGACGACGACCACTACTTCTCAGACTTCGCCAGCCGTCCATCGTCCAGCCGCGCGCCTCCGGCCTCCTCGACGGCAAGGCGGCCTTCCTCGCCATGGAGTTCGTGGGGCCGACCCTCAGGCACGTCATGAAGCGTGAGCGCTTCGGGAGGAGACACACCGAGCTGGAGGTTCGCCTGATCATGCGGCAGCTCCTCGCCGGCGTGAGGAGGATGAACCGTCTCGGCCTCATGCACCGCGACCTCAAGCCGGAGAACGTGCTCGTCGACGCCCGCGGGAGCCTCAAGATCTGCGACCTGGGGCTGTCGTGCAGCATGGCCGACGGGCCGCCCTACTCCAACTCTGTCGGCACACGGGGGTACCGCGCGCCGGAGATCATCCTCGGGTCCACGGATTACGACGAGCGGATCGACTCATGGGCTATTGGCGTTATGATGGCCGAGCTCCTTGCCGGCAAGCACCTTTTCCGTGGAAGATCGGACACGGAGCACCTCAGCGAGATCTTGGACCTTCTTGGCACAGCAGACATCAAGGAGTGGTCAGGCTACGACGGCCGGCGGCTGCCTGGAGGAAGCCAACCGGGAAGCTTTCTGCGTAACAAGTTCCCATGTCCAGCGGAGGCAAGGATCAGAGGCCCGCCGGCACTGTCGGAGGCTAGTTTCGAGGTCTTGAGCGGCCTTCTACGATGCAACCCGGAGAAGAGACTCACGGCGGCGGGCGCGCTCCAGCACCGGTGGTTCAAGGAGACCAAACCTACCACGACAAGAAGCTGATCGACTGGAGTGCACAATGTAGCTGCCTGCATGTAGTAACGCATGATTGCAATGTTGTAGTTCAGCGCATCTGATCGATTTGAGTAAATCAGAAATGTAAACATTGTACATGAATGTAATTAACGGATCATTATGGTGTCTCCCGGCCCACAAGATATGCACTGCTTCTGCCTTCAGAAATTGCCTTACATGCGTTTCTTCCGGGAGAAAGAATAGATGACAAAATGTTGATATCTCTCCCTTACTTCCAGTGCCCAATTACAAAGAACATTTATCTTCCCAGTCGAACATCAAGAAGGAAACCTTGTGAGTCAAAGCAAACTAAAAGGAGAGAAAATAGTGAAACGCAGATCGGCAGATTTTGGTTACATGTCACAAATTCAGGCGTTATCATCAAAAGAGGAATCCACAGTAAAATCAACACTGCGGCGGATGCATGCATTGACGTTTGACAAAGTCCACACGAGTCCATTCTTGGGAGCTCCTGTCAGTGTATTTTAATTTGATGTAATACATCTGGCGAGAATGAGACTTCGAAAGCATCGCATCCTGCCCGCCACGGCTGGAACAACCCTCTCGTCGCATTGTATCATGAAGCTCAGAGAGAAATTACAAAGAAAACCAGCATGAGCGAGAAACCCCGAACGCGTACCCATTATATTCAACACAAAAGTTTTTCCGTTGTGTGAGAATAATGCATGTTCTATGAGTTAGTTAAGCTCAACGTATCTGACTGGCTCTAAGTTCTTTTGTACACGGTCCACTGAAATAGAAATCGGTTTAGTGATTTTTTTCTCGTGTACCGGCTTTTCTTTGCACAATGTGGAATTGCCGTAATGATATTGTCTTTAACAAAACAAATCTGACTCATCATCACGTCCGTTTATGGGATTCACATGTCGTCCTATGTCCTCTGTTCCGATCAGAGCTGACTTATAGATATATGACGTGGTCGGATGATGACGGTCGTTCGGGCTAATTTTAGCCAGGGTGGATGGTTGCACACTAGAAGATTAGATGCATAGTGATTTCGTCTTTAGCTGGTTGATATTTATTTCCACCTTGTGTGATCGTTGAGCTGTAACTGTTGGTACACACTAACTTTTCTCTCTCTTTTAAGTTTCGCAATAAAGAAATGACATGTGCATCATTTCGATGCAGAGTCTTCAGCTTGATTAGCTCCCTTTTTGAAAAAAGTAATTATTTCTCATTACGCAACCTAAAAACGAGAAGTCATAGCCAGTCATAAGCTGAAGCTACGTGACAACTGACAAACTGCAATGAAAGCCAACACGAGCAAGAAAGGCCGAGGTGCCAAACATCCTTTCTTTTGAGCACAAGAGTTTCTCTTTAATTGTGGAGAATTAGCCTTGTGTAGATTATGTAAATCCACTCGTGTCAAACTATCGCCAAATTAAAATGACACGATTCACTCAAATAGAAAATCATGTTAGTAAGCTCCCGGTGAAGAACCTAAGAACGAGAAGTCCAAAGCGGCTTGTACTAAGAGGTGAAGTTATGTACACTTACCATGGGTAAACCTCAAAATAACATTCTACTCCCGCCTTTATTATTTACAAGACCCCAAACAAAAAAAATACGTACGTACCAATGTACTACTTAATTGCGAACATTGTTGTCTTTGTTTTCCACAAATTCTTATGTGCTGGTGTCACATCACGTAGTTTGATTAACGTAACAATAGAGTATAGGTATGTGCATGTAAAAAATGTAAATTCAGGAAATTATATCTTTTTTGTCAAATATTATAAAGTGATCGAGATTTCACTTACGTCAATGAATTAGGGTTTAAATCATTGAACAAGTGTGACAGATTTCTACATGACCAATTTTCATTTCTAAGGTTTGGGAAACATTTGAATTTAATAAAAAATAAAAAACACATGAGTGTCATGATGACATGGTCACATGTATGTTTGAATAGTAATGTTTGGGAATTGCTCATTACAAATAAATAGTATCCAATATAATTCAAATGAATATATGAGAATATTGAGACAATAAATAAATAAAAATAAGATTGAAGAACATTCATGTTTTTATCTCATATGATTTTTAGAACAATTATGTAATCTTAAAAGGTATCCAAATAACTACAATAAGGAAACTACATAAAGGAAACAATTAAACAATTGCTGAACTAAAGTCTTGAGCTTGATCTTCACCTGCAAAATAGATAGAAAAAATGGTTATTGTTAAAATGTTGCCATCAGCTTATGATGTGGCATTTTAGTGTTTGGGTCTAGCCAATATAAATGAGGGACTAGTCTTAATACCTAAAGAGTGATTATAGGTATTTTATATCCATTAGACAACAAAAGGACATGGATCATCTTGGGTCAATGGATCTCAAGGCAACATAAGAAGGCACTAATGGGACAAGGCAAAATAAACTCATCCATATATGAAGCAACCGAGGAAACAAGTTTTGATCCATCAAATTCAAGCAATTATATGAAAAAAAGTTATTCCCCTAAACTTTAGATGGAAGCATTGAAAAAAGCCCACATAGTATGAATGATCTAAATTGACATGAAATGGCCAATCTGATCAAAATCCCACTAAATTTATCATATTTTTTAAATTTGATGCATACTAATATTTGTTAAATAAGACGGTTTAATTTCCCCTATGTCTGCCACAAATAAATAATGCAAACAACAATCGTATATAAGACATGATTTGTTAATATCATATTTAAATTTGATCCAAAAATTTACAAGTAATAATGCACTTCAGATCTTTGTAGAATTATTTGGAGTAATAGAAGACAAGCCACCAGATGACCGATTAATTCAGATCTTAGATAATATATGCTCCCCTAAAATAAAAAGGGATACTAATTGATAATAGTGCTCCGAGCCACACTAACATGTTTGATTGCACCGGGTGGAGGTCTGCCTCGCTGCACAGACTTGGGTGCAAAATAAGTAATTTTGCTCGGGGGGGGGGGGGGGGGGGGTCTAATAGAGCTTCTAGCAAACAACGATCGTATATAAGGCACGTTTTATTAATATCATAGTTCAAATTTATACAAAATTTTACTAGTAAGAATTCACTTCAAATATGTGTAGAACTATTTCGAGCAATAAAGTCAAGCTACCAGATGATCTATTATGCTTTGATAGAGAATAGACTCTAGGCCTTGCTTTAATAAAGTAATATACTTGTTACATCGTACCGGAGAATCATCCAGCTTTACAAAAGATGCCTTCCAACCAGCTCGACATTATGGTCAAACCTCGCAAAAATCTGTAACCCACACGTGACGGCCTAGTCATTGTTAGGAGCTGCACCCTGCAGCCCCTCTTCTTCTACCTCTCAACCTCTCTTGTTTCTCTCATGAACACACACAAGAAAAACTCAAGAAAAACACACACACACACAACCAAGGAAGAATAGAGGCTTTACCGAGATTCTCCCTTGGCACACAACAAAGGCTACATTTTTACTCTGCTCGTAGGCTCTCTCTTTCACTTGACCAAATGGATTACAGTGCTTAAATAAAATCACTCACAGTCTCACACAAGGCCGGACGCCACACTCGCCCACTCACGCCACTAACTCCACGACCAATTCTAGTGGATGCATGCACACAACCATAACGGCTGATTGAACTAACCTATACACTTAACTCTAATAACAAGATTAGTTCCAGCAGTCATTGACTATAAATCCATTTAGATTAAGCGGTATGTAACTATTTATACTAATTTTGTTTACTTCATATAACTTATTATGCCACAAGTAATATGTCAGCCACTTCTTGGCACATATTTTAGTTTATTTTCACTTTTCATCTTTTTTTCTCAAAGAACTAATAAAATACTTTTTCCAGTTCATCGCTAAGAATCGTCGATGTGAATAATTTTAAGGTGAAAGTATGAAAAAGAGAAATAACTAGGTCGAATGAGTAGTACAGGATTATTATAGCTAGTTAACTTTTTTGTTAAGATACATGTTAAACCAACATACTTGTCATTTTTTATTGCATATTCTCGTTTGGTGCTAAGCTGAAGGCCGGTTTTTGGGTGTGTTTTGTTTGGGACATTAAGTGAAAAGTATTCATAAATAATAGCAAATTTAAAAGATTACGCTCATCGGTAAATTAAGGTATGCCACTTAATATATTGTAATATTTTTGTATGTAGTGGCATGCGTATATCCAGGATATTCAAATCCCTTGGTAGAAGTTTCTAGGCCACTGATGGTGTTAGACTATTACTTGGATCACAAGTACACTTATCCTAGTCGGTTTGTAATTCCTAGATTGACTCGGTTGTGTACCGCATATATAAAGCCTTGTACCGCATACAATCAAATCAATAAGAAATAGTTCTATTCAATCTATCAATCTTTCATGGTATCAGATATCGATCCTAGGGTTTAGGGTATGGCTCCGCCCACCCCACCACCTCCGCCCACCCCACCACCGCTGCCGCCGCCCGGCTACTTCGAGCGCCGGGCTGCTCTCATCGCCAAAGCTGCCGCCACCGCGGCATCCTCTTCCTCTACTGTTTCCCTAGCACCTCCAATGCCTCCTACTACTCTGCTTGCGGCACCAATGTCGCTCGCCGACACCATCACCGATGTTAGCCCCTTTATCCCCATCGTTCTTGACCTTGCCGCCCACAAACTTTATCATTGGCGCCACCTCTTTGATCTACACCTGGGACACTGCAACCTCCGGTCTCACGTCGCCGCCAACAGTCTTCCTCGACCTGATGATCCTCAATGGGTGAATGACGATCTCGCGATTGTTCAGTGGTTCTACACCCGCATCACCACCGAGATCTTCAACATGCTTGATCACGACAACGCCACCGCCGCCAGCATCTGGAGCTCCCATCGCCAGCTTTTTCAAAGCAATAGCGATGCTCGGAAAAACGCTCTACACACCGAGCTTCGTAACATGGCCCAAGGCGATGCCCCGGTGAACGTCTTCTGCCAGCGCGCAAGGCCATCGGTGACGAGCTTCGCGAACTCGGCGATCACGTCAGCGACTCGCAGCTTATCAACATCATCGTCGTCGGGCTCAGTGAAGATTTCGACAAGTAGGCCTCCTTCATCCCCATGATGCGGCCTCCTCCAACCTTCGCCGAAGTACGCTCCATGCTGCAGCTCGCGGCGGAGACTCAAGCTCGCAAGGACTCTCGCCCAAAAGTCTTCCATGTTGCGGCTCGTCCTCCTACGTCATCTCCATCAGCGCCTCCCATGTCGGCTCCTGCCGCCACGCCGCCCATGACGCCGTCCGTACAGCCACCTCCAGGCTGGCGCCCAAGTCCCAACTACCACGGCAAGAACCCTATCTACAGGCTGCCTTCGACACGCTCGGCACCTCCTCCGACACCGCCGCCTCCAAACCCTACGACGGCTCCGAGTGCTCCACCTGCGGCTCCATCCTGGCGTCCTCCGCATGATCCATGCACAGGGCTTGTCCAGGCGTGGCCCATGCCTTGGTCTGCTCCGTCCCCCCTTGGCGCTCCACCTGCATATACCGGTGCCTGGCAACCTGGTCTTCGTCCGCATACCGGTGCCCCTGGATCTCTTACCCCTCGACAGCCGGCGAATGCATATCATGCGGCTCCAGCATATGCTCCATACGGCGCTCCGTTGCCCTACCCCGTTGACGGAGGTCTCTACTACACGCCCTTGCCGGATATCCTGCCTTCACCGCCATATCCGACGGCGCTGCTGCCACCACCAACCTCACCTGCAACGCCGAGCTGGGATCAAGCCGCCTTTCTCCAGGCCATGAACAATTTTGCTGCCCACGGAAACTCAGGTACGGATTGGATTTTTGATTCTGATGCTTCTAGTCATATGTCTGCATCAAGTAATTTGCTATCTTCTTGCACTCCCTCTTCATTTCCTTCCATTACTCTTGGTGATGGTTCATCTATTCCCATATACTGTGTCGGTCATGCTCAAATTCCCTCTTCCACTAAACCACTTCTTCTTCGAGATGTTCTTGTTGCTCCTGCTCTTATTGAAAACCTAATTTCCGTTCGCCAATTTACTCGAGACAATCTAGTTTCTATTGAGTTTGACCCATTTGGTTTGTCTGTGAAGGATTACCAGACCAAGGCCGAGATCGCCCGCTTCAATAGCTCCGGTGAACTCTACTCTCTTCATGGTGTCCCTGCCGCCGCACCACCTTCGTCCATGGTGGCCTCCGTCGACCTTTGGCATCGTCGTTTAGGACATCCCAACCCTATTGTTTTAGCTTCTATGCTTAGTGAATTTTCCATACCATGTAATCGAGATTCCCATAATTCTTCGTTTTGCGAGTCTTGTCAGTTAGGAAAACATGTGCGTCTTCCCTTTAGCTCTTCTAGTACTTATCCTTTTGAGTTAATACATTGTGATTTATGGACCTCACCTGTTGCACGTGTTTCTGGTTTTAAATACTATCTTGTCATACTAGATTTTTTTACTCACTTTGTATGGACCTTTCCTCTCCGCAACAAATCTGATGTTCACCCTCTCTTTCTCAATTTTCAGCGCTATATTTCTGTCCACTTCTTCCTCCCCATTCGTTTTATTCAGTGTGACAATGGCCGTGAGTTTGACAACCTTAAAAATCGTAATTTCTTGTTACAACATGGCATTCTTCTTCAATTCTCTTGTCCTTACACTTCTCCACAAAACGGTAAAGCCGAGTGCTCTCTTCGTACCCTCAATGACATCGTTCGCACACTTCTCGTTCAGTCCTCCATGCCATCCAAATTTTGGGCAGAAGCACTCCACACGGCCACCTTTCTTCTCAACATTCGCCCTTCCAAAGCCAATCCAAACACCACTCCCTATTATTCTCTTTTTCTTTGTCATCCCAATTACTCCGATGTTCGTGTTTTTGGCTGTCTTTGCTTTCCAAATGCCTATGTTACCTCCGACAATAAACTTTCTCCACGATCTATCCCATGTGTCCTTCTTGGTTTTTCTGACGAACACAAAGGTTGTCGCTGCCTTGACTTACACACTGGACGGGTACACGTGTCTCGTCATGTTACGTTCACCGAACACATTTTTCCTTTTGCTCAACGCACCCACACACCATCGATCATCACTTCCCGGCTACTACATCTTCTCACCGCCCCTTCCAACTCTACACTCATGTCACGGCAGCCCAACCTGCCAAAAATACTGCCACGGCAGCACCACCCAACCCACCTGCCGATGTTTCTCCCATCCCAACAAACGACCCACTGCCGCGGCAAGAAAATCACCAACACCATGTCGCAGCCGAACCCAACCAGAACCCTACCGCAACAACACCACCATCACCGCAAACCGATACCAACCCACCGTCGACGCCTTCTCCTACGTCCGCATCTTCCGCTGCGCCGGACACCCCTGTTCCCATCCTACTAGCTCGTGATGTTCCTACCGTCGCCCCTATCAATGATCACGGCATGCGTACTCGTGCCAAATCAGGTTTTCGTGAGCCAAAAGATCGCCTCAACCTGCATGCTACCATATCTCTCTCTTCTATCCCAAAAACTTACAAAACTGCTCTCCTTGATTCGAATTGGGCTGCTGCCATGCAAGAAGAATACAATGCTTTAATTGAAAACAATACTTGGCAGTTAGTTCCTCGCCCTTCCAATACAAACATCGTTTATGGCAAATGGGTTTTTCGCCAAAAAATTAACTCTGGTGGGAGCCTCTCACGCTATAAAGCCCGCTGGGTATGCCGTGGTTACTCTTAACAACATGGCATTGATTACGATGAAACATTATCTCCTTTCGTCAAGCCCAGTACTATTCGTACCGTTCTTAGCATTGTTGTCTCCTCCGCATGGCCCATCCACCAACTAGATGTCAAAAATGCTTTCCTCCATGGTTCTCTTCAAGAGACCGTGTATTGTCAACAACCTCTTGGTTTTGAAAATCCTTCCTATCCAAATCATGTCTGCCTTCTCCAAAAATCTCTTTACGGTCTCAAACAAGCCCCACGAGCCTGGTTTCAACGTTTCTCTTCTTTTATACAAACGATAGATTTCACTTCTTCGCTTTCTGATACTTCTCTCTTTGTGTACCATCACAATTCCGAAACTGCCTACCTCCTTCTATATGTACTCCCTCCGTTCGGAAAAGGATGTCACAAAAATGGTTTATCTATAGTTCATTTTTGTGACATCCTTTTTCGAACGGAGGGAGTAGATGATATCATTCTCACAACATCTTCTCAAACTTTTTTAGATCACATCATCACTCTTCTTCGTTCTGAATACTCTATGACTGATCTTGGCCTTCTTCATCATTTTTTGGGCATTGCTGTTGTTCGTGATTCTTCTGGCCTTTTTCTTTCCCAATGTCAGTATATTCTTGATCTTCTTAATCATGCTGGTATGCTTGACTGTCAGTCCTCTCGCACTCCTGTCGACGCTAGTTTCAAACTCTCAGCTGACGGTGAACCTTTCTCTGATGCAACTCTTTATCGTTGTTTAACCGGTGCTCTCCAATATCTCACTATCACTCGTCCTGAAATTTCCTTTGCTGTCCAACAAGCATGCCTCTATATGCATGATCCACGGCTTCCACATTTCAATCATGTCAAACGTGTTCTTAGGTATTTGAAAGGTACTCTTAATCATGGTCTTCACATCAATAAATCTACTCCCAATTCTCTCACCGCATACTCTGATGCAGACTGGGCTGTTGTCCAGACACTCGAAGATCCACATCCAGATTTTGTGTTTTTCTCGGTAACAATTTGATTTCTTGGTCCTCGAAAAGATAGGTTACGGTCTCCCGCTCGTCCGCTGAAGCTGAGTACCGTGTTGTGGCACATGTTGTTGCTGATACTATTTAGCTCCGTCAGTTGCTCTCGGAGCTGCACCGACCAATTGAGCAGGCTACTATTGTATATTGTGATAATATCTCAGCTGTTTACATGTATGGGAATCCTATTCAACATCGGCGGACCAAACACATTGAGATTGATATCCACTTTGTTCGTGAGAAGGTGACTCTTGGACAAGTGCGAGTGCTTCATGTTCCTACAACGGCTTAATTTGCTGACATCTTTACCAAAGGACTTGCTACTACATCATTTCAGTCTCAACGTCGTCGAACCTCCCGTTGATACTGCAGGGGGATGTTAGACTATTACTTAGATCATAAGTATACTTATCCTAGTCGGTTTGTAATTCCTAGATTGAGTCGGTTGTGTACCGCATATATAAAGCCTTGTACCGCATACAATCAAATCAATAAGAAATAGTTCTATTCAATCTATCAATCTTTCAGATCGAACAATGCAAATATATCCTGAGAAAAGTCGTCATAGAGGGCAAGACCATGAATTTAGGAGCTGTTGTACGAACTGCAGAGCCTAGCCGACCTTACCCAAAATACGTCGATAGGCTGGATTAGTTAGACACGGTGATTAGAGCATCTCCAACCGGCTCCCCCAAAGGCCGTACAAACGTCCGGGCGGACAGCCCGGACGCGGTTTGGGCTGAAAACCACCACCCAACCGCACCCCCCATAGTCAGCCCAAACGACCGGGCGGTCTGGCACACCCCAAACCCAGCCCATATCTGGGGCGGATTTGGGGCCGCCCGGGCGCGTCCGAGCGCGTCCGCCCTTTGGTCGCTGACAGGGCGGACCTACGCTTGACCGCCTCGTCGACGCGGATAAGGCACCTTGACCGCATTAATGGTGTAGCTACCAGCCGGCATTCATGTCTCTCCGGCCATCTCCGACTATAAGGAGGGCCGGAGCAAACCCTAGCCGCATCATCCACATCCACCATCCTCCACATCCACCATTTCTCGCCGCCTTCCGCCCGGCATGCTCACACCGGAGGACAGGTCGCAGATCCACTGGGAGGCGCTCGCGCGCGACGCGGCGGAGGTCGCTGCACTTGCGGCCCAAGCGCAAGCGGACGCGGAGGCGCAGGGGGCCGCGGACGCGGAGGTCCAAGCGGCGGAGACGGCGGCCGTTGGCGTCGTCGAGCTTGAGGCCGAGCCCACATTCATCCGCATGACGGGTGCGGAGTTCCGCCAGCGAATGGAGGAGGAGGAGTCCAGGTACCAGGCCGAACAGGCACGGATCCAGGAGGAGCTGCAGCTCCGGGCGGAGGCGGAGCACCGTGCGGCGGAGCAGCAGCTCCGGGCGGAGGCGGCAGACCACATCCTCATCGGTCAGATGAAGAACAGGGCCAGCTTCCTCGAGCAGCAGCTCCAGGCCGCAGAGACGACAATAAAGGAAGGCCGCAACGTCGACCTTCAAGCCGCCGGATCTGCGTTGACCTTCTCCATCTCCGACTCCGACGAGGAGGGAAAGGCGGGCGGCACCGGTGACGAGACACAGGGCGGCGGCTAAGGTGAAGGGGCAGGGGCGACGGTCATCGTCATCTCCGACGACGAGTAGGAGTAGTACGTAGTATGATCTACGTTGTATGGTTTGTAGTAATTTGGTAGCTAGATTTTGGGGTACGTGGTTGTAGGAGGCATGTTTTAGGGGCTGCCCAGTCAGTATCCGCGGAGTCCGCGGACACTTTGGGGGCCGATTTTGGGGTATGTGACTGGAGATGCTGCAATATGCTGTATGTACTAGAAACAGCGAGCGAGTCCATCTCTTCAGTACCAGCTCCTGCAATATGCTGTATGTACTAGTTCGTGCATATGCCTAGTTGCTCTGTGCTCGTGCTCGTGATCGTGCTCGTGCTCGTGCTCTGTTCTTAACCTCAAACTCTGCTCTGCTTCCTGTGTTTTGCTCTGCTCTTGATCTGAACGCATTCCCCCACTTCCGTCTTCGCCGTTCGTTTTGCGGTAATCCAGTCCATTCCGCATTCCATGGAGCCACAGCTCCTCTAACGTATAGGAGTCCGGTAAGCTACAGTACTACAGTAGTCTAACTTGCCTTCTTCAAAGACATATTATTTAAGTCTAATATGATTCACATTACTTTGTATCATACAAATCTAACTTATGCTTGAGTGGGTTCCCCTTTCTCGGTTCGCCTTTGCATCGATTGATGCAGAGGTCAGGGTTTAGTTCCACTTATCAAACAAAAAACTTAGTGCTTAGCCGCTAGAGGGTCATGTGGTTGGAGCGCGGTTGCAATAGGGAGGACATGTCGTCACGGTCACATGAGAAAAAACATGCTGACGGTGAGAGTCGGTGGGAGACATCGTTTGGAACGGGCAGTCGGTGGGTTGCGCTGTCGGAAAGGATGCGAAGGGTATCATCGCGGATCGTGGCCCACATGTAGAGCATGTGTGCTCAAAACTAATATAGCCATGTGCTAGAGCACGAGACGTGACACACGACACGGAGGCCTACACGGATGATGTGGTGACAACACTATTTATTGGTTTGAAAAAGATACGTCTTATTTGAAATGAATTGAACGAATAAGTAAGAAAAAGGTAACCGTCTTTTATTTATAAGACATTGAGTTATAAGCTGCTGCTTCAAGACTCAGCTCACCATGTCTGCTGGGAGGAGATACCAGATAAGGCAAGTTTCAAGGCGAAACCAACCGAATCGCGGCGCGGTAGGAGCTTGATTTGCTGCTAACTCAGATCCGTCTTCTTCTGGAGAACCTGTCAAGAAAACAAAGAAGAAAACATAAAAAACAACTACTCAATCAAACCAACGTCTGAAGGGTCATATTTTGTCACGTCACAAAGAATTCTATTCCGCGCATAGCAATAACTTCAATTAAAAAAAGGAATGACAAAGCATCTGGAAGTAAACGATTAATTTCTATCAATAAACATGCTAAAGCACCAAACCATAGAGTACTTAGCACGGTGCTACAGAGAGATATGCTTTTATATCCCGCATGAAAATCCTCCTTCCTTGTTGGAATACATATATGATCAGAAACTCTTGCCCGAAAAGAAAGAAATGAATGTCCTTTCGGGAAAATGTAGAATAATAGACCTACCGAGATGAAATCCAGGGGCGAGTTTCGTGGGAGGACGTATCAAACTGAAATAAGATCTAATATTGACATCTTGATACACTGATTTACCAAAATAATAAATTGAGTCAATGACGTGGAGACAACACGCACAGAAGCACGAGTCCCAAAATCTTCGGCATGAGATCCAGCCATTTGGTCCCGATGACTTATGAGCGACGCTACCACCACATCCATTGCCGACTTTTGTTTTGAGTTCTGTTTATTGATTACCAATTTCGCGGCTCGTACATTTCTTCGAACCTTTGACAACCCGCAAATAGTATCCTCAACTTGTCACGATTGGATTTACAACAGGAGAAATGCGAACAGAAACAACCGTACGAGTGTTAGATAAAAAGATTCTTCGACCTTCTAGTTCCATATGTATCCTTTTTGTGACAATTGTTTGCTGTCACAATATTTCCTAGCCGGCAGAAAATATATGTCCAAACTGAATTTGGGTGACATTACACTTGGTATGTTGGATAATATATATCTGCTCCCCTATAAAATAAAAGTTGATACTTATTCATAAGGGCGCATTGAGAAAAAACCACGTGAAAACGGGTTCAAATTTGACTGAAGTGCACGATATTCACATATATCACTTTCCACGGTACCAAAAAGGTTGAATTGGTCTTCAAAACTTTTTTTTTATCACAGAATGACTTCCATTTCTTTGAGAAATAGATTTAAGGTGTCACCCACCTTATCTCGCCACTTTCCAAAACAGATTTATTTGAAGTGTTTGAGTGGAGTGGTGATGCGAGATGAACTTACTATTGATAAATGTCATTACCGAAAAAGCCAAGAGCTCTCCTTGGATTTTCTTGTTGCTAAGAACATTCCATCTCCTATATGGTATAGAGAGTTAACTATTTTCATGTATTTCAATTTTCATTGTCAGTTATGAGAGCAACATAAAATCTCTGAATATTTCGTGATCAGGTAAGCAAAAAGATAATCAGTGTTGGTTCCATAAAAAATTGACTCCTAAAGCCAGACGGCAGGGGCGGCGCCAGGGGTATGCCCCTGTATTCACAGGCATACCCAAGATTTGGACGGAAAAAAAACATGTATACATATTTCAGCCCAAATCAACCAAAAAACAGCCCGTGGCCAGGCCCAGCTCGCTGCGACGCTGCCTCTCCTCGTGTGGACGCACACATCGCGCACGCAGCACGGTCGACACCGTCTGCTCTTCTTTCCCCAATTCCCATCCCCGTCCCTGTTCCCTCGACCTAGAACAGCGACGCGCGACGGCCGCCCGCCGCCGGCGATGCAGCCCGGAGCAGGCGACGGACCCGCAGCGGCGGCGGCGCCCTGCCCCCGCCGACCCGCGCCCCTTCTCCCGTTTACGCCGCGCCGCCCCAGCGTCCCCGACCCCGAGCAGCTGCAGCGCAGAAGGTACGGCTCGCCCCAATCTTGATTTACATTTGATTGCTTGCTGCCTTGCTTGCTCGTACTAGATTCCTAGTTTCTATATGCAAGTTTTAATTTTCTGTTGCTTATTTTCTTGTATCGTAGAAGAAGAAGAAGAAGAAGAAGAAGAAGAAGAAGAAGAAGAAGAAGAAGAAGAAGAAGAAGAAGAAGAATGGTGTTGTTGGCAGTAGCATAAACAGAATATGGGAAAAGGCTGCAAAAACAAGGAAAACAAATGAATCATCCACACCGAATCAGACAGCAACTGCATCTAGTGCTGATCATGTTGAGAGCAATTTGCAAATGGTGTTATGGCAAGCACCGGAGAGTAGAGAAGAAACCTCAACGCCTCATGTATAAGTAGAAGATGATGATTCTATTGATGAAGATGATGAACTGATGCAAGCAGACTTGGAGGCACTCGAACATGATCTTGGAAAGCGGATTCCCATCTCAGTGTATGCTGTCAATGACCAAGATAGAGTAAGAAGGAGATATATTGAGATGGAGCCATGTCAACCAAAGAATCATAAGTTTCAGCTTACAAATAAAAGTGGAAAAGACCGTCGCTTTTGCCGTGTTTGGTTTAAAGAATTTCCATGGATTGAGTATAATGTGGAAAAAGATAGGGCTTTCTGCTTTGTTTGCTATTTGTTCAAGGATAAAACAAGATGTCCCGGTGGAGATGCTTTTGTGAAGAAGGGATTTAATAACTGGAACTTGAAGTTGAGGTTGAAGAAACATGAAGGTGAGGTTAGTAGTGTCATGCTGAAGCTCAAGAGAAATATGATAGGTTCACTACACCACAAACATCAATTCGGGAGTCCATTACTTCAAACACCACACAATACAAGGCTATGTATAAACAACGTTTGACATGGACACTCAAGTGTGTGAGATATCTGTTGCACCAAGGCTTGGCATTTAGAGGACATGATGAAAGTGAGGACTCACTAAATAAAGGAAATTTCCTTGAGCTTCTAAATTGGCTAGCAGGAAATTTTGAAGAGGTTAACAAGGTTGTTCTCAAGAATGCTCCAGGGAACTGCCAAATGATTCACCATGATATACAACACGAGGTGATAAAATGTTGTGCACAAGAGACTACTAAACTAGTCATTGAAGAACTTGATGGTGGTCAATTTTCCATACTTGCAGATGAGTCTAGTGATGTATATCAGAATGAACAGTTGGCTGTTTGCTTGCGTTAAGTTGATAAGAAAGGAAGGGCGGTTGTAAGATTTCTTGGTCTTGCTCATGTTGAAGATACTACCTCTTTGACACTCAAAGCTGCAATTCAGAAAATGCTTATGGACTACAATTTGACCTTTGCAATGGTGCGTGGGCAAGGATATGATGGAGCTAGTAACATGAAAGGTAATGCTAATGGCCTGAAAAAACTGATTATGGATGAGTCCCTTCTGCCTATTATGTTCATTGTTTTGCCCATCAACTACAGTTAACTCTTGTTGCTGTTGCAAAGGAGAGTGGTGATTGTACTTGGTTCTTTCAGCAGCTTGCACACTTGTTAAATGCTCTTGGCATGTCTTGTAAAAAGATGAGATTGCTTCGGATAGCTCAGGCTGAAGAACTCATTGCTGCATTGGAATTGGAAGAAGTAGAAACAGGGAGTGGGCTGAATCAGAAAATGGGTTTGGGAAGGCCATGTGATACACGTTGGGGCTCTCACTTCAAAACGGTGAACCATGTCATCTCTATGTATGGTGCACTACGACGAGTCCTCAAAAAGATTGGAGATGACTACCATGATGCGGAGGCACAAGCGGCTCTATCCATAGAGACAACATTTCTATCATTTGAGTTTGTTTTCATGGCACACGTGTTGCAAGAAATATTTGGATACACAGATGATTTGTCCAGACATTTGCAAAAGCAAGACGAAGATATTGTTCATGCTATTCAGCTTGTTGATGACACAAAGTTTTACTTGGAGGCTTTGCGGTCCGATGTTGGATGGGATGATTTTCACAAAGGTCACAGCTTTTTGTAGAAAGCATAAGGTCAAAGTTGTTGATATGGAGGGTCCTTACTCTCCCGTTGGCCGGCCTAGAAGGGGTTTATGTAATGGTGTGACCAATTACCAACGCTTCAAGGTTGATATGTTTGTGGGTGTCATTGACAGGCAAATCAGTGAGCTCAATAGTAGATTTGATGAGGTAAACACAGAGCTACTTTCTTGCATGGCAGCATTCTCTCCAGTTAATCTATTTGCTGCTTTTGATCAAGAGAAGTTGGTTAAGCTTGCTACAAAGTTTTATGCCTCTGATTTTACAAGTGAGGAACTGACAAGACTTTCATGGCAACTAAACATGTATGTTGCTAATGTGCGTAGAGATGAAAGGTTTCAAAATTTGAAAAATCTGTGTGAGCTTTCAGTTATGTTTGTCAAGACAAAGAAGCATGAATACTATCCTATTGTTTACAAGCTTCTTAAGTTGGTACTGATTCTGCCAGTAGCCACTGCGGATGTTGAAAGGATATTCTCTTCAATGAGCTATCTGAAGAATAAGCTAAGAAACAAAATGGGTGATGACTATTTGAACAATTGTATGGTTACATTTGTTGAGAGAGATTTCTTTAGGAAAGTAAAGGATGAGGATGTCATCAATCGCTTCCAAAAAGGCAACTGCAAAGTCATAATGTAATATGGAATATCATCACTTTATCAATCAAAAGGTACCTATCACCCATGTATTCATGTTGTTATGAGCTTATAAATTGAAATATTGCTATTGTTATTACGCTAGTGTTGTTTTTTCCATATATTGCTAGTGTTGTGCTGTTTGGGTCATATAGTACATTTAGAGCAAAAAAAAAAAAATTTTGGGAGGAATACCCATTGTTCATTTCGCCGCTGCTGCCAGACGGAAATCCAAAAAATGACAAAACGGAGAATCGAACTCGGGATTAGCCGCACCACGACCTAATTAGGGTACAGTCAAACCACCAGGCCACTATACCTCTCTGGTCAAACCCTAGACAGCCATCTAATTTATCCTTGAAGCGAATTTTTCTCTGCCTATTTAACAATGCGCCGTCGCCCCCACCCCGTCCCGCCTCCCTTCCTACCTTTTTCCCACCGCCGACGGCAACGGATTCCAGTGCGAAGCGAAGCCCAGATCGGACCGACGATGGCGGCGCGGTGGCAGGTGGAGGAACAGAAGCTGCGGTGCACCAAGGAGCCGTTCGTCGACGACGCCGGCGCCCACAGGATGTACGTATGCTTCATTGCTTCTTCTGCTTAATGCACACCAAAACAATCCGTCCATGCTTCAGTTCTGCCTGCTCCAATTTCACCGGCGTGGGCGCTCTCGATCTCGTGCTGAATATCTGTTTGTTCGTTGGGAATTGTGTTCGGCCAGAAAGAGCATACGGTTCAGCACCTTGTCCGGCAACGAGGTCCGCGGCTCCGCGGAGGCGCAGGTCTGGAACAGCCGGATCTACGACGAGACCCGCAAGCCCGTCCCCGGAGGCCTGCTCGACGCGCGCATGGTATGTGTTTGTAGCCGTGGTAAATCTGTGCGAGTGTGCAGTCCAGAATATTTGAATTTCAGTCACCAAATTGAGTCCTGTGGTAAATGGAATGCCACCTTCTCTGTTTGTGTGAAATGTAGGTGTCTTACTGATCAATTCGTGCAATATATGGTAGCACAGTTGTGATCCGAGGGCCAGATTCTTGAGTGTTTATTGAAGTGGCTGCCACTTTGTGTATGGGCGTTTGTGTGCAATGTAGGTGTCTTACTGGTCAATCCGTGTGATATATGGTACCTATATGTAGTTGTGATTAGAGGGCCGGGCTCTTGTTACCACATTTCACGAAATTCTGTGCTTCGGGATCAATAGAAGTCTTTCTTTTTCAGGGAGCCACAAACAAGGCCGGGGTGTGCACTACCTGCTATGGCTCCTTCTCTGAGTGCCCGGGCCATTTCGGCTACATCAAGCTTGCCCTCCCGGTCTTCAACGTCGGCTTCTTCAACAACATTGTGAACATGCTCAAGGTCATCTGCAAGGCAATACTTTTTCCCCCTTATATCTGACCATGTCATATTTTTTTTCCATTTCCTTTGGGGGTGATCCTGTCCTAACGGAGCAGCAATGCCGATGACCTTGCAGCGCTGCAGCAGGGTCATTCTCGCGGAGAAAGTCCGCCAAGAGTTTCTGAAGAAGATGAGGAATCCTAGAGCAGAGGACCTGCACAAAGCCAATATCGCAAGGCAGTGAGGGACAAATGCAGGCCGTGCCGTTGCCCCCACTGTGGATTCATGAATGGCAAGCTTACTTCTGATGCTCTTTCTCATGTTCCCCGCCACTTCTAGAATACTGCCTAGTAATCGATGAACACCTGTCCTGACAGCTCCTTGAACTTAGCCTTCTATTTGGGTTGAATGTACAGGTGTAGCAAAGAAGGGGCCGAAGCCTCAGAATGGAGGCTTGACAATTGTTCATGACTGCAGCAAAACATTGGATGGAAATGCAGAAGAACTCAAGTCTGCGTTAGCACACAAGAAAGAAAAACTATCCTTTCCTTCGGCTCACCTGTTAGACCCTCAGACAGTTCTCTCTCTTTTAGAAGAATCACTGACGAGGTACATGTCGTTTATCAGGAGTATTCGTTACTTCACTTTTGGTAGAGTACCACAGTTCATCAGACATAGGTTTGTCTGATTGGTTTTCTTATACTTTGACATTCTGCAGGACTGTGAATTGCTAAACCTTGGTGATAGGCCTGAGAAACTTATCATTACAGAGATTGCAGTGCCACCTGTACCCATCCGTCCTTCCGTTTTTACTCATGATGGAAAGAGGTTTGTTTTTGGTTCCTTGGAAACTTATGTAATGGTGTTTCGGCATAGCCACATGCCATTGTAATGCCACTAATGCCTTGCTTCTCACAGCAATGAAAATAGTATTACGGTCATATTGAAGAGTATTGTTAATTCAAATTCCGTGGTTAAAGAGTTCCTTCAAAAAGGCGAACCACTCCACAAGTGCTTTGTAAGAAAACTCAGAGCTCTTCATTTATTTTCTAACATTCTCTCATACATACCATCATTAGTATTTCACCGCCGTGGCATGCTACTTCTGTATTCTCTGTTTCTTTATTGCATTTTAGAAACTAGTATGCCTCTACCTTATCATGCAATTCCCAATACAACAGTTGATTGTTGTTGGCTGATGAGCTCTGCTCAAGAAGCAGTTTAAATTTTTTGCTGGCTGTATACTAAAGGTGTTGTACAAGGGCTATATGTATCATTTTGATGCAGAGGCCGGGGTAATCTCCTTTTCGAAAAAATAGAGGTGTTGTACAGGAGATAATGGTTTCTAAACGGTCTTATTTAAAATAGAATTTATGCTAACCAAATTGAATATTTTGAAGTAATAAGTTCAAATATGAGTTTTGACTTCCCATTGTTCTGCTTGTATGAGATGGTGGCTAGTGCATTTTCAATATCAGTATATCACAATTCAAAGGCTCTGTAATTTTGACACTTAAACTCATAAGCCTCTACACATTCTGAATTAGATTAAATAACTCAGAAGTAGTGTTTCAAGGGGAAATTTGGTGTTGTATTTATGCTGCACAAGTTGCATTGTGATCGTTACCAATCTGGTTGTACTTTTATTTGATTAGACTGTAATTTCTGTTGAGATACTCTAGCTCAATTTTCCCTTCATTTCTTTGAAGGATTGGTGGGAAGAACTTCAACGTCATGTTATTGAATATATCAATAGTGATTCCCCCTCTCTTAAAGAACCAAAAAATAATGGCCTTATTCAAAGACTCAAAGGGAAGACAGGTCGATTTCGTGGGAACTTGTCGGGGAAGCGTACCGAGTACACTGGAAGGACTGTCATATCTCCTGATCCAAACTTGAGAATTACAGAGGTATTGTTCATAGTTGATCGTTGTTCTTTATTTTGACTCTCCAATTGATTTCTCATCTCATTATTAATTCAAAGTACAGGTGGCTATTCCTGTTTTGATGGCTCGAGTCTTGACTTATCCTGAGAGAGTTTCATGTCATAACGTAGAGAAGCTGCGTCAATGTATAAAAAATGGGCCATTTAAACATCCGGGAGCAAATTTTGTAATACAACCTGATGGATCAAAGCTGTAAGTTCTATTTTTTTTCTGAAATTCTGATTCTTTTTTAAGAGTTCAGCTTTGATACGTTGTTCTGGACTGCATTTAGGAATTTAAAATACGGTGATAGAAGGATCGTTTCTCGGGAGTTGAAATATGGCTGTATAGTCGAAAGGCATTTAGAAGATGGAGACATTGTCCTCTTCAACAGACAACCAAGCTTGCATAGAATGTCAATTATGTCGCACAGGGTACGAATTGCTCCATACCACACTATACTTGATGTTTTACATGATTTGTCTCACCTTTGTTTCCTTTTGTATTTAAATACAGGCAAGAATAATGCCCTGGAGAACATTAAGATTCAACGAGTCTGTATGCAACCTTACAATGCTGATTTTGATGGAGATGAGATGAATTTGCATGTCCCACAGACAGAGGAAGCTCGTACTGAAGCATTTATGCTTATGGGGGTAGAACTTTCTAACTCTTCTTATGCTTTTTGATGTGCTAACACTATACATTTTGGTAACAAATATTTATCTTTGCAGGTTCAGAATAATTTATGTACCCCTAAGAATGGGGAAATACTGGTTGCTTCCACGCAAGACTTTTTAACCTCTTCTTTTCTAGTCACAAGGAAAGATACTTTCTATGACAGGTCTTACTTTACTCTTTTGTGTTCATATCTTGGTGATGCAACGGAAAATATTGATCTCCCAACGCCAGCCTTAATAAAGGTAATATTTTGAAACAAGGTTTTGTGGCTACACGTTCTCCTGGATTTATGTTCCTTGCAATTCTTTCTGTAATTTTTTATTTGTGCTTTTACTGATGTAGTTAACATGAGATGCATTGTAACACAGATATAATATTTGTGAAACATTAATATGGGAAATGAGATGGCCTTACTGTTGTTTTTAGTAAATATAAAAACAGTTTTCTCTAGACGAGTTGCAAATACATTTTCCGACAAATAACAAGGGATAACAAATGGAATATCAATGTTATTTTTTCGTCTATGAAATACATGCCCTTTTTTTGGTATGTTTTTTTTTCGAGAATTGTTTTTTGGGTATGTACATTTGTGCATTTTGGCCTTCTTATTGAAGTTCTGGCACATGTATGAGTATTGATCATGTTCTCTTTTTTGTAGCCCATTGAGCTTTGGACTGGTAAACAATTATTCAGTGTGTTGGTGCGTCCTAACGCATGTATAAAGGTGTTTCTGAATCTTACTGTTGAAGAGAAAATTTACGTGAAACGTAAAGAACGTGATAAAAAGGCGGTTACAGTTTTGGAAGAGACAATGTGTCCAAATGATGGTTTTGTCTACTTCCGAAACAGTGAACTTTTATGTGGGCAAGTTGGGAAGAAAACTTTAGGTGAGAACACTAGTGATGGCCTTTGCTAAAAAATGTCTTCAATAAGCTTATTTTGATTCGGATTTCACAATTCATCTCAAAAACCATTTATTAGGATTAGAGAACTACTATTATAGATTGTATGCACCTTCATAATTGACTGTTCTACTTATACAGCAGCATATTTCTTTTGTCATAATAATACTGCAGATTATTTTACATTCCTGAATAATGAAATTATCTTATTTGCTGTTGGAAGGGTATTATTTCACCTTGTATCGTAAAATGAGCTATGCATATACCACCTGAGTATATTAATAAGTGAACCTGTGATTAGTCTACTTTACAGTGCTTCACTTTTGTAGATTAGTTGAACTTGACTCTGCAATGATAGTCTTTTCCTCACTAAAATCAAATTAGGAAATCTGCAAAGTTTAGGATGTAATTGGAGAAAGCTTAGGATGGGACCATGAAATAATGTGATGTATGCCAAGTTATGTACATTTTGAAATAATCATCGCATGGCTGTACCAACCATCTATTTTCTTATGGCTATCCATGTCCATGTCAATCTAGAATCTAGAACATTTTGTACTGTATTCTTTGGATATTTCGCTCTTTTTCATGATTTAGTTAAACAACGTCATAATCGGACATGGTTTACTCCTATGAATCACTCCATAAACACATATAATAAACGATTTGCCTTTTATCATTCATGTCAGTAAAAAGCATTGTTGGCCTGTCCTAGTTTTTTCTTATTTTCATATTTCTTGACACATTTGATATGTTGTCTCCAGGTAATGGGAATAACGAGGGAATGTTCTCTGTTCTCATAAGAGATTATAATTCTCACGCTGCAGCAAGCTGTATGAATCGTTTGGCAAAGTTTAGGTGCGACTTGTTTCAAGATTTGTGCAATTCATGTTATTCTTTCTTAGTTATTAATATTTTGGTGCCATATCGATAATTTTCTGCTATGTATTCGCTCATGGAGAATAAGAATGGAAGGACATCCTCTTTACTCCCTTTAATATGTATAGTAGTTTATCCATCTTATATTTCTCATTTAGCTTCAGAGATCATGCTTGGCGAACACTTTACCCAAATACATATTTTTTATTATTGTGGTTTTGTAGGCTATGAATTATAGTTGCCCATTTGCATCATAGTTCTCAATAGTTGGTAAATTAGCGTGTTAAATTGTTTCCGCCAAAAAAGGTGCATGTTTTTTAATCCATGTTACGTACTTTCATCTGCAGTGCAAGATTTATAGGGAATCATGGTTTCTCAATTGGTGTGGATGATGTCCAACCAGGAGAAAGTCTAATTCAGAAAAAGAAGATAACAATAGATGAAGGGTATGAAGAATGCCATAAGCTTATTGCCCTATATTCCAAAGGTGACCTCGTACCACAACCTGGTTGCAACAGAGCTCAAACACTGGAGGCTCAGATATCTCGTGTTCTAAATAAATTAAGAGAAACGGCTGGAGATGTAAGTTCTAAGTTTTAACCGATTTTCTTGGCTCATTGCATTTCCTTAACAAACGAATTTTCTCTAATCTGAATCTGATCCTTCTTGCACTACTTTATATAGTGTACAATTTGGAACTTGGAAAATAATCAGTGTTGAATGACCGCCTTCAAGTCTTACATTTGATACTATTTTGAAATTATCACAGCTTTGCACATGGCAGGCCTGCTGAAACTGAAACCCATCCTTACCTTAAGTGAAACCTCCTTTTCTCTATTTCTTTGTTTTTGTTAGTTAGGCAGTTTTCTTTTCCTTTGCTTGCTTTTTATTTTTTGGCTAGGTCGCAGTCCTTTGGTGGGTTTGTATACTCTGCACCTTCTTGGCAGTTTCTTGCAGTACAAGATGACACGCTTTAGGTGTGTTTTTCAGATGGACAAGATATCACAACTCAGTGTTACTGAGCTAAATTTTCTTGTATGGATGTTCTCATCACTAGCCTAATTTTTAAGCTGGATTTAGGGAAAGATCTGGTTGATGCATTGATTCAATCCAGTGACTAACCAAATATGTCCATTTTGACTTCACTGTACTTGTGTATTTTATGACTTGAGTTGGAACTTATTTTTCAGGATTGTATGAGTACGCTTCATTGGAGAAACAGCCCATTGATTATGTCTCAGTGTGGATCTAAAGGTTCTCCAATCAATATCAGTCAGATGGTTGTCTGTGTTGGCCAACAATCAGTTGGAGGACGCCGTGCCCCGGACGGTTTTATAGATCGAACACTTCCCCACTTTCCTATTAATTCAAAGACCCCTGCGGTAAGAACAGGACTAAGAAATATGATTTCCTCATTTGGGCAACCATTTGTTGTGTTGACTGTCGCTAATTCTGTTCCAATAAAGAAATGTATGTTCTCTTCAGCTAAGTTTTTTTTGTCTTCCATTCACAGGCGAAAGGTTTTGTTGCTAATTCATTCTATTCCGGTTTGACTGCTACCGAGTTTTTCTTCCATACAATGGGTGGTCGAGAAGGTCTTGTTGACACGGCGGTATGTCTAAACTTAGACCATCTTTGGGTTGTATACTTGCATCATTGCATGTGTTGAAATTAATATCTGTCTCAGCATAAAAGGCTTTCTTTTGTTATGGATGCTTGATTTTTTTACTTTGCAGTGCATGCTACCAGTTCAATCAATGGGTGTTTCCTTACCATTAGTTTCCTCTACGACGTTCTATAACTTAATTTTCTAATTGGGCCAGCCTAGCAGCTTAGCTTGTGCAAGTTAAACAAGATCAGACAACCCTTCAGCATACTGCTATATTAGTTATTATCTCTGTAAAGGGAAAGGACAGTCCCAAGTCCCAGCGACCAGCCCCCTCAAAGGGCAAGGTACAGTAGAAGACAAAACATCAAACTACAAACACCTAAAGTAGCACATACACAACACTTGTTTTTGATATTTGTATCAACCTACCAACTACTCCCTCCGTACCAAAATATAAGATGTTTTAGATATGTCATATACGGACCACATACGGATAGAAATGAGTGAATCTACACACTAATACGCGTCTAGATACATCCGTATCAAAAAATGCTAAAACATCTTATATTTTGGTACGGAGATAGTACTTGATAGCTACTATAAACTGAAAATGTGAAACTATTGATACTATACCAACTTCGGCGCCTATTCATGGATCCACTACGACATGTCTTATTTTCTCTGGACTGGACTGAGGTCGAATCCGTTGGGCACTGCCACTTGACTCCATATGCCTACTGGATGACTTTGAATCTTTTTTTCCTAGTTGGTATCTGATATTTGTTTTTTCTTTTGCTTTGAACTTGCAATCATAGGTCAAAACAGCAGAAACTGGATATATGTCCCGTAGATTAATGAAGGGTCTGGAAGATCTCTCGGTTTTCTATGATCAGACAGTTCGTAATGCTAGCGGTGCTATAGTTCAGTTTGTCTATGGAGATGATGGCATGGACCCTGTAAAGATGGAAGGCAAAGGTGGCCGTCCGTTAAATTTGGATCAATTGTTCATGAAAGTCATGGTTAGTTTTAATACACGAAGACTTTCTTAGATTGATGAAGGGAAATGTTCTTGTGCTGAGCATTGACCAGTGACGGTATAACTTTGTAGGCCACATGCCCTCAAAGAAAGGGACATGACACGTTATCTCCAGAGGTAATCTTGCAAATGCTAAATGATAAGCTCGCTGAAGATGACGCCGCATCTGGTGGCTGTAGTGATAAGTTCAAGGAAATGTTAACAAAATTTCTTGAGGGTCGTATCAAAATTCTGAGAAGCACAAGAAGAGCGCTTCAACTAGATGAAGATCGTGTGGGAAGGAGGGACTCTAGCATTGAAGAAGGCATTGCTGCTGATATTTCTGGCATATCGGCCAAACAACTGCAGGTGTGTTCATATTTGCATGTATTAAATCATCACTTGCCAAAGTACGTATGTAAGATGATACTACCAGTTTTCTGAAGTAAAAAAGCTCCAGCAAGTAGATCATTGTGGTAAATTTATATTTTCATTGTTCTTACGTGGGTGAATTTCTGAAAACATCAGGTGTTTAGAGTTAAGAAATGCATGAGTTTCACCCTGAATGTCAAATCAAATTCTTAGCCATATTAATCTCGTATATAAATTAGCAGGCGGCTATATGCGTATTACAGGCCACATGGATGTCCCTTGCTTTCCTGTCGAAATCAGTATCAAACTTGTACCACTCCCTGAATATATATGTTTTCTTATCAAACTTGTATCACATTTGATTTTAACTGTGATATCCTAAGAACCCACTTCCTGATGCAAACATGTATCTCTATAGTTTTGTTGGGAGAGTAAAATGAGCACTTGATAACACAGAGTAACACAGTTAAGGCTGTATTTTTAAGTCTGCTACAAAGATTGTTTTATTTGTGCATTTTTATTAGTGTCGTTCTGCTATATGATTTATTATCCCTTTTGCTGCACAGGTTTTTTTGGATACCTGTTTATCTCGTTATCACTCAAAAACATCGAAGCAGGAGCATCAATTGGGGCAATTGGGGCACAGAGTATTGGAGAGCCTGGGACTCAAATGACATTGAAAACCTTCCATTTTGCCGGAGTAGCTAGCATGAGTATCCTTCCTTTACTATTTATTTATGGAAAAATGAAAGGTATTTTGGCATGTTAACGATGCTGAAGTGGGCCCTTAACTTTCTGAAACTTACCATTTAGAGGGCTACTCTTATGATTTAGTATCTGATGATATAATACATTTCTGTCAACAATCTGTACAAAGAAGTTCTATGCCTTCACTGTTAATATGGTATGGCTCTTTGGCATACAAAATACAGTGATATAAACATCCGATGTTTAGTTTACTATTTTTGTTTCCTTAACAAAGAACAACAAAGATGTCACTCTTGGGGTTCCTCGCATCAAGGAAATCATCAATGCTGTTAAAAAGATAAGCACGCCAATTATCACTACAGAACTTTTGTCTGAGCAGGATGAGTCATTTGCAGTAAACGTGAAATGTTATATTGAGAAAGTAGTGCTGGGGGAGGTAAGATTTTTTTCAGATCATTATTTTCTTTTCAATTCGTATCTTCATTTGAAGGAAGTTTGGCTGCTTGCACTTCGCTCTGGGTTTGTTTAACATGATACATGAATTTAGTGCATTCATAGGTGCAATGATTGGTCGCATGACATTCTAGCAGGTTTTGAATATACTTGCATCTCACTTGTCTTTTCTATGGATGAAAAATCTGCAATTTCTGGTTTGTCTATCGTTATGAATATCAGATATGGGTTTACTGAGCTATGTAGAAACCATGTTAGCAGTCTGTTATTAATAACAAATCTTGCTTTATTATGTGTGAAGTTGAGGCCATGGTCACATATGTTGGGTTAATGTGGATATTATTCAATGGTTTGTCTTTCTCTTAGTTTTTGTAGTCGGGTATCTCTTTTTTTCTTTTTGCATGAGCGTCAAAATGAAAAAAAAACTCTGTGCATTCTATATGTCCAGTGCATAACAGATGGAAATGAAAAAAAAGGTTCTGTGCATTCTATATGTCCAGTGCATAACAGACAAATTTTGTAAGGAATCACTCAACTTGACGGTAGCCTTATTCATGTTGAACAGGTAGCAGCAGCCATAAAGATTGTCTTGAAGTCAGGCCAGCCATATTTTGTTGTTAAACTCGATATGCAGCGCATAGAAGCTCAGGGGTACGTGGGAATCTCCTCTGATTCTGTTCGGCTGTCAATAATAAATCATTCGAAAATAAAGTTAAAATCTGAGGTATGAACAAAGCCCTGTGGTTGTGTAATGTGCCTAACATTTTCTCTGCAATTGTATTAATGACGCGTCATATTTACAGCATGTTCGTGTCATCCATGAAGCCAAGTTGAGAATATATCCAGCTGGAACAGATAAGTCCAAACTTCAGTTTGATCTGCACAATCTCAAAACGATGCTTCCAAAAGTGATTGTGAAGGTAATCGGAATACACAGCGGTAAATTTGCTTGCGGCCTTTATGATGACGTTGCTGACCTTCATACCCACTGATTCAGGGCATTCCAACTGTTGAAAGAGCTGTTGTGAACCCTGTTTTGAGGCGCGACGGAACTTTCGACAGATACAACTTGTTGGTTGAAGGGTAAGAGATCCTGTTTATTCACCTTTTAGCATACATAAAATTTCTTCAGGCAATTGTTTGTCTAAGATGATATATAGTATATGCTAATCAAATAAAAATTATATTGCAGAACAAACCTGTTAAAAGTTTTGGGCACTCCAGGAGTTGATGCTAAGAGAACAAAAAGTAATCACATCATGGAAGTGCACCAAACGCTTGGGATTGAAGCCGCAAGGAGGTCGATCATCGACGAGATCCAGTATACGTTTGAAAGTAACAACATGATTATAGATCGGAGACATATGATGCTTCTGGCAGACCTAATGACATACAAGGTTGGTAGCTAGCTACATATAGACGTTTTACAACGATCTACTTCGCATGCTAGAAAGAATGTATGTAAAATATTGCTGTCGGGTGTCGGTGCAGGGCCAAGTTTTGGGCATCACGAGAGACGGCATCGCGAAGATGAAGAGCAGCGTGCTGATGCTGGCCTCGTTCGAGAAGACCTCGGAGCACCTCTTCAACGCCTCGTGCGCCGGCCGCGAGGACGAGATCGAGGGGGTCAGCGAGCGCGTCATCATGGGCATACCCATGCAGCTCGGCACCGGGATCCTCAGAGTCAGGCAAAAGTACGTATCCTTATCTCGGATGTCATTTCGACAGCAGGATGTGTACTTCGAATGTCACATTACTATGAATCCTTAGCCAGTGGGACGATTAATTTCGCTAGCGCACGGATTGATTCATTGCGTTTGTTTACCTTTCGCTGCAGGCTCCCGGATTTGCCCGAATTCAAGTACCAGCCTGGTCCAATTCTGTCGTGATCCACTGATGAAGATCGGACCTGGAAGATGCATAACATATCGAGGACTAGTCATGTTTTTCGACCCCAAAAAACACTAGTATTAGTGCTGATCTGTGGCTGTAATACAACGCTAATCGAGTCAGCTGAACATTCAGCTACCTTATTGTCCGGCCGTCAGTTGGTTGGAGTGGAAAAAAAGGATGATTTAATTTGAGCCTGTGACTGCACATTGCCTGTCGATTTACGATGATGTGACATTTTTTGCCAGGTTAGAAAATCAATGATGAAGGGGCAAACCTCTCAACTCTTTTATAGTACTTTCTCTCAAAACTACGTGTAACTTCTATGGCTTCCTTTGGATGTACATGTTGGGCTGCTGGTATTAAAAGTGGATAAGCATAGCAGAAATCGTTACACTTAGGGCGTGTTTGGTAGCCTGAGCCGACTGAGAAAATCTCACCTCACCCCACTTTCAGCTGTTTGGTAGCCCGGTTTGACGATCTGGGGGCAGTGCCCACCTCACCCAGAAAAGGCCCCTCAGCCAGGCTGAGGAGAGAAGTCAGAATCGAGCTTCTCTCCTCAACCTGGCTCGCTTCATCCGCGGCCCCCGCGCGCGCCCCACCCCCCAGACCCTGCCCCGCCCCTCTCTCCACCTCTCATTTCTTTTCAACGTCTCATCTCTCCCTTCCCGAACTCCTCTCTCCCCACCCAACGCCGCACTGCTCCCTTCTCCCGACGCCGCCGACCGCCGTAGAGGATGCCCCCGACCGCCGCAGAGGACGCCGCCGCTCCCCCTACGCCGCAGAGGACGGCGCCACACCGCCGCCCATCGCCGCGCCCCCGACGCCGCACAAGGTCGCGCTCCCGACGCCGCCCGTCGCTGCAGAGGACGCCGTCCACCACGCGCGGAGCAGCAGAGGAGCTCCACATCCCGACGAAGGCGCGTGCCGCGGCTCCTCTCGCCGGCGGCGGCGCCGGAGCCTGAGGTGGACATCCAGGGGCTTGATTGCTTTTTGTTTTCTTTGTGTAGGGACCCGATTGTTTTTCCCAGGGACCCAATTGCTTTTTAATTTTCTAGCGCATGGCTCAACTCATACGACCTACCAAACAGCGTCTCAACTGAGCTCAGCTCAGCTCATACGACCTACCAAACATAACACAAAAAACACACTTGCATGTGATCAACCTGGGTGGACTCAGCATGTATGGGAGGAGATAGCCCACCCAGGCTACCAAACACACCCTTAGATGCAAAGTCTAGCATAGATCGTTTAGAATAAAGTTTACTGCCAAAGTCTAGCACTTCCCGACGCCGATGTCTCACCAGGACTAGCCGTTCACGCTCCTCCTGTTACTTCATGTGGAGGAAGCATGCCTCCCTCCGCTGTCCCAGGGCGTCTCTGAGGAGACCGCTGTTAAATAAGAAAATCAATTTTCCCTATGGTTGGCACAAACAAATAATGAAAACATATAATGGTATATAAGACATGGCTTGTTAATATCACATTTTAAATTTATCCAGAATTTCACAAGTAGAACGACCTTCAAATTTTTGTAAAATTATTTGCAGCATCGACAAATAAGCTAACCAGATGGGGGAAATACAATTCTTAGAGAGTAGGCTCTAGGCATTGCCTTAGATTAAAATATAATAGTTTTGTTACAACATATTGGGGAACCATCCAACTTCACATTAGGTCCATGGTCAAACATATTTGCTTCTATTAGACAAAAAATGATATCTCAGTGCATCACTTTTTCAATTCATGCAAAAGGACGACTCATTATTGACATTATGATCAGAAAGCTTTCACAAATCAATATCCAACAAGTGACTTTTGTGTATTCCCTACTTCGGTGGTTGTCGATCTTCTCACTCCCTCACATTTTCTTGGCTATAAATACATTTAGATTAAGCAACATTTAACTATTTATACTAAACTCTTCTACATTTTATAACTCATTTTGTCACAAGTTATATGTCAATTACTTAATAATACATCTTTTAGTGTATTTTTTCCTATTCATTTGTTTTTCATTTCTCAAACAACTAATAAAAAAAATCCATTCCATTGCTAAAAACCGTTGATGTGAACATTTTAAAGTAGAAAGGATGATAAATGAGAAATAACTAGGTCTAATGAGTAGTATAGTAATATTACGACTTAAAACGTCTTTTTTTGTTGTTGTTAATTTTCATGTTACTGACTTGCTACTAAGATACTTGTCATTTTGTTGAAGGTTGACTTTCTAAGGTGTTTTTTTGTTTGGGACGTTAAGTTTTCCAGAAATACTAGAAAATAAAATAAAATATTATGTAATTGCTAAATTAATGTGTGCCACTTGATTGCCACAAAATGAAAACAACCAGTTAAATCCCTCCGTTCTAGCTTGGAACTCATTTATGGATGGGTAAAATTGTGCTGCACGGGCGATCGACGAGTTCGACGAGATGGGGCTTTATTTTTTGTTTGGCTTTTTACCCGATTTTCTTCATAAACAGAAAATGTATGGCTTATCGAACGAGATATATTGCATATATCGCATGGGCAAAGGAGCACGTCTATGGCGACGTTCCGAGCAACCTCGGCCGGCAGCAGCAGCTGGCCCATCAACGGCCGGCCTTGCTACCTGCATGTCGTTCGTTCCTCAGCACCGTGCGCGCGCGGCACGTGTGACGACCAAAGCCCATGTCGTAGGTGGAGGATGTACCGTGGTCTGGTAAAAATGCGACTTTGACGTATGGAAAACATGTAATCCAGATGTTTACCACATCTATTTTTATTTTTATCCAGATTCATATATTACCACATCCATTTTTTTGAATTTCTAAAATACAAAATTTCGGACAATTCAATTTATCCACTACCAGATTCCACCACTACAACAGGTTTTCCATGAAAAACAAAAGAGAGCATGCTATCCAACTTCCTTTTTCGGAATTTCAAAGATCTGGACGTCAAGACTAAATTTCAAAAACCAGAAAAAATTCACAGAAGTAGATAGTGATATGATCTACAATTGTAAAAAAAATTAACTCGAAATTCATTATATTGTGGGCTGGAAAAAATGACACAAATGGGTAAATCTAGGTGGTGAACAGTACACACAGTTTCAAAACTCGAATTTTTGCTCGATTTGTTTTTTGTATAGCCCAAAATACGACGAATTTTAGGTTAACATTTTGCACTTTTATAGATCTCGACACTATCTACATCTGAGTTTTTTTTTCGTGTTTTTGTGAAAATCAAAAGTCCCAATTTTAAATATTTCAAAAACCAAGCTCCGTGGAGCTAGGGCTCCATTTGCACATGCTTTAGATTGGGTAATTGACATTTAAGGCTAGAAAACTAAAATTAACTAACATAATTTTATTCAGATACAAATATATCCATTTTCGTATCCATAAAATTCAATATCATATGTGTATTTGTGAACCGAATCCAGATATTTACCACATCCATTTTCATATTTATCCAGATTCAGATGTTACCACATCCGTTTTCAATTTCTAAAATACAAAATGTCGGATAATTCAAATTATCCACTACCAGTTTACACCCCTATAATGGCTCTTCCATGAAAAACAAAAGTGAGCATGCTATCCAATATTCTATCCACCTTCCTTTTTTTTCGGAATTTCAAGATCTGCATGTCAACTTGTCAAGTCTAAGACTAAAAACGGACCTTGGACCGTCCCCTCTCTCCATCTACAGTAGAGAGCAGCGACTTTTGGGCTCGCCCGTGCGCTCCAGCTCGCAGCCGCGGATCCGCCGGATTTCTCGCCCTCCGGCGGCCGCTCCGGCGGCGGGAGGGTGGGGAATCCGTGGATCCCGGCCTGTATATAGTCTAGGTGTGCGTGGGTTCCAGCCGGCGGCGTCGGGAGGGTGGTGGCGCGGTCGGAGTGGTGGTTTGCTGGCGAAGATCTTCCTCCTCGATGGCGGTGCTTCGGTGAAGCTCTGCTGTGGATCTTCCGCCTCCGTCGCGTGTGCAGCTCGGAGGAGCTGTCAAGCGCGACTTCCCCGTGCCGGAGTTCGAGGATGGCGGCTCCGGCTTCAAGATCTGAAAGATGTGGATCTTCATCGGCGTGACGACGACGGCGGCTTCCGGCGTAGATCCTCCGGGATCGGTGATCGGCGACTTCCCGCCTGCTTGGGGAGGCTCCTGTTCCAAGGCAAAGCGAGGAGTTTGAGCAGCGGCGCGCCACCGACAGCGTTGCGTCGTCTCCGGCGTGGTCGAGTTGCTCAGGGGTTGGGCTGTAATTTTGTTTCTTCTGGGGGCCTCTTTGTAACTTGTCCGATGTAAGTTCTGCGTTTTTCTCCGCTAAAAAAAAAACTTGTCAAGTCTAAGTTCAACCCATTTTCCGTCCAAAATTTGTCCAAAAGTGAACAGTGACTGACCGGACGGTCCCACCAGTCAGGTTCCAACCGGGTATACTCCTCCTCCCTAGGCAGCAGCAGAGCGGTGTGTGAGACCCAAATAAAACCGCAAATAAATCCCCACACGTCGCCGGGGCCGGCCACCGCGATTCACCGCCGCCGTCCGCCGCGGATCAGACGGCCGCCCGCGCGCCAGCGCCGTCTCTCGCGAGCCAGTGCGGTTCTGCCGTCTTCTTCCTCTTCTCCGCCTAGCATCTCCAGGAGGAGGCGCGGTGGTCGTCGGCATGGACGCGTACAAGCTCTGGGTGCGGAAGAACCGGGACCTCGTTCGCTCCCTCGAGTCGCTCGCCAACGTAACCTTCCAACCCCTAACCCCGACCAGCTTCTCCTCCTTCTTACGTGACGCGCGTCGCTTCCTGCGGTCCACGGGAGCTCCTGATCCCCAATCTTCGTGGAGCCCGTCGTTCTGGGGTGCAGATTTCCGGTTGGGCGTTGGCTCAATCGTGCGATTCGGGTGATCAATTGGGGCTCCTCAGCTGGGTTTACGCGAATTCGTGTGGTTTGCCTGCTTCCGGGGTCCTCCTGGCCACACAAGGGGATTAATTTCGCAGCCATGCAGTATTATTTATGGATTTTCCGATTTGGTTCTGCTCTAGAGTTCACTTGGGATCGTGAATTTTGGTCGCAGTTTCTTAGGAGGCTGGGCTATCGATGGAATGAGTAGCTGGAAGTGGTAGCTGTTGCTTATTTTTTTGCTTGAACTCCTGGCAGGGCGTGACGTGGATACTCCCCGAGCGCTTCGGCAACTCTGAGATCGCGCCGGAAGCAGGTACGTGAGTGTGATTCCTTCAACATGTGTAGCATTTACTTCCACCGCACGATTTTTTGTCTGAATCTTCTATCACCAGCTTATGCAAACGCAAATGCTGAAATGTCTATTGTGTGTTAGTCAGATAAAAAATATGGTCTGTGGATAACAGTTAGCTGCAACGAAAACGTTTTGAGCTGCTAGAAAGTATAATGCACCGTAATAATTGTGATCAAAGAGGCATGTGATGTAATATGATGGATGAAAATGTGAAATTTTTATTGTGACATGTAAAGGTGCCACTTTGACACTTTGTTCATGTTGCATGTGACACACTCCGAGCCCATGTGTGGATGGAAGTTACCATGAGCCTTTTGTGCTTCAGGAGGAATGTGATCATTACATTTTTGGGAGTTGAGATAGTCTGTTTGATACACACAGTACACCTTGTAGTTATCGAGAACTGTTAAAACCCCGTATTGGGTTAGCTTCTGGAGGTAGTATATTAAAAATATTATTCGTTACTGTCAGCTTCCTAATCTTTTTGTGCAACTCATATGCAATTTCCTGAGGTGGCTTTAGCAATAAGTGATGAAACCAGACATAGAATATCCTCTGCTTTTCCCGTCAGCACTTGGCACAGTTGGCTAAAAAATTCTGCACCATACCTGAGATAGGAGATTATCAGAAGTAGCCAATATATAACTTTTGGGATGTGGAGTATACCCCATTGTTTGCTCACAAGATGAGGAAATTGTCCTGGAGACCTTGACCATATATATCTTTATTTCCCTCAACCTTGTAAAATGATCTCATTATTTGTAGGTAATGATCTAGTGAACATGTATTTGCTCCTATGTATAATGTATTATGGCGAAGCACATTTGTTCGCTATTACTAAGCCCGGCTACTTACCTAGCAAGTTATTAGTAAGCTGGAAAAAATAAATATATAGCTTAGTTCGTTAAGTAGCTAGAATCTTTCCAAGGAAACTTCCCATTGGAAGGAAAACCATATGTTGACTAATTAAACATGTATATACTTAGTAAGATGATTTCTATAATATACTTATGTGGTTTTATTGTTCAAGAAGCTGTTGGTAGGTATGAGCTTGATCATTTGATATTAATGTGCCTTTTCTTTTTCTGAACAGTATATGCACTTCTGGGCATTGTAAGTTCTGTCAACCAGCATATAATTGAGACGCCGAACGATGGTCAGGAACAATCTATCCCATGGCCTCTTGTTGTATCTATACTTAAAGATGCGGAGGCAGTCGTTGAGGTTGCCGCCCAGCACTTTGTTGGTGATGATCGCAAGTGGGGCTTCCTTGCTGTTACAGAGGCAGTGAAGTAAGATGATTGCCTATGCATTGTTTTTCTTGGTTGCATAACTGATACTGTGATGCATTTCTAGCTTGGGTCAGACAAATAACAAATGTTGTGCAACATTTCAGAGCATGCGTCAGATTAGCTGCTTTCAGGGAGAGTGGCTACAGGATGCTCTTACAAGGAGGGGAGGTGGAAAATGAAGAGGAGGAAATTATCGCAGACAATCATGGGGTCAAAAGTAATGGAGTGCCACTCATCTATCCAATGAATGGACATCCCCAAAATGGCCATGAGATTGGGTCGAATGGTCTGGATGGAAAAGCTGGATTTATATCTAAGAGTCTGGAGGGAAGAGCAGTAGCTGCTTTGAACAAGTTTGGCCAGAATGCAAAGATGTCAAATCCCATGTGGATGACGAGGCTCCAACCTACTCCTGTTCCACCTGGTAACTTGTCTTTTACTTAAAAACTATTATGGTTCCCACATTGGGATGCTTATCTCTTATTTGTCATAAGAATCCCATTAAGTTACTCATGGGATTGCATTTCCTTCTATACTGACTTATTTGTTATGTGCCGTGCAGTGATAGAGGTCGTTGAGAAGCCAACTTTGTCAGCTGCTTGGTCTTCTAAAGGTGTTTCTGGGCGCTTATTCATGTTAGGGGAGGCCGTCCACATATTCAGACCACTTGTATATGTCCTTATGATCAGGAAGTTTGGAATCAGATCTTGGACCCCCTGGTTAGTGTCGTTAGCTGTGGAGCTCACAAGCCTTGGCATTCACTCACACGCAACAGACCTAAATCATAGAGCCGGGAAAGTTCATCAGCTCTCATCTGCCGAGAGGGACGAGGTGAGATGGTTTCAGTTTTCTGCTGTGTTACAATTTTTGTCTGGTTCTCTGTTGCTGAACTAGCTGTTCTTCTTTGGTTCAATTCCATCAGTTGAAAAGGAGGAAGATGATGTGGGCCCTTTATGTCATGAGAGATCCATTCTTCGCCAGCTACACCAAGTAACAGTCATTACACCCTGAAATGATAATGTGTTGGCTCTTTGTTTGGTTTCCCCTCTTATGCCCATGCTTACACTTGAATCCTAACAGGCGTCACCTCGAGAAGGCTGAGAAAGCGCTGAATCCAGTGCCGTTGATTGGTTTCCTCGTAGGTATGTAGACATTCTTCACACCCGTGCATTCATTCCTGCATACAGAAACTTAAAGCAGGGAGCAATTTTGTAATATGCTCTACATGCTCGAATGTATCGCAGGTAAACTTGTGGAGCTGGTGGAGGGAGCTCAGTCGCGGTATACATACACATCAGGGTCATAAAGGAATTGGGATGAGTGTTCGTTCCTGCCTTCGCCTGAGAGAGAGGGAGCTTCCTTGCTGATTTGCCATGGTGGACCTTTGCTGGTTTCTGGGTTTTGTTTGTTTTTTGTAGATGAGGATTCAGGCCCAACACTGTCTGCGCATTGCCATTTCCTAGCCACAGAATTGGCATAGGTGTCTCGAGACATTGGTTACTAAGTTGCAGCCACATAACCTCTCCTCTGGGGGGCAGCTGGGAATGTATTTATATAGTATATCGGTGTAATGCTACGTGCGGTTAGGCACGTCGTGATACAATGTATTTACCAAAAAAGAGAGAAAAACAGTGATAACTTCCTCTATAAAACTACGCAAACTGACAGTTTTCTACCTGGGCTATGCTAGCACGTTGTTCTACTGTCGGGTCATTTACTTGAGATAACTGAACTGATCTCGTTCTGGTGGTGATGACTGTTCCATGTTTTGCTCCATGTGAGAAGTGTATTTGGGTTAACTTGGATGATGCTTTGGTTGGATGCCCATGAGGCATTTCAGTTTTAAGGAATGTGAATGTAACACATTATCTGGTTTTGAATTTTGCAAGATTCGGAACCCCAGCTATCTTCAAAAAATTCAACCAGATAAGCAAAATATGAAGTCTAAAGATGAAAAATGCAGTACCATGCTTGCAACATGCATCTATCAAGTTCATTCTATGCACTGTTAATGTACAACAAGTATGTTCCAGCTCGACAATTATGAGCAAGATTATATCACAGCAGTATAAGATGTAGAAATGGCACAAATTTTCAGAGGTTCTCAACCCAGTCAACCGTTGTCCTAAAACATTCAAGGGACGCACCAGCTCTGCATAGAGCTAGAAAAAAGGCTTACTCTAAGCTAGCGAGCTGGCAGGACAGTTTCTTGTACCTAGTTTTCTTTACACTCTGTACATACATTTATAAATTTACAGTAGGTAACGTACTCTTTTGCCCTAGAAAAGATTATCACAGGCGTGCAACAGTTCTGTTAAGGCTCAGCTCAACCCCGCCTGCAGAATGAGCATTCTTCGTGTCATTGCGAGACTCACGAACATTAGCTTGCGAGCTTATGTAGGATAGGGACTGCAACCACGACACGAGCACAGGCTTCCGTATAACATCATCAGAATCCGCGACATGGGCGTGCATGTCATCAAGGAGCACATCCTGGCCTTCCTTTGGTAGCCAAGTGACAAATTCTGCCAGCTCCTTGAGCAGATAAGAGAATGACTGCAGAAAGAGAAGAAAATGGTGTTCAAGGATTAGTATCTACAAAGACTTACTACAGGTACCAATGCTGCAAACATACTAGGAAATCATGGAATAATGCGATTTGTGGTTATCAACATCAATAACCCATGGTCCAAGATTCATCTTTACAGCAATGAAGTCAGCACGTGCAAATACTCGACAGGATGTCCACACTACGTGCAAATACGAACATCACGATCTCATCTTACCTGAATATCGATAAGGAAGATGAGCCGCAGCAACAGGTCTGATACTTTCTTACAAGGTTCTGTGCTCTCTTCCCATGACCTCCATAAGGATCTGTCTTGAACCATTGCAGTACTGCAAAGATCTTTAGCTTTCACAACAAGGCTATGGACACAGAAAAGAATGGCAGGGCTCTTTGCAGGAAGGTGCCGAACAAGCGCTACAACTCCTGACGCTAATCCATCGAATGAGGTTACCCCAGGGTAGACCTATTAAATGAGGAAAGCAAAAAAATAGTCAGTGTTCAGGAACAGAAGATTTGAATAACGGTATCGATTGAACTACCTCCAAAGATTTCCCGATATAGTCAAAGGAAAGTTGCTCTTTCAAAGCCTCTCGATCATCCTGGTCAGTATCAGTGCCAGATGACAGGAATGATACCATCACCGAGTGTGCAGCACGTGTTACTTTTTCATTCGAATGTTGTATATATCTGACAAGTTGTATTAAGGCGTACAGTTTTGTATATTAAAGATGAGAGAATTACTTATTTGGCCCTTCCTTAAAATTGTCTTCCCAATTTGGCCGTAAAAAGAAAGTTCTTCCAATTTAACATCTTAATTTCATTTCTTTCCTAATATGGCCCTATAATGCAATAAAAAGACTCTTTTGCCCTGATAAATTATGTGACAAAAAAATTTGGCCGGCCATGACTTCCATCGATGTTCTCAAGATACATCAATCTTGAGGCTGGGCTCACCCACTGCGACTGGATGATCCGGGCCAAGGCCACCGCCGCCAGCTCCGACGTCTTCTTCGTCATGTCCGGTGTGTGACGGCCCGCCGCGGAGCGATTCTTTTTTTGGATCGCCGGATTCCGGGCCTCCGACCTGCTCAGGGTCCTCGCGCCGTAGCTGGAGCCGCTCACGGAGGAGCAGCAGGCGGCGGTGGGCCGGCTGAGGCAGGACGTGCTGTCCCAGGGCTAGTTTTACACTGATCTTGCGTATGCGCATGCATGCATGGACCATATGCTCAGAGAGTTTGTTAACTGCACGTACGCACATACGTATATGAAATTCCTATGTATATCGATGAGTAGCTAGCTAGGGGAAACAACAAAGCTCTTAACTGGTACTCGTACTGTAGTCCGTACTCAATTAATAGCCGTGTGCACGTACCGACCGAACATTAATTTAAGCGTTTAGCCAAAGGTAATTTTTGTATGATTCTTGCCGACAGCATACTCTGTCAGAATTTTTTTTTTGTCACATAATTCATCAGGGGTAAAAGAGTCTTTTTGGTGCTCAAAATGCACAACAGGGCCATATTAGGAAAGAAATGAATTTAAGATGTCAAATTGGGAAGATTTTTTTTTCTAGGGCCAAATAAGGAAGACGATTTTAAGGAAGGGCCAAATAAGGAATTCTCTCAAAGATGATCTAGACTAGATAACCAAATAAGAAAAACAAACAGCAAGACATAAACAGTAGAGTGGTATCTATGAAGGATACAGGAACATGACCGGAGCTAATTTATCCCGAATTATGTGAACTGGAATGAGGGCAATACAAGTAGGCATAACCCGCAGACAAAACAACATGCGGGATGTCTGGACCTTATCCATGTAATAGGTATATCTTGTTTCATCCAAGGTTAGTAAATCTACAATATACCAAAGATATATTTTAATCAACAGTTGCAAGCACACCAACCAATTGCATAAGAAGTTTTAATCATAATTGCACATGGAGATAAGGAGAGAATGACATTAAAATAACCTGGTTTGCTTGTCAATTCAGAATATGAAGGCATTGACTCAACGAACAAAGCACTGACTGCAGCGTTCTCCTGATTGACAATGACAGCACGCCGGATTGCTTCAGTGTACTCAGGAAGACGCAAGCGTCTCAGATGTTCCACACAAGAGAACGCGACCAAGATCCTAACAGCAACCTCTGGCTGAACCCCCTGAGGACCTTGCATCCAGCCTGTGTTTCGTGACCTCTGCTGCAAAACTACAATCATAAGAAACGCTGCCTGAGCAATCTTATCAATCTCCTCGAGCAAGTCATTCTTTTCGCCTGGTGCAGCAGCACTGCTGCACGGAGATGATGATACAGCTCCTGTGCATATTCACACACACGAGTTTCAACATTATCTTTAGCCTTCTCATCAGCAAACAAATACTGATTGCACAGAACCCCTGTCACTGGTCCTGCCTCTCTGAAAAGGATACTATCCTGGTGTCGTTTGACCTGATCTTGACGAGCTCAGCTGAATTTCCATCCGGACTCTTAACTGAGATCCTAAGCAGATGTGGCAGAGGGAGGAACTCCTCCAGCACTGCCATACAAACACACTTTAACACCGACTCATGAAACGCTACCTGCCCAACCGCGTCAATCCCAACGCGACACACTGAAGAAGGACACGGCGAAGATCATCATCACCATCATGGCTCCCTTCTACAGTTGCCCTCTGGCGGCAAAACGAATGGTCCGTTCAGGCGCCTCCTTCAGCTTTGGATCAAAGTCCAGCCGATGTCTCACCGCAGCGATCCTCAATGCTCGCAGCCCACCGCATGCCCATCACCACCGGAACAGCACATAGCCCTCGCTCGGCACTTCTCCGGCGAGATCACCTCGAACAGAACCTGAACCTTCCGCATCCTCCTCGACTCGACGAATCCCATGACCAGCCACTCCACCAGCTTAAGCACTCACCCCACACCTAGGTTCCCGATCCTCCCGCAAATCCTAACCAAGGACCTGATGATCTTCCCAAAGTGCAGCTCGTCGGCATTTGCCAGCGCGTGACCGATCCCAGCAAGCGCAAGGTGATCAATACCATCGCAGCTGTCACTGCCCTGCTCCACGTTCTCCAGAATGCGACTCACAGCCACGACAGGATCGTCGCCGTCGAGATTCCCAGTGCCGGGGCTCCCTGAGCTGGAATTGCTGGTGGAGCTCTTGGAGCTCTTGGCGGTGGCGAGCGCGCCGAGGAGGAGGAGTCGAGGGGAGAGGGGGAGGGAGTCGAGGGGGAGCGAAGAGGCGGCGAGGAGATGCGGGGAGGTGGCGAGCAGCGGGGAGACGAGGCGGGGGTGGAGCGGGAGGAGGGGTAGGAGCTGCTCGAGGTGCGCGGAGCTCAGACGGAGCGAGCGGCGGTGGAGGTGGAGGGTCGCGAGCGCGGCCAGGGTGGACGGGGACGGTGAGGAGGAAGGAGTGGCGCCGCGGAGTTGCGACCACGCGGAGAGGATGGCGGTGGGGGAGGGCGGCGGAGGGGGCGGCCCGGGAGGCGCGAAGGTGGCCGACTCGAGGAGGTCGGCGAGGGGCGTGGCGGCGGCGGCCGGCGGCGGGAGATTGGCCGGTGTTGCCATGGCTCGGGGCTCTCGATTGGAATTGGGAACTGACACGACGATGACGACGGCGCCGCTGCTGCTCTTCAGACTTGTGTGACTTGAGAGGACTCTGGAGCAAATGAGTCCACTTCCATTTCATGCATAAATTTTGACCAGATTTAAAAAGAAAGTATTTTAGAAAAAAATATTTGGACCTCAGTGGTGATTTTTTTTGTCCGACCGATCGTTTTTGCGAATTTTTGTTTGGTCATCTGGACATGTGATAATTTGATCATGTTTTGGTCAAGTGACAACACCTCGCCAAAATTGATCCTCTTTATGTTGAATGAATGAACTCAAAACTTATGCAGCTACCGGCCCCACCACAAGAAAATATGTCCACGTGCATTTCATGCTTAAATTTTGACAAGTATTTGAATTTTTCATAGTCGGATCAATTTTATCTTGAATCTAGAAATGACAAGTTTTATCTGGTCGATCTTAACGTGAGTCTGTTAACATTGTAGGGATTTTATAGAATCTTTATCCACACGATTTATGTACTTTTCCTATTCCTACAATCCAAAGAGACAATAGCAAAGTTGGATTTTTTTTTTTTTTTTTTGCAAACAGTAACTTCTATCTTCCTTTGCCTTCAACATTTTGTTTGCAAGGATAACTGGAGTTGAACTGCTTATGATTTTTTTCAAAGATAATGGGAGAATGAACCAGATATGACATTGGCACTAATAGATTGTTGAATTGATCGGTCATGTGCTGCAAATACATCACCTAAAAATAAGTTCGTTTCACCTAATGATCGTAACTTCCCCGCTTTATTGCCGGTGCTATCAGGGGAAGCAAACCATGCAGTGGAATCAATCAAGCGTAGAGGTCGATGCCCCAGAACTTGGCCGGCTGGTTGGTGCGGTACTTGCGGTCAAGGGCCTTGATCTTCTCCATGTCCTCGCCGGAGATGTCGAAGTCAAAGACTGCAAAGTTCTCCTCCAGCCTCTCCACCTTGGAGGTCTTGGGGATGACCACCGTGTTCCTCTGGAGGCCCCACCGGAGAACGAGCTGCGCCGGGGTCTTGCCGTATTTCTCGGCCAGAGACTGCAACATCACCACAGCAAGCAGGATGAGATCATGAGAAGCTATCACGAAATCAGGCTTGCACAATTGTTCTTTCATTAAAAATTGGATACTCTACTGGAATGTAATTATCTGTAGAGCATGAAAAAAAATCATGTGATGATTTGTGATATCGACCTTGATGACAGGGTCGTCGAGGCAGGAGACGGAGCCGAACCACTCTGTGTTGGCAGTGGAGCCGCCCAGGGGTGTGTGTGCGGTGACGCAGATTCCGTGCTTCTGGCAGAACTTCACAAGAGAGTCACGCTGGAAGTAAGGGTGTGTCTCGATTTGGTTCACTGCGGGCTTTATCTTGGCATATGCCAAGATGTCTCTGGTGAGGAAGATGTCGTAATTGCTGCATGAATAATTCATGGGTCAGATTCGAGAAAAAGAATTTCAACAGAGGTAGGCCGAGACAACACAATGGAACTGCCAAGGTGGGATAGTGGTAGTCAAGTTCAAAATTGACACTGAGCCAACACAGCAGTCTAAAACTAGACATTAGAGAAGAGATTCCCAAGTTGCAGCTAGTTCGAGAACACAAAATGGCATGGAGAGCATGTAGGATCATCATTCTAACAGTAATGTACATGCTTAAAGCTCCAACGGTCAAGGGCTGAAGACACTATCCGTGACTAAGGACACTGCGATGAGACAAAGCTAGGACTCCCCATACAGAAGAATAAACACAGAAAGACATTCATTCTTATTCTTTGCACCAGCATATGTTGTCATTCTGCCTAGTCATCTGATATTGGCGCACACAAAATGCAAGGTCTTCAATTGGATAAGATGCAATAGCAAAATTCACATGTAATATATTAAAAAGTCAACTTGGCCTGCATAGATTTATCAGTAACCTAGAGGGAAGAATTGACTGTACAACTGTACGACTGAAGCATGAACAAACACAAATATTAAAAGATAAATTTACATGTGATGGTACATTGAACAACACCAATTTATGACAATTCAGGTTCGGTAGGACTTGGAAGGTTCCCAAACATCAACTATTTTGCAGCAATAAGCCAACAACTGAAAAGATCAGGAAGCACCACATCTATTTAAAAATGCAGCAGACAAGAGATATATACCAAACAAGTTTACGTACTACTGTGTGATATACTGAATATACTAGATATACTGAACTGTGGCCACGGCTAGGAACAATAGGGAAAATATCAACTAATTGACAAGTGATGGATCATAACAAAAAAAGTCAGGCTAAACTAGTCAAGAAACAGGTACTTTAAATTTCAAAACAAAGTTAAAATAATGGAACATATAAGAACCAATGGTAAGTATGTTATACTTTACCTAATGCCAATGCTGCGAACTAGTCCCGTGGAAACAAGATCTTCCATTGCATGCCATGTTGTCTCCAATGAGATTGTGGTATCAATATCAAGCACACCATCATCACCAAGAGCACTGGCAGTTGTGCCAACTCCTATAACAATTGAAATTAAAAAATTCAATCGATTCAGTGAGTCACGCAATGAAATGGAACACGAAATTTCTTCATCCATGCAAGGTAAACTAAAGACGAGGACCATACCAGTATGTTTAGTAGCAACTGGAAAGTGAATAAGGTAGAGATCAAGATAATCCAGCCGCAGCTTCTTCAGACTGGCCTTACAGGCTTCGAGCACATGGCCGTGATCTGAGTTCCACAACTACAATAACAACATATGTGGAGATTTCAGAAATAAAACAGACAATAAAAACATGTGTGGGGATGATTCATATATTCTGTTATCATCACCAGCAAGCTATAACCCAATCTTGGTGTTTTTAAGCCAACCAGTCTAGGGCTTAATGTCTATTTTAGAAAAGTTAAGACACCTTCTGCCGACTTAGTCAAAACAATAGATGAAACTTAAAAGCCGAGTATATTATACTCACAGCTGGGTACATAACTACAAAACCTAGTTTCAGTTGACTCACAGGGCCAACCTCAAGCTTATTCAGAGTTACATCAGACACTTGATAGGTCGTCATCAGGGGACGGTCCAGATTCTACATTTATTTCATCGTCTATACAAAGACTCATCGTCTAGATACATGTGTGCAGAAAAAGGCTAAAAAGTCTTATATTTTGTTACGGAGGGAATAGAAAATAACAATAACCACCTTGGTTGTGATGAAAAGATCCTCCCTCTTGGCAAGTCCAGTCTCAAACGCCTCCGCAAGCGCATCACCAACTTCAGCCTCGTTTTGGTAGTCAGCTGCAAGACCAGAGACAGCCAGCCAGTCATTAAATCAACTCCACAGAATCTACGATAAGACGTTGTCAATTCACAGCTAGAACAGAATAAAAATAGTACTAACGCATGATTTCTATTTTCGGTCGTTGCAAATGTACTGGTCATCATCCGAGTTAAAGCCGCACAAACACGAATTTTCAAAACCAATTAGAAGTTTCATGGCACAAAAACGTCCTAGATTAGACTCAACGAGATGGCTCGTGGGGACTCGATTCGATCCGGATGGCCAGATGGGTGCAGACGTGAGGAGGTGGAGAGGGGATGGGGAGGCGGGCGGGCGGGCAAGGGCGTACCGGCGCAGTCGAAGTGGCGGTAGCCGGCGCGGAGGGCGGAGTGGATGAGGCCGCGGATGGCGGGGGAGTCCATCCGCCAGACCCCGAGCCCCACCGCCGGCATCTGGTGCCCGCTGCTCATCGCCAGCGTCGTCGCCGCCATCGCTCGCTCGCTTCCTCGCCGCCGCTTCCGGTTCACGTGGCGTGGGCTCGTCGGAGGTAGGAAGACGATGAAGGGCAGTTCGCACAGTTCAGTCAGCACTCAGCAGCCCTCGCTCTACCGTGGCATGTACTAGGCGGATAAACAAGGAAGATTCTGCCGGACTCCGGTGGTGAAGTGGTGGTAGACAAGTGAACACGTGAATTTTAGAGAAATCGGGTCATGTCAATTCTCATCGATAGTGTAGAATCAAAACAAGTAATCTGCTAGAACAATCAGATTTGGATTTCTTTTTCTGAACAAAGATTTGGATTCGTCGGTCACGTGGAAGTTGTTTTTCTATGTCGACCGCGAGTCTTCATCCGGTCTAAAGCTGCATTTTGGTTTAGGCTAGAAGCATAGAGTAACAATGTCTTAAAAAAAAAGGAAAACGTTAGTAAGGAAACCTGGGTTACAATTAATCCACATGCACCTTCTCCTATCCGACCTAAGCTTGTTTAGCACATAAGTCCTCCAACCGGGCTCATACCCCTTTCCATTAATCACAGAAAGATAACATTCGTTTGTTACATCAACACAGAGATTAGAGAAAAAGAAAGCACGGGGAAGGGAGAGCGAGTTGGTGCAATAGCAGGAAACCCACTGTGAATGGTCGCGTCGACCACCCACTATGGGGCGAAAACCTGCTATCACTACAAATTCAAAACTAAACCTAACAAACAGATAAAAAGGAGAGTCTCAACATCTCAAAACGGGACAATAACTCCATCTAACACGACCACAGGCCAGCAACCGAAACCGCCTTGGAGTAACATCCATCCAGCAACAGCAGCAAACCATCACCTCAATCTCGCAGCAACAACAAAACGGCATCCCAGCAACATCAACATCATCAGTTTTCGGTCAGCACCACACCGGCCTGGGCTTGAGCTCCTCTTGGATTGACCCGTAGAAGGTCAGTTGCCACCTCCATCAAGGTCGTAGCGCCCATCTCAGCAGCTCCTTCTCACGTTCCTTGTGCATCCCTGACCAATATGTAAGTAGAGAGGAAACATGGTAAATCACTTCATAGGGAGTTCTCATCTTATGATTCTCAAACGTCACATTATTTCTAGCTTTCCACAACGCCCAACAAACAGCTGCCATTCCCACCACAAACAGTTTATCACCCCTAGGCAAGAAGGCATGGAACCAAGCTAAAGTCTGCCAAGGATTATTAGGACAACACCTTGTTCTCAAAACCTTTCCAATAGCACCCCAAACCACCCGAGCCACAGTGAAAGGGCATGGCGCCCCCATGTGTGGTTTTGGTAATTAATGACAATCCCTATGGACTAATGGTTGCATTGAGTTGTACTTTTAGTGTTTGTCCATAGACCATGCTTGAACTCCATAAGAACCAATGGTATTCGAGGAGTTATCCGATGATTGGTCATATGTGAGTTGAGCATATCGCAAGTATGTCTTGAAGAAAAGGATTATGTGATCATTCATGGTTATCTTCAAGACATCATCTATTGAAAAGAGAAGAAAAGATACAAGGTTGATCAAGATATTGATCAACACAAAAAGATACAAGATGTACCAAGTGGGATCATGTATCTCTTGGTATGGTAAGCAATTGTCCATATAGCTTTGTGAACTAACCCATGATATGTGTGTAGCATTTCTATGCGTGGTTAGGTATCTTTCTATGGGCTTGCATCAAATGAAGATTTCATATAGCCCATGATCGATGACGTCAAGTGGTGATCGTCATCATTGTTGAGAAGCGCAAGTTCAAGAGGAGCATCTCAAAGAAATCCTAGGCTTGAAGTTTGCCACCCATTTAGAGATAATGTTCATGTGAAGATGTATCTAAGAGAGGCTCTCCCATAGTGGATTATGGGGGAGCAATGTTTGAGTCTTCACCAAGCGAAGCGCAATCAAGAAAGGTGGTCCACTTGAAGAGATCAAGATCAACGTCATCTAGCTCAAGTGGAATGTGCAAGGCAAAGGTATGATGTTGATAGGGTTTCTATTTTACCGGTCTCTTGGTTGGGAGACCGGGTTATAGGATAGTTACCGTACTATCAAGAGGGGCTCTCATTGAGCTTTAGCGTATCAGTTGGAGAGAGCTCAAACCTTTGCATACTTGTCTTCACCACCTTTCTTGGTTCTTATTTGGATTTTCTCTGTGTGGGTTTTTGGTGCTTGTTGTGATCTTCATAACAAGTCCAAGTTCTCCGAAAATAGATTTCGTATGGAAAATTTGTTGCGTTTTCGGGTTGGAAATATTATCGGTTTATCCGTGAGGAAAGTTCCACACCTTCCCATGTGTGTCAACTTAACTCTTTTATGGTTGTTAATATCTCCAACAAAATTACCTTTCCAACAAAATTGGTTTCACCTGTTTTGGAGTTCGAACGAGAAAGATATTGCACTTCAGGTTTTGCTGTTTCTGTCTGTTTTGCTCAAGCGGGGGAATCGGATTATACGGTCCCAGATGACTCGGATTATCCGATTCTCAAGTTTGCTCAAAATCGGCTAAGGACTTCTTGCAACCAGTTTTGTGGCACACTCGAGTATTCCGGAATATCCGAAACGGTCTGAATCGGACTATCCGACAGTGTCGGATTATCCGGTACTCACTTGTGTCAGAATATCTGATTCTCAGGGTTTTCTCGAATTCGGCTAAGGACTTTAAAAGCAACCAGTTCTGGGGAGTATTGAAGTTTTCCGGAATATCCGATTCTAGCTAATTCGGATTATCCGATCCCTACTTATACCGGAATATCCGATTCCCCTGTCTGCAACGGCTTGCCTCCATTTAGTGGGAAAAGAGAGAGGAGATCTAGATCTATTGTTCCACCAATCCATCTCTCCTCTAAGTGAGGGGAAGCCTTTGGATCTAGATCTTGGAGTTCCATTTGTTGAGTTCTTCCTTGTTCTTCCTCTCTTCTCCCCCACAAGAATTAGTTGCTTTTGGTGGGATTTGGGAGTGAAGGATTTGACCACCTCTAGTGGTCTTGCCTTTTGCATCGGTTGCATCGGTTTGAGTTCTCCACAGTGATACATGGAAGTTGAAGTTGAGAAGCTTGTTACTCTTGGGTACTTGGGGTGCCCTAGAGCTTGTCCTCTTGGGTACTTGGAGTGCCCTAGACGGTCCTTATTGATCTCGGAGTTTTGGTGGCTCGCGGGATAGTTGGGAGTCTCCAATTAAGTTGTGGAGACGCGCCCTAACCTTGTGATTCTTGTGGCTTTGGGAGCCGCGGGAATTTGGTGAGAGCTTCCAATTAAGTTGCGGAGTGTGCCTCATCCTTGTACGGGTTCGGTGACCACCCTCAAGTGTCCCATAGTGGTTCGTGGTTCTCTACATTGGTAGAGGCACGAAGGAGATTACGGTGTGCCATTTGACGCTATTCGGGGATCACTTTGTGACTCCGCACCGCTCCAACGGAGACGTAGCTTCCATTGGGAAGTGAACTTCGGGATAAATCATCGTCTCCAAGTGGCTCGGTATTTCTATACCCGAGCTTCTTACTTATGCAATTTACTTTGTGATAGCCATCGAGCTTGAAGTAATATATCTTGCTATCACATAGTTGGTTATCTTGATTGGCATAAGTTGTTGGTGCACATAGGTAAGCCTAGCATTGTTTAGGTTTTGTGCTCGCTAAATTAACCGCAAGTTTTATTACGTATTTATTCAAGCCTAAATCGAAAAGAATTTTAATCGTCTATTCACCCCCCTCTAGGCGACTTCCGTGTCCTTTCACACAGGACATTGAAAGAAAAGATGGTTAACAGTTTCAAATTCTTTGCAAAAGGAGCAATTTGGAGCACCAGGCCACTTGCGTTTCTTCATATTATCCCTTATCAAAAGAGCATCCTGAAACAACTGCCACATGAAAGTTTGAATTTTCAAAGGCATTACAGCCTGCCACACCCAATGAAAATTTGACCCAGCAATTACTTTTTCAAGGTAATTGCAAACAGACTTGGTAGTAAAAACCCCATTTTTATTAAACACCCAAGACTTGTTTAGCACATAAGTGAGCCCAAAGTTGGCGTCCCGCCCAACAAATTTAATACTAAAACTAGGAAAACGTTTTGCTAACGACATTTACTCATACTCCCTCCGTTCTAATTAGATGACTTTTCATTCGTACACATGTGGATGTACCTATACATGTAACATGTCTAGATACATTTGCATGTGGACAAATGGAAGTCATCTAATTTGGAACAGAGGGAGTAAGAAGCGAATTGATATGCACCAATATAAGCGGCGGATCTACGATTGCCCTTGTTGAAAAAAAAACTATGATTGCCATCTCGGTTATCATATTTCTCATGGACGATTGAATTATCATTAAGAAATAAATCAACATACATTAAAAATTGTCCTGGCATCAGCATCACAATAACAAGAATGATAACTTGTGCTTCCCATTGGGTAGTTTTTAGAAAAATCTATTATGTGAATGAAAGATACACGACACATGTGATAATATAATGTTGTCAACAAAAAAGTGTAAGATTCAATTGCTCTGAATAGTTGGAATGCTAAATTTGGCCGACATGAAATTGTTGTGTATTTATTCAACTAAAGAAAGTTAAGCTTTAGGAATATACCCAATTGTTGTTGCTTAAAAATTAGTTAAATTCGTAGATAAGATTAAATCATGGGGTTGATGAGGATGGTACCACTTTTTTTTTGGAATTTTCTTAAGCGGATACATATAGTTAATCTGAAATATTATTTACATGATTTTTGTCATTGGAAACGACTCATAGAAAAACTCTTTGGTTAAGGACAAAACAAACTGTGGTGTCTGGGTTACACCTGATTTAAATATGTTTAACTGTATAGCACGATGTCATATTATCATTCAGGAAACTGAAAAACCATGACATGTTAATTGGATGGCTAGAAAATATTATGATGTGGAAACTTGCATGTAGAGATAGAATACCCTTAAAAATGTTAGTGATGATGGCATAGAGAATTGGATAGCTGAATAATAGATAATGTGAATAGTTTGCATGTTAAGATAGAGACTAAGTGATATAGACTTCAACTTGGTTCGAGATAGGCCATAGGCAGATAATTACTAGCCAACTTTAAGAGGAATACATAATATGCGGGATAATTAAGTCAAAATACTCCCTTAGTACGAGATGTTTCCACAAATGTATAGTTTATTACATCAAGGAGCAAATGTTGTTTCAGAGGACAACACACATGTCAGTGCGATAAGTTTGTTACCAATTCACGCCAAGGGAGTAAAAATACGCAACTAGACGTTGATGGGGACAGGGGGAAGATTTTTGGTAAGTAGTATTTTTAGCTCATGTGACGAATGTGGAGCATGTGAAGGTGCGGGTTGGGCCTTGTTTTTTTCATAGAGAGCAACCTACAATTTTGAAGTCCTCATAACTCCACCCCGGTTCACCATCTCTTTACGTCGACACAACTGAGGCGTACTAGCGGTGTCCTTCTGGACTTTCCATCCACCGAAAAGCAACACAAAGTTAGAGGATGATGCCTCCTCATTGTTGAGAATTGAGTGGGGGCCCTCTTGCAGTAAGCTTTGTCATTGTTATTAGCTCTTGGTTCCAGAAAGATTAGTGAGATTTCCTCCCCTAATTGTAATTAGTATAACTTCTGTACTAAATTCAAGATTACATCTCATTTGCTGCTCAACAACGGCGAAATGAATGCGCTAAAATTGGTAATTGTGCTAGAGGTGCTATTGCAGTAATGCTCCTAGGATTTACCCTCTACCATTCCTACTTGAGGTGGGCCGTGAGGAGATGGAAGGCGGCCGCTCGCGGGAGCGTCGTGAAGAAGATCAAGATGACCACCTTACGGAGTTACATAGTGAGAAGTCTCTGGACAATGACGCGGAGTGCTCGGTCTATTTGGAGGAGTACGACACTAGTACAGAACGACACATCGGAAACGGGCCAAAAAACCCATCGAAACGCAAAAAGGGTCTGTGTCCCCGCCCCCCAATGCTGATGTGAAGTCCCTCATCGGGAACGGAGGCTAAAAACCGTCGCCGATGAGGCCACCGTTTGGCAACGGTGGTGCACATACCTTCGTTTCCGATGTATGGGAACATCAGAAACGGAGATTCTATTCCGACTCGTTTGCACTGAGGTTTCTTCGTAAGCCTATAGCAGGAATAGGGTTGCCACTGGACATTTAAAATCTCACAGCAGAAGCACAAAAATGCTAACAAATCCATTCATAATGTATATAAAATTGTAACCATTACATAGCATCAAAAGATGATCAATTACACATGTCGAGTCTTCTCCTTCTGTCGTGGGATTATCACGGCAGATGTCATCGCGTAATGACTTGTGAGATCGTAGAACTTAGACGACGTAGGATCTTCCGGGAGCGAGATTGCACACAGGAGAGCGATTTATACATCTTCAGACCCCGGGAAACATCGTCCGGTAAAATCCCTACATGTTGTTTGTGGCTAGATGTTATTCCGTATGCCGATGAGCGAGTCGCCGATGAGGCGGCTCTCTCCGTTTTGTTGTCTCTAGACTATTGAGATCTGAGAGCTTTTGGTGCACCTTGCCCCTCCTTATATAGGTGGAAGGGGCAGACTTACATGTGGTGTCCTAGTAGGATACAAACTAGGGTTTCTATTACAAGTCGGTTCGTGGAGTCCTTCTGCGACTCAAAACGTTAAGTCGCCTTGTTGGGCCTTCTCCATGTTGGGCCACATTTATCATATGTCAGGATATTCGTATCCTATATCCTCGACAGTAGCCCCCGAGGTTTTGGTCGACTTGAAGAGTCGGGCGAAAGGTCTTGATTTGATGATATTGTCTTCCTGAGAGACGAACCTCATGCCGAGATGTTCCAAAATAGTGGACGTTGTCTTGCGAACACAAAACTTGCTGACTTGTAGATGTTGAGCTTGGCAATTCGTCGATGTCGATGCCACCAAGCTTTGGACATAGAGGTTGTTGAGTCTTCGTGTCACAATTTGGCGAGTTGTAGACGTTCCCGATGTCAGCCACGTTGACGCTGTCGAGTTCTTGACGTAGATGCTTGCGAGTCGCGAGCTTTGAGGCTATTGATCCACTGATGTAGAAGCGTTGAGTCGCTGATGTTTGTTGATGTAGTATCGCAGACGCTAAGACCGGCGAAATCTTTTTGAACATGTCGAGCTGATGTAGAACCCGTCAGGCCAAAAATGACTGGATAGGTGTATTAGCTGCCGCCGTCCTAAGATTATGCCGGAGAGCCGATGTCTTGTAAAGCTGCATCTGTTGCCTTGAATGAAGTACGTCAATATTTGCGGCTCATGAAGTAACTGCCGAGTAGCAGACGGTTGGTACAGCGAGTCGTCGCCGAAGCTGTCATGATGAAAAGTTGCCCAGTTGCCGTGATGAAAAGTTGCCCAGTTGCCGTGTTGGTGCTGCTATCCCAGAAATACGTGTCAAGACATGCACGTACTAGTGCATAACGATTGGCGAGCCTTCTCCATTTTTTTATTTCTTCAATCCATGGACCAATGAGCTCCATCACGTACATAGTCAGCTGTCTCTCTCTCTTGTACATGCGATCAATATATGGTGGCTTCACAAAATCCATACATGCGTACATACACGAACGGACCTATTGCTGGATTCTTGCTTTGAATGCATCAGGTGATAAGTAGTTCTTTGTCCATGAGACTGTAAACTGCCTTTGCCAGCATGAAGTAATAAGCTAACAGTCAAATCCTGTTGACTTGTTCGCTGTTGGGTCTGTGTTCAAGGTCTTGCAGGTCAGAATCAATGTTATTGTCGAGCCTTTGAGTTTGGCACTGAATTTTTTTTTGCACTCTCCATACGAATTTTCGTAGGCGTTGGCATAGTTGCTGATGAGAAGTCCACCAATCTTTACTGAATGTAGAGTATAATAGTCTGTTAAGTCTTCATGAAGATCCATCTGACCTCACTGCGGCTCATGAATATGTAGCCACTGATTTGACTTGAAAGCTCTCTGAATCACTGTTTTGACTCGGCAAATGAATATTTTGTATCTTTGCAGTTGTGATGCTGGTGGATATGTATCTCCCGAGGGTCGAGTCGCATGCTTGAGCATGCTGCTCGAGACTCAAATAATCTTTCAATTTAGACAAAAACTTTGATTTGTCCTAGCCCTCGGGCTTTGTCATTCATATATCTCCTTTTGCAATTTAATCCTGCAACAGATTGAGGAAACTTGTTGCTTTCAAGAGAATAATGATATTTGGAGTATAGTGATGCAACTTTATAAACTCCAAACTGTGAAATATTACTTTAGCCGCAATGGAGAAAAATAATAATTATGATCTATATTGTAAAGATAAATAAAGGAGTTATCCTTAAGAATACCAGTTGCGGCGGCTGTAATTATATCAATAATGGTGGCTTCAACAGCCAATATCAGGAGATGATCATCTCAATCATAAAAATCTGGTCGTGCCAATTCAAATTCATATGTCCGAGTTATAGGTTCCTATTAAATCAAAAGGCAAATTTCTCGAGGGAGCAATAATAAAAACTTGATGATAATATGTTATCCTTGGCGGCTGGTAAAAATTCTGATGAGACTTTAGTACTCCGCATAATAGCATATGGTACCCTGCATTATAGTATAGTATAATCTACATGATAGCAAATGATATGTCGCATGATGCAAATGATATGTCTCATGATGCAAATGATATTTTGCATGATAGCAAATGATATTTTGCGTGATAACAAATTATATTTTGCATGATAGCAAATGGTTGCATGATAGCAAATGGTATTTTGCATGATAGCAAATGGTACAATGCATGATAGCATATGGTACGACTCAGTATTTCCTAGATCTAATGTGTGTTCAGGGTCGAGAAAGTCCATGATAGGCATTCAGACTCGATTGACGCCACATGCGGGTATTTTAGCCCTTCTGAATTATCTTTGTTGCCGTTAAGTAGGCCCTCGCGCGGCTCAGTATTTCCCAGATCTAATGTGTGTTCAGGGTCGAGAACGGCCATGATAGGCAATCAGACTCGATTGACGCCACATGCCGGTACTTTGGCCGCATAGTGCGAGTTGCATCTGACTTAAGGCGAGTATAACCAGGTTAATTTGCCACAAAGAGCGATTCTACGAGAATAAGCCGAGCTCATAAAGCTACAAAGCTCCCGTGAAACCCAGAGATTAGTGAAAATAAAGTCTAAGCAACTCATATTGAGGCGAAATGACAAACCCCCGGATACCGGTGGTGCCCGCTTTATTTCACTAATCCTGATGTACGACCGCGCGAAGGTGGCAGTCGATTTTTGATATAATCAGCTATAATAGCCGTGACGAGCTCTAATTAGTTTTGATGATAACCAGCTCTGATTAGCTGTACATGCGATACCACGGGTCACTGATTTGACCCAAGAATTGATACAACGAGTCACCTGTTTAACTCAAATATCGATAAGATGATGATTCGTTAGTGACTCGCAAACTGATATAATGATAAGCTGTATGCGACTCATAAAATGATATGAAGGTAAATCATTAGGTGACTCATAAACGATATGATAATGATAAGTCATCCGGTGGCCCATAAAATGATATGATAATCATAAATCATGAAGTTGTATAATGAGTCCCCAAATATACATGCTTAAATAAGTAATATTTGATCTTGATATGTTAATGTACATGCTTGCATATGTAAATAAATGCTGATAAATCATGCAAGTTATAAAAAGAGCTCAACTTGATAGATATAGCGAGATATATGCATCTAGATTTTGATAGATATGGTGCGAGCTAAAAAGAACTCGAATTCAATAAATCCACTACAGGTTGTAAGACTCTACTTTATGAAGTAGATGTAACTAAGCATTCAAAGTGATCTGAATTTAAAGTCTATGTCATGACATAGTTTAAGTCGCATAGACACTTGATAATAAGCCTTATAGATATGCAGCCCCGAGATTGACTCAGAGGTGATACTCAATATTAATTGATAAAGTTTCAAAAAAAATATTAATTGATAAAGCAAAAGGCTGTAAAATTTGACCATGATAGCATCTTAGCTTGTTTTTATTCTCCCGTAGGTGATGGCGCGGCTTGAGCTTGCGGTGAGGTCGAAATCAATCCACCGCGAGTCGCCGGAGCTAGAGATGATTAATTTGAAGGGCAGGTCGCCGTTGCAGGATCTGCAGCGTCGGCCATGGGTCACGCCAGACGTCAACTTTTCTCCCACACAGATGTGGCCTTGCTCATGTGGTATGTCGAATTTGTTTGAGTCGCCATGCTGTGCCGCGTGGCTAAGTTTCGGAGAGTCGCCACGGTCCTTGCTTCGTAAGCCGTCTATTTTTCCCTGGCTGATCTGAGTCACATGGAACACTAGTAGTGCTCCGTTTGTCTCCTTTTCTTTGCTCAGTTGCACGTCAAGATGTTGTGCGTGATTTATTGTCGTTGCCAAACCTGAAACCTAGCTCGAGATGAACACGAACAGAGAGAGTTGGACACTGAATTTTGGTGCTGCGTGCAAATGTGCAGCTTTTCTGTTTTTCCTTTATTCCTTATATACTGACCAAGCAGTATCCTAACTGAAAGACGGGAAAGAAGCGAGCAAAGCGGAGTACATGACCGTGCCATCCCACGGTCCTCTACTTGCCCACTAGCGCCGCTATGATCGTGGAGATCATGCCATCCCATGACCCGGCCATAGCGGCGAGCTAAACTAGCTAACAAACTAACAGGAACTTGACCCGGCGATGGACAGAATCCCATGCTCGGAGCCGTTGCTTATTTGCTGAAAAACGAACACTGTGTTCTCTGAACCTAGACTACGACAGCAGGATTAACTGAAGTTTGTGACTTCAATTCACCCCCTAATCCTGATGCGATGATTTTACCTCGATGATGCCGAGACGTTGACGCATCTCGACGAACTTGGTGCGCCCCAGCGCCTTGGTGAGGATGTCGCCCATCTGATCATTTGTCCCCACATGAACCACATCGATCTTGCCTTCCTCCACACACTCGCGTATGTAGTGATAGCGAGTGTCGATATGCTTGCTCCGATCGTGAAACACCGGGTTCTTGCACAAGGCTATTGCTGATTTGTTGTCAACACATAGCCGCACCTTGTCAGGTTCCTTTCTGAACACCTCCGCTGCCAGCCTGCTGAGCCAAACAGCCTGACTGGCCGCCGTCGCAGCTGCAATGTATTCAGCTTCACACGACGACTGGGCGATGATTTTCTGCTTCTGTGATGACCATGTGACCACATTTGGCCCGAGGAAGAAGATGACACCTGAGGTACTTTTGCGATCGTCGATGTCCCCAGCATAGTCACTGTCGCTGTACCCCACAAGCTTCAGATTTGAAGTGCCTGCCGTGTAGCTGCACCCGTAGCCAATGGTGGCACTGACGTATCTGAGAATCTGCTTGACCAAGGCCCAATGATGCACTCCAGGAGCCTCCATGAACCTGCTGGCAAAACCCACGGCGTAAGCGATGTCGGGCCGTGAGTTCACCAGGTAGCGTAGGCTGCCAATGATGCTGCGGTACTTGGTGGCATCGGCAGGATCACCACCATTGTTCTTGCCGATCTTCAGGCGTGTTTCCATCGGTGTGTGGCATGGGTTGCAGCCTGACAACCCCGCTGCCTCCACAATCTTCTCCGCATAGCTTGCTTGACAGAGGGTGATCACCCCCTTCTTCTGCTCCACCTCAATTCCTAAGTAGTAACTTAGGAGACCGAGGTCACTCATCTTGAAGAGTTGGTGCATCTGCTGCTTGAATGCGGAGATGGCGTTGATGTCCGTCCCGGTGATCACCAGGTCGTCCACATACACGCCAACGAGGAGGAAGGAGTCATCGTTGCCGCGCCTGTACAGTGCATGCTCCTGGGGGCAGCGCTCGAAGCCCAACGACTGCAGCGAGTCGTCGAGTTTGGCGTTCCACGCTCGTGGAGCTTGTCGCAGCCCGTACAGCGCCTTGCGGAGGCGTAGGACTTGCCCGCCGTGCTTGTCGTCGATGAACCCGGGTGGCTGCTGTACATATACTTCCTCGAGCAGATCGCCATTGAGGAAGGCGGATTTTACATCCATGTGATGCACCTGCCACCCAGATTGGGCAGCCACGGCCAGCAGCAGTCGCACCGTCTCCATGCGCGCAACAGGGGCAAAGACTTCATCAAAATCGATCCCCTGGCGTTGCGCGTAGCCTTTCGCCACCAGCCGCGCTTTGTGCTTGATGATTTTGCCGCTGGGGTCCTTTTTCACCTTAAACACCCATTTGAGCCCAATGGCTCGGTGACCAGCAGGCAGCGAGGTTAGCTCCCAGGTTTTGTTGTCGAGGATGGAGTTCATCTCCTCCTGCATTGCTCCACGCCACGCCTTGTCCTCGAGAGCATGCTCGACCGACGCCGGTTCCTCGGCTGCGGCAAGGCACAGACCGCTTGTCTCCCACTCGTCGCTGGTGTACTTGGGGTTTGGCTTGACGATCCCGTGGCTTGCACGGGTCTGTACCTGCTGCACAGGTGGCGGTGGCGCGGGATCAGCTGGAGACGCCGCGACGGACTCGTCATCAGCGTGAACAGAGCTCGTCGTGGGGGCGCACGGCGTGCTTGCTCCGATGTCGGGGTGCGGCGAGGGCGTGCACGGCGCGGGCGTGCCCGGTGTGGCTGCCTCCTTCGAAGCAGCGCCACCGTGATCCACGGCTGTCTCGATGTCGTAGACGACCGTGAACTGCTCCTGCGGATCGACGCCGGCCTCCGCGTTCCATGCCCACGGCCGCTCTTCCTCGAAGACGACGTTGCGTGTGACGCGCAGCTTGCGGGCGGCTGGATCATATACGCGATAGGCCTTGGAGCCCTCCTCATACCCGATGAACACCATTGGGGTCGAGCGATCTGACAGCTTGGTGATCCTGGGCCCGACGTTCTTCACGTGGACAACACACCTGAACGTGCGGAGGTACTGCACGTTCGGCTTGCGTTTCTTCCAGGCTTCATACGGCGTGCGTCCTTGGAGGCTTCTTGTGGGCGCGCGGTTGAGGATGTGCACGGCAGTGCGCACAGCCTCACCCCAGAACACGGCTGGCATGCCCATGCTCTTCAACAGGCTACGAGCCATCTCGACGACCGTCTGGTTCCTCCTCTCCACCACCCCGTTTTGCTGCGGTGAGTACGGGGCAGTGGTGAAGTGCTTGATGCCGTGCTCGTCACAGAACGCCACGAACTCGTTGGAGTTGAATTCGCCACCACGATCTGTCCGGAGCGCGCCCAGACGCAAGCCACTGTCGTTCTCGGCGAGTGCCTTGATCCGCTTGATGAAGCGGAGTGCATCATCCTTCACACGGATCGTCTCGACCCACATATACCTGCTATGATCATCAACGATCAATAGAAAATATTTGTTACCGCCGAGTGTCGCCGGAGAGATGGGGCCGCAGAGGTCTCCGTGCAGGGGATAATTGATGATAACCCCCCAAGTGCAATTATGTTTGCTCACATGCCCTCCAAATGTGTCTATGACATGTGGGGTTTAAGTGGCATGGGGGTTATCATCAAATGCCCCGTGCAGCAACTCCAGTCCCCGTTGTGCGCGGTACGTCGTTGCATGCGGGAACGGAGAGCGGTGCTGCTTGCCGATGACGCAGCCCTCGCAGAACTGCTCCACGCGCTCGATAGCCGGCATGCCCTCCACCATGTTCTTGGCGCCGAGCTCGTACAGTGCACGAAAGTGGAGATGCCCATAGCGTGCATGCCACTTCCACGCCACGTCTCCCGCCTTTGCCAGCATGCAGACAGGCTCCGCCTTCTGCAGAGAGACGGAGTAGAGGCGGTTGCGCATCCGCGGAGCTCTCGCAAGGAGCTGACGGCGCTGGTCATAGACGCACATCGCGCCGTCCTTGATCACCGTCTTGTACTCGACCTCGTCCAACTGACCGAGACTGATGATGTTGGTGCGGAGGCGCGGTATCAGGTACACGTCGCTCAGCACGCGGTGCTCGCCGTTCTTGCAGGTGAACATGACCACGCCTCTTCCGGTGATCTCGACGCGTGAGCCGTCACCGAAGCGGACAACACCTCGCACGGAGCGATCGATCGATGTCAGCAGCTTCTCTGAACCTGTCATGTGGTTGCTTGCACCGGAGTCGAGGTACCAGCGCTCATCGTCCGTTGGCGTTGGGACGACGTGTTCCTCATTGAGAAACACTGACTGCACCCCCGTGTGATCCATGGTCTGTAGGGGCGTGGGCTCGATCACGATCGCGGACGCCAGCATCAGCTTCGGATTAGCGTCCTCTTCAGGCTCGATCTCGGACAGGTTCAGGCTATGCAGCTTCTCCCTGTCGCGTTTGGCCTTGCGACACTCCTTTGCAAAGTGCCCGTCGATGCCGCAGTAGTGGCAGCCGCCCTTCTTGCGCTCGCCGGATCCACTGCCGCCGCCGCCGCTGCCGGACGGCGCCTTGTCCTCGTTCTGGGGTTTCTTCTTCCCGCGCGAGTTGCCCTTCTTCTCGCCCGAGGATTTCCCGCCGCTGCCATCTCGATCTCGATCACGTTGGCGCTGGCGATCGGCCCACTCCTCCTCTGTAAGGAGCAAGCGCCCGCTGCTAGGAGCAGGATCCTCCACCTCCTCCCGTTCCTCGACGACGACGAGGCGCCCGATGAGTTCCTCGAGCGGCATGGTCTTCAGGTCGAGCAGGGACTCGATCGACGCCGCCATCTGCTTGTACACGCGGGGTACGACGCGCAGCAGCTTCGTCACCTGCTTGTACTCCGAGACGGGGTCGCCCAGCAGCTCCAGATCGTTGGTGATGGTCATGAGACGCATCCCGAACGCCTCGACGCCCTCGCCGGGCTTGAACGCGAGTTGCTCGAACTCGCCACGGCGCGTCTGCGCCTTCGCCTCCCGGACGCGCTCGACGCCCAGGCGCATGGTCTTCAGCGTGTCCCACGCGTCTTTCGCCGTCTCCTTGGCGGCGAGTGTACGCAGGAGCTCCGGGGGCACTCTGCGCAAGATGGCAGAGAGCGCGCGCCGGTCGTCGCGGTGGCTGCCGGTGCCGGTGTCCACCACATCCCAGAGATCTGCAACCTGCAGTTGTACCTTCATAAGCAGAGCCCACTCGACGTAGTTCGTGCGCGTCAGGGCCGGGACATGCCCGCCGCCGTCGCTCTCGCGGATGATGCGCTCGATGATCTGCCCGTCTCCCCCGTCCGCCGTGAGCCTGGCCACCGGCGGGGAGGAGAGCTTGGCTGAACCGGAGCCCTGGGCTCCCTTCATCTTCTTGGCATTTTCATCAGTTTCAGATCCTGACAGAGACATGGCCGGTTCCTACCAGCCACCAGAGAACAGATCGAACGCCTGGTTGCTCTGATACCACTTGTCGTTGCCAAACCTGAAACCTAGCTCGAGATGAACACGAACAGAGAGAGTTGGACACTGAATTTTGGTGCTGCGTGCAAATGTGCAGCTTTTCTGTTTTTCCTTTATTCCTTATATACTGACCAAGCAGTATCCTAACTGAAAGACGGGAAAGAAGCGAGCAAAGCGGAGTACATGACCGTGCCATCCCACGGTCCTCTACTTGCCCACTAGCGCCGCTATGATCGTGGAGATCATGCCATCCCATGACCCGGCCATAGCGGCGAGCTAAACTAGCTAACAACTAACAGGAACTTGACCCGGCGATGGACAGAATCCCATGCTCGGAGCCGTTGCTTATTTGCTGAAAAACGAACACTGAAGGTGTTCTCTGAACCTAGACTACGACAGCAGGATTAACTGAAGTTTGTGACTTCATTTATATCCTTTTGGAATTTGGAGCGCCTCGGCTGCTGCACTGGTCTTGTATATCTTGATCACGCCGTCGGTGTCAAAGTCCTCCACGGCAAAGCCGGCCGCGGCTCACGTGATGATGACTACGGTGGGTTTGTTCTTTGTTGTCTGAGCTCTGAAGTAGTGTCGAACCATCTCGCCAGGCGTGTACGTTTGATCTGATGAACATGTAGGCGCGAGCTATTGACTCGATGCCTCTTTCTCTGCTCTTTTCTCCTTTTCTTTTGAGGCCCGTGAAACGCATCAGCGACTCAAATCGCTATCTTTCTCTCTTTCCAAAGTACGGAGCACCTTCCATGCAATGCAAGGCCAACCCTCCAAATCGCTTTTTTTCCTTTCCTTGAAACTTGATCCACATGCGAGTCAAAGCAGTATTATCTGGTACGTAACTCCTCCGATCTCTTTCCCTGCTTGATGCCACGTTGGAAGATTGGGCCTTGAGCTAGTGCCGTGATATTTTTGGTTGATCACTGGTATGTAGATTTGATTCTTGGAAAGTACGGCTGCCTTTTACTCTTGTTCATGTTTAACTCGGACATGAATTGTATCATATCGACTCGAGGTCTGCCTTTGTTTGGATTCGCGACCTTGCCCAAATACAAAACTTGCTGTAGTGCGCGAGCCGCCGACGGAGATCTAACCATTGGAATTGCCTCAAATTGGTTGGAGGGCTTCAGGATTGTATTCCGCAAGTTTCCACCAGAGGGATCTTCGAATTGATGTCTGAGTCGACCTGATAATTATGTTCCCAAAGTCGCGAGGAGTTTCGTCAGGTTTCGACAGGGATTCAGTGTTTGAGTCGCCGACGGAGATCTAACCGTTGGAATTCGATGCGCTTTGAACAGCTGTAGAAAACTCGATTGCGCATCTTTTCACCGAAGGGATCCTCGAGATGAGTTCCGAGTCGCCGTCGGTGATGTCCGGAACACGGACCTTGCTGCTGTCCTTTAACCCGCGGGTGAGGGGCGTTGTCGAAGTTGAGCCCCGAATCCCACGGTCGAATTTTTCCATACTTTCTCCTCGACCTTTGAGGTAGATCTTGGTGTAGATGTAGATGTTAATACCGCCGAATTGTTTAGACCGGCGCGACGTCGAAGTCGCCGAGATTGTTGATGAAGGGATCCCGCCCAGATCATGATTCCAAGCGCCGCTAGCCCCACGGAGGGCGCCAACTGTCGTGAGATTATCACGGCAGATGTCATCGCATAATGACTTGTGAGATCGTAGAACTTAGGCGACGTAGGATCTTCCGGGAGCGAGATTGCACACATGAGAGCGATTTATACAGCTTCAGGCCTCGGGAAACATCGTCCGGTAAAAGCCCTACATGTTGTTTGTGGCTAGATGTTATTCCGTATGCCGATGAGCGATTCGCCGATGAGGCGGCTCTCTCTGTTTTGTTGTATCTAGTCTATTGAGATCTGAGAGCTTTTGGTGCGCCTTGCCCCTCCTTATATGGGTGGAAGGGGCAGGCTTACATGTGGTGTCCTAGTAGGATACAAACTAGGGTTTCTATTACAAGTCGGTTCGTGGAGTCCTTGTGCGACTCAAAACGTTAAGTCGCCTTGTTGGGCCTTCTCCATGTTGGGCCGCATTTATCATATGTCAGGATATTCGTATCCTATATCCTCGACACCTTCTTCCTCAGCTCGCTCTCCGTTTATAGACCTCCACTCTTCTCATTCTTCCTCAACTCGCTGTCCGTTTTGAAACCTCGAAAACGGTCTTCGAGCTACCAAAAGACTCGAGTAGTGGTTTCATGCTTCTCCAAATCACATCTGCAGCTTAATTGCTACACACATCCTGAAGATACATGGAGAAACTTAAAACAAGAAACCACACCGAGCTCGCAAGCCTCCGTAGCAAATATATTTTGCCAAATTCTTCGTACTGAGGCTTGCTCCATCTTGGACAGTGTCACCGGAATAATTCACAATCTAATACAAAACCAATAGAACATTTCATGAGTTGCTAATACAAATCACAAATCAAAACAGAGCACAATTGACCGAAATAATTCATAATATAATATAAAACCAATAGAACATTTCATTAGTTGCTAATACAAATCACATATCAAAACAGAGCATCTCTAGTTCATGAGATCTTGCCTATGCCGGGAGAATATGACATATAAAGACAGAGCACAATTGATGAACAATCTAATAAAAACCAATAGAACGTTTCATGAGTTTCTAATACAAACCACATATCAAAGAGCATCTCTAGTTCATGAGATCTTGCCTATGCCGCTGCAGAATATGACATATAAAGACAGAGCGATTTAGACCTCATATTTTCTTCTCTGTGGACGGCGCCTCTAGATCGGCCACCTCCTCCTCCGTGGACGGCGCCTCCAGATCGGCCACCTCCTCCTCCGTCGACGGCGGTCTCCAGATCGGCCTCCGTTGACGGCGGATCCGCCAACACTGCTGCATCACCTCCTGACGAATGATCTGTACTAGCTCCGCGAGGCCCAGAGGACGCCGGGAGGAGATCAGCCTGACGCGCTCCAACACCTGCCGTGTCACGGCCGCCTCCAGATCTGCCTTAGCATCACGAACGGATGCAGCTACCCAAGTGCGGCCGCTATAGCCGCGGCGGCGATGGTGGGATCTATAACGCCGCAGAGGAAGCCATGAGAGAGTGAGGAGAGTAAAAAGCTACAGTGTGCGGCGGCTAGGTTGAAAGATAGACAGAGGGAGTGAGAATGAGACTGATGACTTACTCTGTCGGCAGTACATTTATAAGCACCCAATTGGCAACGACATTTTATATAACCGTTTCCATTGGATACTTATTACTAATAAGTTGCTGCATACAACCCTACTGCATATAAGTTCACAACTACTATATTCTACTGATTTCCGTAGCTGCATACGAACCTAGTACATTCTACTGATTTTCAAAGTACATACGAACCTAATACATTCAACTGATTTCCATAGCTGCATACGAATCTAATACATTCTACTGATTTTCATAGCTGCATACGAACCTAATACATTCTACTGATTTTCATTGCTACATACAAGTTCACACCTAACAAACACACAAACACACAAAATCATTCTAGCAATGCTCACAAGAACATTTAACTGAGCTATTTCTTCCCCTTTCTGCCATTCCTTTCGCCCAGTAACAACAGAGTCAGATTTCGTCGAACAGTTTGTTGAGCTCCATGCCAAACCAGCTAGAGCAGCTGCAGTGTGCGCTTCATCTCCATGTTTGCCTTCCTGACTATCAAGGCTACATTTTGCAGCTCTGCAGCTTCCACTTCGACGCGATTAGCAAGCAGCATCTCAACATAATCTTCAATCCCAAAAAAAATCACAGCTCCCAGAATACTCTTTGCCCCTCCCCTGTTAAATGGTAAATCGAATCCAGAGCCAAATCAGCATCACACAGAATAGAAATCAATCAAAACTGGTCGAAGCGTAGAACTAACCCTGTGATTTGGACACTTGAAGTAGATCCGGCATGGGTTCAATTCCGAACGCGACACTCGACGAATCGCGTTTCTACAGCGGCAGCAAACGCACTTCACAAGCGGCAGATCTGACCCGGCCCCGGCGCGCAGGAGGAGGACGCCATCGATCTCCCCGACGATCTCATGCTCTTGGCCATGGAGGACACGAGTGCAGAGTAGAAACAAGCTGGAGCAGAGGATAAGGGCGAATCGACAGTCTTTTATAATTTCCAAGATATAGTCCTAAGAAAGAAAATTTATATATGCAACCTCGCCAACGGTTGTACAAAATTGTCCGATGACATTGAAGTACAAGTCGCACACGGAGTTACCGGAACCTCCGTTACCAAGATATTGGCAACGGTTAAAAGTTTGCGACCGTTGCCTACGATTGACGGGACACGGGCCAGCTTGCCTGGCGGGGCGGGTTTTCTCACGCGGAAAGGTCGATTTTCCGTCGCCTAACTCGTGACGTTTCTATAGAGGGGTATCCGATGTGTCGTTTTGTACTAGTGCGAGGACGACGACCAGATCAACAGGTTGGACTGCGCCACTTGTTTCACTACAAGTGCGCCAGGCGGTGGATCGCTGACGGGAGACCGCTTGGCCCCACTTGTTTCACTGCATTACTCATGTGTGATATATTTCTATATTGTACATGTGTCTGCAGTTATGAATGGTGTGTACATATTATATGGGTTGAACTATTTATATTCATACTAGGCCGCACGTCTGTACTGATTGTTGCGTTGTCGTTTGTTTAATGGATGGATTGCAGATACATTGTCTTATTTAAATATGTTGGATTATTATTATTTTAGTATTTTTTGGTCATTGATCCACCACGTAATGTAAAAATGTCCCGTCAAAATAGGAACATGATTTCATGTAAATAATAATTTATTGTGCATGCATGTGTTCATAGATAAATAAATACAAAAGTTACCATGAAGGAAGTAAAACATAGTAAAATTGACAACTTTTATCTACTGATAGGAAGAAGGTACAACAATACTAAAGTTGAATAAACATAATGTCTAAATTTAAATTTTGTTAAATTGGGCCGAGCCCGTAAAGCCCACCAGTCAAGCCAGCTTCCTCTCCCAATAGTTTCTAAAAATTAAAAATCTCCCTCCTAATCCCCTTTCTTGCATTAAGAAACAAGGGGGGGGGGGGGGGTCCCCCTCTTGCAGTAAGCTATGTGATTTTTATTAGGCTTGATTTCATAAAGATTAGTCAGATTTCCACTTCCAATTATAATTAGTATAACTTCTCTACTAAAGTTTAGATGAGATTTCCTTTTCTGCTCAACGAAGGTGAAATGAATGAGGTAAGGAGCTGTTCCAGTCATGCTCCTAGGATTTACCCTACACCACGCCTATACTTGAGGTGGGCCGGGAGGGGACGGGAGGCGGCCGCTCGCCGGAGCATCGCGAAGAAGATCAAGATGACTACCTTCAGGGAGTTACACAGCCAGCAGGCTCCGGACGATGACGCGGAGTGCACGGTCTGTCTGGAGGAGTACGAGGACGACGACCAGATCACTAGGTTGGACTGCGGCCACCTGTTCCACTATAAGTGCGCCAGGTGATGGATCGCCGACGAGAGACCCGCTTGCCCCCTCAGCATCACTCATGTGTGATATATTTCTATATTGTACGTTGTGTGTGCACTCATGACGAGTGTGTACATATTATGATGTTGAACTATTTATATTTATACTAGGCCGCACGTATGTACTCATTGTTGCTTTGTCGTTTGTTCAACGGATGGATTGCAGATACATTGTCCTATTTAAATACGTCGGATTATTATTATTTTAGTATTTTTTTCTGTCCCCCGCGTAATGTAAAAATGTCCCATCAAAATAGGAACATTATTTCATGTAAATAATAATTCATTGTGCATGTGTTTATATATAAATAAATATAAAGTTCCTTTAAAGGAAGTAAAACATAATAAATTTGACAACTTTTTCTACTGATAGGGAGAACGTACAATAACTAATAAAGTTTAATCAGCATAATGTCTAAATTTAGTTTTTATTAACTTGGGCGGAGCCCGTAATGCCCACTAGTCCAGCCAGCTTCCTCTCCCAATCGTTTCTAAATAATAAAAATCTCCTCTCTGAAACTCCTTTCTTGCAGTAAGGAGGGGGGTGGCCCCCCTCTTACAGTAAGCTCTGTCATTGTTACTTTACTAAATTTTAGATGAGATTATATTTTCTGCTCAACCACGGCGAAATGATTGTGGTAGAAATTGGCGTTTGTGCCGGAGGAGCTGTTGCAGTCATGTTTAATACGGTTAGTCACATTGCGCAAACTATTCTATTTTGCATTCACTCGAGGTTGGGGATTGAGGGTGCTACGAATTTCCATGATCATTTAGGATGTTTACTTGTGGTTTCGCTCTAATTCGTCTGTCTGATTGACCTATCAATGCATTGGTTTGATAGATCAAGTATTCAGGTCGACGTTTGTTGCAGCCAAGGGACTTTGATACTGCATGTTTATGTTCTGTGATGTTTGTTGATAGGTTGCAGGCTTATTAAATTACTTGCGCAATGCATATATTTTTCTCAACTTCCTATTTTAGTTCAGTGCGAGTACATTTTGATGGAAATTTATTCATCACAATTATATAAAGAAAAGAATCAAACATAATGGTTTTTTTGTGGATTTGGCAAACATAGATAATATGTATATGTCGGAGCAGCGCTGCAGATGGGACAGTGAGAGGAGAATGGAGCAAGGGGAACTCTGAAGCAAAAAATGTAGACGGGACAAAGGAGAGAATGAGTTATTTGAGTGGAAGTGAGGTGGGAGTTTTAGGGACTAGACACATATGAATGCTGAGAAATACATATGATCTTAAATGGCAGATGGAAATGGGATGTTGCAAGTAATTAACTCTCAAAAATACTTCATTTGTTTCCACATCAGTGTCTAGGCGGCATATCTTACCTCCGGTGGCTTGTTTCTGTAGTAAGATGACCGAACGTAGCAAGTTATGGCCCGGAAATCCCTTTTAGAGCTCGGGCGCTAGTGCACCCGCTCTTTTCAAAAAAATTGAAAAAAATTAAACGAGTTTCAAAAAAATACTAGGTGATGTATATGCATGTGCTCTACGTACGGTACAGATTATTTGTGAAAACAAATCGTATTACGAGCTACATAAAAATAACAAATTTCGGGAGCATCAACAAGTACAATAGTATGGATTTTCTGTCAGAAATTTATCTTTTTTCTGTAGGCCATAAAATTTATTATTTTCTTGCGAAATTTCTTGCGTAGCTACTTAACATGTATATCTTGTTGTGTAAAAAAATGCAGATTTTTTTGAAGCAAAAAAGTACGATTTTCAAAAAATTCAAAAAAACGGGAGCAGTGTGCCCGAGAGCCAAAACTCCCCTTCCTGTATGGCCCTCCATTACAACATTTGCAGCTTGATCTACCAAAGTGTATATTTGGCAAGTTCATTTATCGTGGATGAATTTTACTGCATAATTACTAGACTGGTCGCTCCCTAAGATATGTCAACGACCAAAATGAAAACAATATGTTGATGAATCATCTTAGTTATATTTTTTCAGTTAATACCACACATTAGAAATTAACATGGTTACCATATAATGCATAGGAGTGATCACTGGAGACCTATTGCTCCAAAGTAGTACTACTTGTTTGGCCATGGAGAGAGTCTGCGGGCTCGGCCGCGGCGGTCATTGATTCTGGATTGGGCGCCGCATGATTGCCGCCAGAGTGCCGATGAACGCCGCTCTGACTCTGAGAGACACTCTGCACAGGGAGCACTGTTAGTCAAAGTCTTGCACGTCGCCGGGTGATGAAGGAAGGGTGGCGTAGGTTTCACGGTCCTTTGCGCAGAAAAACAGCAGGTTCGGACTTCAGACTTCTGACGGACAATATAGTCAGGTCTATTTCGGAGAAAAGAAAAATGCGTACACTGGATTATTCTGGCTGACTGGATGTTGCGCACAAAGACTTGGAAAAAGTCATAATAGAAAAAGTCTCCATCTATAGGTCCATAAAACGGCAGAAACAGAGTTGGGGAGACACCAAATTAACTCCCCCAACTCAGTAGTTAGTTATTACAAATGGAGATTTTCATTTCAGCGGTGCTCGGTGAACTCGCAACAAGGTCCATGAGTTTCATCATCAACCAATACTCCAAGCCACCGGTGCAAGATATGGAGATTAACCTGGAGATGATTTTACTCCGAGCGCAGGTTATCGTCGACGAGGCCGAGGGGCGTCTCGTCACAAACCAGGGGATGCTTCGGCAGCTGAGCATGTTGACGGATGCCATGTACCAAGGCTTCTTCGCGCTCGATACACTCAGGTACAGAGCTTTTGAAGAAGATGACGCTGGAGGTAATAAGGTTCTGAATCCCTCCTGGGCTCTGTCCAAATTCAGCTCTGCAAAACGACTCTGTCTATCTAGCAGTAGCACAGAAACTTCACAAGAACTTGTAGCTGAAAATATCCTTGACAGTTTGAGAACCATGATTCTTCATGCCAGTGAGTCAGTAATGTTATTGAAAACATATCCCCGCCTGCACCGCCAGCCTAACAGCATGCATATCTTGCTCGGAAATTGCATCTTTGGCCGCCAGATGGAGATGGAGCTGATCCTCCACTTTCTGTTGCGTGCACAACCTTACAGTAGTAGGCTTGGCAGGTTTGATGTCCTTCCAATTGTTGGTCCACGTTGTTGTGGGAAGAGTACCCTAGTTGCTCGCGTCTGCAACGACGAAAGAGTCCGTGATCATTTCTCACATATTGCCTTCTTTACGCACGGTACATTCAGAGATGAAGATATTGACATTTTGACCGACCGTTGTGCAATGCAACATGAGCAGAATAAGAAATTGCTAATTGTTTTCGAGGTAGGTTGGGAACTCTATGAAGATTTGTGGGAAAAGTTGTATTCTCTCTCTAGAAAGTGCACAACAGGTGGTAGTAAGATTATAATCACAAGTCAATCAGACAAGATCGCAAAGCTTGGGACTGCACAGACTATGCATCTGAAGGATCTGCCTCATGAGGCATTCTGGTATTTCTTCAAGGTGACTACATTTGGAAGCACGGATCCTAATATGCACCCAAGACTAGCATATTTAGCAATGCAGATATCTAAGATGCTGAATGGATCTCTGATGGCTGCAAACGACATTGGTGGCCTACTTAGAAGTAATTTTTGCATCCAGTATTGGTGCAAGATTCTGAAATTCTGTAGAGAGTCTGCAGACAAATATAAATCAATGCATGATGAGCACCCTTGTGATATGTTGACTAAAAAACCTTTGTATCTTCGAAGACTGGGTAGAACTACTGAAGATGTTTTTATTTCTAGTCACTACCAAACATGCTCTTCTCAAGAGGAACTTCCGGGGATAACACTGCAAGACGTGTTGTATGGAGGCGTCAAACCAAAGGGGACATTTAAAGCCCTTGCATGGAAGTCCCCATTACCGCCTTACCATTGCTACATCCATATGTGTCAGATTAAAGCCCTGCAAACTAGACTTGTCAAGAAGAGGCGCTCTCCTAATAATAGCGGTATTAGACATGCTTAATGCTGTAGATGCAAGTCTCATATCATGTTTTTATCATATCCTTATATATAAATGTATATTTTTTACTTGTAGAATAAGTGATGATATTGTGACACACAATCTTTTTTTAACAAGTGCATTGTATGAGCTGTCAACGGTGTATTGTCAGTGGTTTTGGTCTTAGCTTAGCTCAGAGGAAATATGCTCCAAAATGGAGATATAGTGCAGTTCCAAGGATAGTTCCTTAGGAATTATGCCGGGATATTATTTGAGGGTGCCGTGAGCTTTCTTGATCATATAATATTGTTATTACAATCATTCATGATCATAGCCGACAAGCAGGCCGGCACCGACTCATGTAGAAACCCTCTCGACTCACCATTTGAGCTAACACATGCTCTATTCTATTGCTCTCTCGATCAATTTTACAAACTTTAAAATCAGGAGAGAACCTGAGCAACTCCTGGATATCCTGAAAGATGCTCCAGTATGCGGACCTGTCCGGAATCTTAGAGTTTATAACCTGTACAGCACGAAGACAATCAGTACCAATGATACCTAAGGAGCGCTGGAGGTTGATCAGGTGTCGAAGACCATCCACGCAAGCTAATATCTCAGCTTCTTCTGCACTAGAACAATAGCAAATGAACTTCCATTCAGTCAGCACCGCATTGCCTCTTTCATCCCAAATGATTAAACCACTGCCAGTATTTTTAGATATAGCACCCCACCCGGCGTCGACATTTACCATAAGCCCTCCTGGTGCCGGTGGCCGCCATACCGGTGATCTTAGCCACGGGAGAACTTTTTGCTGTCGAATAGAGATCTGAGAGAGTAACCACTGTACTCTTATAGAGAAGCCGGGACAAAGACCTGCTAACTGGCGAGGAGAAATTGGCAACTTGATGAAAGATAAGAGTATCTCCACCGGCATCCTGAAAATTTGTCCGCTTCACATGTGCATCACATAGGGGGAGGGGATGGGCCCAGCGGGCAGCCACCAAACTTAATAAAAAAATATAACAAACTTAAACAAATGGTTTAAAATTTCACTCAAAGTGTGTTGATATTTTACAAGATTTTGAATAATAATTAAACTTAAACTAGCGTCGCCGGAGACCCTAATCTTACCTAACCCTACTCGTTGTCGACCTCGTCCCACTCGTTGTTGTCGCCGTTGTCATCGTCGCTGATGTAGACGACGGTGGAGGAGAAGGAAACACAAGTGGATGAGCAGGCGTCCGATGCGCGATGGTCGAGTTGGAAGCGCCGCCGCCACTCGAGGAGGAGGCCACCCACTGACCTATGGGCCTGGTGGAGACTGAGGCGAACTGAACAAGGCTAGACGCTAGGGTTGATTTGGAGCCAAACGGACGAAAGATGACAAGCACTCTATTTGACACCAGGGTGCAGAATAGTTATTCTGCACCCCGCCTAGTACCGAGCCGCGCGACTTGCGGCTGGCGCGCCCCTCCAGCGAGCCCGCACCCGATCGATTGCATGCGACGTAAAAAAGTTCCACATGCGACCAACAACTGACGTTAGTAACGTGGGGTCAACGTAATTCAGTCCGTAAGATGATACGATCCCTAGTCAGCCCGGATGCTTTGACTCGTGAGGTATTTCCGCAACGGCTGACGTAGGAATTATGACAGCTGACATAAAAATTCGAACATGTCCACTAATTTATCCTGCGCGTGTTCATTCAGCCGCCTAACAACATAAGAATTTGTTAACTTGCTTTTTTAGCTAATCAACGTAAGAACTAATGGCATGTTTTGATATGACAACGGTTATGTGCTTGCAAAAAATTGCCGGCCTGTTTACACGCCCTTAATAAGATACTAAGAAGGCTTAAATGTGCCAGCAAAAATCACGCCATGGCCTACTGCACCGTAAAATCAAGAACCAACGGTGCATTTAGAATCTAGCAACTTCAAAACTACAAAAGATTTCGCAAAAAAAAAATACAAAAGATTTAGTAAGAAAAGAATACACATAATATTTGTGTATACCCAGTAATTACATGTGAAGCCTAGTGGTATACACCATTCAAAACAGAGATAATTATAGCTCATGCATGAAGCATGATAAACCCTGACAAAAAAACTATATAATGCCGTCGATGCCGACTTCATATCACTTCATTTGATGAACGGCGGAGGGGAAAATATGCAGCAGGCAATGGGTAAATACAACGGTAATATATCCCTGTTTCTTCCATGCCAACAAGGCAACAAGATATCCGAAAATTGAGGATCTGGATAGCGATATGCTTTCCAAAGAGTGCTGCACAAGGAAAAAGAAAACACATCACATACCTAATGTACTACATGTGATCAAAATCCATATAGAAACACATCGTCAGCGATGCATATAAAAGATGGCACAAAGTACTACATGTGATCCATTGAAAGTAAGTGATAGCAGGTTGCCCTCCATCAATTTTCAGTTTTTTAATGTAACAATTCGAGGCCAAATATCCCCGGGTTCATTAAAAAAAGTTGGACTATTAAACTTGTAGTTCAGCTAAGCCCGAATCAACTGATCGAATACTCAATGCTTCGCCTCTGCATTGGGGACGTAATTTAACAAAAATGAGCTAACTAAATTTCTTACATGATCTAACTAAAATCGGGCAGACACTTACGACAGTGTGATGACCATCTTGACAGCCCCAAAGAAACTTCTTTTTAAGAACTAATCCCGAAGTAGCATATGAAGCGGGTTTTTTTATTGTTTGACCAAAAGCAATGAGGCAACAAAACGATCTTAACAGTATGAAATAGTATGTTATTACCATGTATTGGCATCCAGCACAAGGGGGAGATTTACATGTTATTACCACGTATTGGTAACTCCAATTATAGCATGCCATGAAATTGCACATCATACTAAAGAAAACAGCACAACATGTAGTTTATGAAAGCACAGCATGAGCTCCATGGGCTTCAGGAGAACGACGACATATGATGCAGTAACCATTCTTGGCACGTGTACTCCACTTAACATTACTGGGAACATAACTAACATGATAAGCGACGTAATTTCACAAGTTGCTTTCATACACAGAAGATCAGAAAAATAACGATCTAGACCAGTACAAAATTATGTTCAGGCATATGAACGCACAAGAAAGTAACTGCAGAATGTTGATTGGAATATGTCAGGCATAAGAAGTAACAAACACAATTAGAGCCTACCATAATCTAGCATGGCCAGAAGACCTAAATGCACATTTATATGAGAGTTGGCTACTTCATTTTCTTTTGTCAGGAGAGAGCTAGCTATTTCTGTACAAAATTCAGCATTCATTTAATTAATAAGCTTCTGTTCCGCCACAAATGAACTGACAAGTTTCTACTCAAACTGCAAGTTCTTCCGTTCTGTATGCTCAAACAACTTACAAACTAGGAGTTGCATCTTGCAAAATAAAACGCAGACAAAAACACTGACGCACCCGTTAGTTGGCATCACTAATTAACGAAACAATATATTTGCACTGAAAATGTATGAAACTGGAAATCTGCTTACAGACTCCATGATTTGTCCACTGAACAAATTCAGCAAAACAGTTCAATATATCAAAAGGAATCTATTTTTTTTACGGGCTGCTTAGTACCTACATACATCGAGGAGTCATAATGACATGATCTCGACTTGGCAAGTAGTGATAAAAAAAATATTGAAATGAGTAGGATAACATATGAGACTGAATCAAGACTGCAGAATTAAATTCATTAGTGCAATGACCATCGTAATTTATATACCCATTTCCAAAGAGTCAACTTGCGCCTGGCAGTATTTAACTTGAGGGCAGAACTATATGTAGGGCTTGTATTTCTAGCTGTGGAACTCTAGGTTGACAGCAATGCAAATCAATACTATACCACAAAACCTCAAATTTAAATCTGCAACACAACCTGAACTAGAAAAAATATCCCTGGATTAAGGCTGGAGCTCACCTCGGGTGACAACAGGCTAAGTACAACATGGACACAAACAACTGGGAGCTTCTCGTCTGCACAACATTGCCTCTCGATACTCGCTCTTCGTCTCCAAGTCCTTTGCATATATATTCTTTCGTCCCCCAAATGCTTGTAAGATTCCTGAAAGTTTAGTACTTGTCAGGCACAAACAAGGATTCTGATAAACTACACATTGGGCACAAGCAAGAATTCTTTTCAAAACTAACTACTGAATGAATTCAGAACCTACATCTTCATGTATCCCAGATTTCTCCCAAAGTATATCACTGTTATAAAAGTAATGCCCACTCCCAATGAATTCAGAACCCACGTCTTCATTTATCCCAGGTACAGACTAGCACATTCTCAACTGCCTAGCTGGAATCGCAGATTACTCACCAAAACAGCACATTCCCATCTCGTTTATGCTACAGAAAACTAGCGACCCATAAACTAACTCCAATTTGCAGATTCATGACTGTCTGGGTACGGCGGCGACAGGATCTTGCCACGGATGGCTGGAGTTCACCACGCCGCCATTGCCGCCAATCCGGCCGGAGGACCACACTGCCGCCAAGGAGACGGTCTGCCGGACTCGCGCACCCGCTCATCGTCGCCGGACGTGCTCGGTTAGAAACCTAGGAGGAAAAAAAATCAATAGCAGCTGGCTAGCTCCCAAACCCCACGACCGTCCTCTTATTTGAGAAAGAAATCTCCACAACGTACCTTGACGTCGAAGCCCGCAGCCGTGCTCCGCCCGCAGAGCAGCGCCGAGGCTGCCTCCCGCCCATCACGACGCCGACGCCACCCAGCGCCACCCGCAGTAACCGCACGCTGAGCTGCCCAACAACGAGGCAGCAGGCCGCTCCGCACGCAGCGGAATCCACGACGGTACCGCCGAGACCACCGCCGCTCACCCACGTCTCAAGTCGTCCAAATCCCAGATGCAGACGCCCGCCGTCGGCCACAATCCCCAGGTCCAACCGCTCGCCGCCCACGCCAAACCATAGCTGCCCTCCGCCAGCCGGTCGCCGCCAATCGCAATCGCTCGCCGAAATTGCAGAACCGCCGGCCGCACACGATGGACGGGGCTAGCTCATAAACGATACAGTAGTGGGCAGGGCGTGATTAGTGGGGAAAAGAACCGTCGATGTAAAAAAAGAAAAATTATAGCATCTCGAAGCGGAGCCCTCAAATTCGCCCCTAAACAGTGACCGGACAGCCCCAAAATTAGTGTCCTACAAGCATAACCCCCAAATAATCCCCCCAAAACTATATTGACATGCAACGTAGATCACAGGATAGATCATAGTTCAAAGATCATGCGAATAAACATAGTCCAAACCAGGTTCAAACATCCACGGACATAGTTCAACACAGAAATTAATCGGACACAGTTCATCGGAGACACCGGAGCGGAGAACCCGGCCGTCCTCCACTGCCGCACGTTCTCTTTGGCGACGACGACGTGCCCGGCGAACCCCGGCTTACATTCCAGCTCCCGTGCGTGAGATACGCCGGCTTCACGTTGAGCTTCCACCGCTTTCGCGACTACTTCACGTTGAGCTAGCACCGCTCTCGCGACTGCTTCACGATCCCGTTCGCGTGCTTGAGCGGCGCCCTCTTCACGTTCCCGAGCTTCGCGTTCCCTTTGCCGAGAACGTCATGCCTGTCGAGCCTGGCTCTCCGCTTGGCAAATCCTGTCCCTCTTCTCCGCATCCGGCGTGTAGTCGATGAACGGGCTATCCTTCAGGATGTCCCAACAATGGGTGAACTTCCACTCCGTCGACGCCGGCCTCCCCCAAAGTGCGTTGTACAGTAGGATGGCATTGTCCATCTATCAAAATGAAATAGGTACTCAACAAAAGTAGCTACGGGTTCCGGCATTGTACAAAATGGAACATCAAAAACTTACGGAACCCATTTGTGCCAAGCATCCGGCGAACTTGTTAATTTCCGCCACGATGCATTGCCATCTATGGCGGAGGGACTCCTCATTGCGGACAAGTTCCGAGTTAGCATTGAACACTTGACCGATCCACCCCCAAAATGAAGCACGGTGGTAGCTTCCGGTCTGAGGATCATCCGGGGTGGACAACCACGCATTGCACAACACCTTATCATCGCCGACGGAGTACATCGGCCCTCTCGCAACGGCCTACGGGTTCATCAAATCCCTACATTACGCATCCTACTTGTTTCTAAAAATGTACATTGGTGGAAGGAGGCGCAAACCTGCGGAAGCGCCGCCACTGTTTCGTTGGACGCGGCGGCGGCGGAACTGCAAAGAGCCGCCGCCACCGACCGAGAAGACGGCGCCGCGGCATCCGGCCCGGGGCAGCTGGCAATCTCCTCCTCCTCCTCCGCGAACGCATGCCAGTACAGCTCGGTCGTGGATTCGCTGCCGGAGCCGGCCATTGTCGAAGCTGCGGACGGAGCAGAGTGACAGTGGAGTGGAGTGGAAAGGGGATCGGAGGAGAGTGAGAGCTAGGGTTCCGACCGGGGTGGGGATTTTGTGGATATATGTGATGTGGTATTGGGCCGCGTCTGACATGGCGGCGCGTCTGGGCGCGTCCGGACCGCCCCAAACCCTCCCCACATATGGGCTGGGTTTGGGGTGTGCCGGACCGCCCGGGCGTTTCGGATGGCTTTGAGGGCCTCCTTTGGATGGTGGTTTTCAGCCCAAACCGCGTCCGGGCTGTCCGCCCGGACGTTTGGGCGGCCTTTGGGGGCTCCGGTTGGAGATGCTCTTACGGGCCGTGGTGTGGCCTCGACGTAAGGAAAGATTGACTGGGCCGCACCGGGTGCTATCGAGCCACGCGCTGGTCTGGTTCGCTCGAATCGGACCCGGGTGCAGAATTACTATTCTACACCCAGGGGGCTGAATAGAGCAGTTTGTCGTGATGGCAGTTTGGCGGGATGTCGTCGACTCTTCCGTTCCGGCGCGGCTATGGGCTGTTGGGAAGTCGTGCCTGACGTCCTCCGTCGTGCTTCCGAGGAACTGAAGGTGGGTAATCTTGGTGCGAGCTCCTTGAATAATTGTCGTTTCTTCCTTTCGATCCGGAGCACCGGTTTGGTGTTTTTTCTCATGGCCGACCATGGTGGCGAGGCAAAGGAGAAGGGCACACAGCGGAGTTGGAGGAAGTTTGGGATTTGGTTTGTGCTGCAACTTGTAGAGTACTACACGGTGGCCTTGTTTGCCTATTCCTCTCTAGATGGCAAGATTTGGCGTTTCTACAATATACTCTGTGGAGGCCCTTTCCGGAAATTTTTGTCTGCCTATATCGCCTTCTCGTCCCCAAATGGTGTGTCCCCGTTGGTATCAAGGTGGCCGACGATGGAGTCTCAAACCTGGAGGAGAGTATCAAGGTGGCCTTTTGTCCGTTCGGACAAAAATGGACATGGCCCGTCCGTTTGAGAGGACCGTTGAAGGTGCCCTTACTCCCTGTATGACCTGTCGCGTTAACTCCAGATGGATCTACATCTACCAAGCACTTCACTATGTTTTGTCGATTAGTAGACCAAAAGAGAGCAGCCACTAAATTCCTCCCAGCTAGTAATGGAGTAGCTAGAACGACTAAAGAACACAGCGACCCGAGAGCAAGTTGCCAATCCATACTTCCGCGGCACGTACGCACCAATGGCTACGAAACATGAGCCGCTGCACATCCTCTTCTTCCCCTTCTTCGCGCCCGGGCACCTCCTTCCGGCCGCCGACATGGCCGCGGTTTTCGCCGCCCGTGGCGCCAGGTGCACCATCCTCACCACGCCCGTCAACGCCGACATCATCCGCCCGGCCGTCGACCGTGCCAACGACGCCAATCTCGGTTCCCCACCGATCGATATCTTCCTGATCCCTTTCCCCGACGACGGCCTGCCGCCGGGCGTCGAGAACGCCATGGCCCTTCCCACGTTGAAGGCCGATTACCGCGCCAAGTTCATGCAGACGTCGCAGCTGGTCCGCCAGCCTTTGACCGGTTCTTGTCCGACCACCGCCCCGACGCCGTCGTGTCCGACAGCTTCTTCAGCTGGTCTGCGGACGCCGCCGTGGACCACGGCATCCCGCGCCTCGTGTTCACCGGCACCAGCGTCTTCGCGCGGTCCTGCAACGAGAGCACGCTGCGCAACAACCCGTTGGAGACGACGACGACGGCTTCCCCCGACGATGACGATCCTGATGCCCTCGTTTCGTTGCCGGGGCTGTCGCACCGTGTCGAGCTACGGCGGAGCCAGATGCTTGACCCCAGGAAGGAGCCGATGCCATGGGCGTTCTTCCTCAGCAACAACGCCGCCGACCAGAGGAGCTTCGGCAAGGTGTTCAACAGCTTCCACGAGCTCGAGCCAGACTACGTGGAGCACTTCCACGCCACGCTCGGCCACCGCGCGTGGCTCGTGGGGCCGGTGGCGCTCGCCGCCACCGAGGACATGGCTTCGAGAGGCACCAACGCGAATGCATTTTCGCCGGGCGACAGCTGCCTCCGGTGGCTAGACATGTTGGCGCTAGACTGACCTTCACCACCTCTCTCAGCAGTGTCCTTAGCCCGAGCCTTCTCCTCAACATCAAGAGACGATATCAGGTTTTCAACCGATATCTCTTGTCTCTTCTGTTTGAGAGTTGTGGCGAAGTTTCTCCATGAAGAGGGCAACTTTGCAATAATGCATCCAGCCACAAACTTGTCAGGTAAGGTACACTTAGCGTGCTCAAGCTCCTTAGCAATGCACTATATCTCATGAGCCTGTTCGACTACAGCACGGTTGTTAGCCATCCTGAAGTCATGGAAGCTCTCCATGATGTACAGTTCACTGCCAGCATCTGCTACACCGAACTTAGCGTTCAGTGCCTCCCAGAGCTCATTGGCATCTGTAATGTGCATGTACACATCAAACAGCTTGTTGCTAAGAGCACTCAGAACGAGTCCCACAAAGGCAGTATTGGTTTCCTTGAACTTGTTCTGATCCTCGTCAGATATAATTCCTTCAGGTAAACCCTCACTAGCCTCGAACACTTTCAGAGATCGCAACCACAGTGTGGTCTTGTATTGCCATCTCTTAAAGTCCACACCAGTAAACTTGTCCGGCCTCAGCGCATCGGATAGATGTCCCATGTTTAACTCAGGAAATTGCCTATAACACATATAAGGTTTTTGGATTGTTGGATTATTAGACATAATTTCCATGATTAATTCCAGAATAGTAAACATGATCGCAACAGCTACTAACATGTTAAACTCGAAAATACTAGACGTATTAATTAACATGAACAGCAGGCAGACATCTACAAACACAGCCATCGGAACGTGACGAACGTACCGAACGATTGTAGATGAATTAGTCGTTGGAGCAGTGACGGTAGCAGCTTGAGCGGCGACAGTAGCAGCTCGAAGAAGACGACGTTGGAGAAGAGTCGCCCGCGGACCCGGAGATCGTCCAGGAAGTCGAGCCGTGATGAAGAACTTGAAATCAGTCGCGCGGAGCGCTTCCCAAAAACCTTATTCGCCCTCTACCGTACAGGATCACAAGGACGAGCGGTTCCGGAGACCTGCTGTCCCGTTCGCCGGTGCACGCCGGCGCACGGGATGGAGTAGACTACGGTGGCGGCGCAAGGCACGAGATTGGCAAAACCTAGATTCTTTGGGGGTTTGCAGCGCACGACTTTATATAGTGCGGCTCGGGAAAACCCTAACGGGTACAACGTGGGCCAAGTCCACGTCGCGCACGTTTTAGGTCGGTTACAGTAGCCCACGATCCGGGAGCGACCCGAACTGACTAACTGTGACGCGTCCGTCCAAACCGTTTTTCCGGACTGCAAAAATAAAGCTCGGCTCGGCGAGATTCCCGCAACGCGGCGCGGCGCGTCGTGACGAGACGGGCGGGCGGTGCGGTGCGTGCGTGCGAGCGGCGGCGGAGGAGGAGGAGTGCGCACGAGAGAGCCTCTTGTTCTCACAAGCTTACCAAGTGTCACAACACTCCACCTTATAAGGTGGTGTTTGTCTCCTCCAACTAGCAATGTGGGACTAAACTTTAGCTCCCACTCCACTCCCATGTGTGCTGCCATAAATGGGCTTTTGAGATTTCTGAAATTGCTATTGGGCTGCCCAAATGGGCCCAATTTTAACAATCCCCCACCAGATCTCAAATCCCATTTAGAGATTTTGCCAAACCTCGTTTCTTGTTTATATACCAGTGTTTCAGCAGAGACTGTTAAGTTGAACTTCCGCCTAGAGCTTCAAGCTACATCTACCAGCAACTTGAACAATGGACGAACCTTGAATTGCAAGTTTGGTGCCAATAGACTTCACTCAAAGTCATAACCAGTACGTGGCTGCCAGTAGCCTACCCCGCGGGTGGAGCATATGCGTCATACTCCCTGGTCTCTTCATGAGCTTACTAGAGATCACCCAAATCTCATAGACTGCGACGTTTAACAGTCGGACTCATATAGGTGTGTTCTTTCAAGGTCGCTCTGTAGGATAGCACCTTTGCTACGAATAGCCAACAGAAACACATTAAGGCATATTGCCAACCTGCCTTACAGAATGTGAGAGTTATGCATCTTCCCACGGAGAGGGTTATAAAATAACTCTCCTCTGTTAAACCACTAGCTTGTTCTTCCCAGGTCCTAATTCACGGGATCTCCGATCACATAGGTTGGGTTACCACTATGGTGTAACGCTCACGGGTCTCAACCCCATCTCCCTCGATGCACTATCTATCACATTACGTGATAGTCCCTTCGTAAAGGGATCTGCCAGGTTTTTGTCTGTTTGAATATAACTAACAGTTATTACTCCGGAGTTTCTCATTTTCCTGACAGACTTCAAGCGTCTTTGACGTGTCTTGATGACTTCGCATTATCCTTAGCACTGTTCACTTTCATGATAACCGTTTGGTTGTCACAGTTCATAAGGATGGCCGGTAATGGTTTCTCAACCACCGGCAAGTCCATCAAGAGCTCACGCAGCCATTCTGCCTCAACAGAAGCTGTATCTAAAGCAGCAAGTTCTGCTTCCATGGTTGACCTCGTCAAAATGGTCTGTTTGCAAGACCTCCATGACACTGCGCCACCTCCAAGAATAAATGCATATCCACTTGTGGCGTAGAGCTCATCAACATCTGAGATCCAGTTCGCATCACAATATCCCTCAAGCACCGCAGGGTGCCCTGAATAGTGAATCCCATAACTCATTGTACCGTTCAGATAGCGCATGACCCTTTCAAGTGCATGCCAATGATCAATACCCGGGTTAGACATGAACCTGCTCAACTTGCTCACAGCAAAAGAGATATCAGGTCTCGTCGCGCTCGCAAGGTACATGAGTGAACCGATCACTTGAGAATATCTTAATTGATCTCTCGTTTCCTTTTGTTCTTTCTGAGTGTCACATCATAGGGTGTTGGAGAAGGCTTGCTGTCTATATAACCAAATCGGCTCAAGACCTTCTCAACATAGTGTGATTGCGTTAACGTAATCCCACTCTCATCCCTAATCAGCTTAATGTTCAGGATCACATCAGCTTGTCCCAGATCTTTCATATCAAAGCTCTTTGACAGGAAAGACTTGACCTCATTTATCACTATCATGCTTGTACCGAAAATAAGTATGTCATCAACATACAAGCATAATATAACACTATCGCCCCCACCATGGCGATAATACACACACCTATCAGCCTCATTAATGGCAAAGCCTGCAGAAGTTAAAGTTCTGTCAAACTTCTCATGCCATTGCTTAGGTGCTTGCTTCAGCCCATACAAAGATTTTAACAATTTGCACACCTTTCTCTCTTCACCTTTTACTACAAACCCATCAGGCTGATCCATATAGATTTCCTCTTCCAACTCTCCGTTAAGGAAAGCTGTCTTTACGTCCATTTGATGAACGATAAGACCATAGGAGGCAGCCAGGGAAAGTAGTACTCGAATGGTGGTGAGTCTAGCAACAGGTGAATAGGTGTCAAAGTAATCTTCGCCTTCGCGCTGGGTGTAGCCCTTGGCTACAAGCCGTGCCTTGTACTTCTCAATAGTACCATCAGGCCTTAGCTTCTTCTTGAACACCCACTTACAACCCACAGGTTTGCAGCCGTAGGGTCGTTCAGATAATTCCCAAGTTCCATTAGAAAGAATCGAGTCCATCTCATTATGGACAGCTTCTTTCCAGTCATCAGCATCAGGAGATGCAAATGCCTCTGCAATGGACGTGGGAGTATTGTCCACAAGGTACACAATGAAATCATCACCAAAGGATTTTTCAGTCCTCTGTCTCTTGCTCCTCTTGGGAGCTGATTCATTGTCATCCTTCTCAAGGACTTCCTCAACATGTGGTTGTTCAGAATGATCAACAGATGTACTAGGTTCAGCAAATATCTCAGAAGAAATTCTAGCAATGCTATGCATATCCTTCATAGGAAACATGTTCTCAAAAAATGTTGCATCACGAGATTCCAAAATAGTATCAACATGCATATCAGGTATCTCAGATTTAACCACTAAAAATCTATAGCAAATGCTCCGCTGAGCATAACCTAGAAAGACACAATCCACTGTCTTCGGTCCAAGTTTTCGTTTCTTAGGAATTGGAACATTGACTTTCGCCAAACATCCCCAAGTACGAAAATAAGAAAGTGATGGTTTTCTCCCAGACCACTCCTCGTAAGGTGTCTTCTCTTTATCCTTGTTAGGAACTCTATTCAGGACATGACACGAAGTCAACAAAGCCTCCCCCCACCATGCCTTAGATAAACCAGCAGTGTCCAACATGGCGTTCACCAAGTCGGTCAGCGTGCGGTTTTTCCTCTCGGCAACCCCGTTTGATTGGGGCGAATAGGGAGGCGTCCTCTCATGAATAATACCATGTTCCTCACAGAATTCATCAAATACATTGGAGAAATACTCGCCACCACGATCTGACCTAAGACGTTTGATCTTTCTCTCTAATTGATTTTCTACTTCAGCTTTATAGATTTTAAAGTAGTCTAAAGCTTCATCTTTAGTGTGCAACAAATATACATAACAGAACCTAGTAGCATCATCGATTAAAGTCATGAAATATCTCTTATCACCTTTTGTCAACACGCCATTCATCTCACATAGATCCGAATGTACGAGTTCTAGAGGTGCCAAGTTTCTCTCCTCGGCTGCCTTGTGAGGCTTTCGAGGTTGCTTAGATTGCACACAGCTATGGCACTTAGAACCTTTGGCAATGGTGAAAGTAGGAATTAAACTCAAACTGGAAAGTCTACTCATTAAACCAAAATTAACATGACATAAACGAGAGTGCCAAACATTAGCATCCGAATCCACACTGCCACAAATATGGTTTACTGACTTATTACAAAAATCCGATAATGAAAAGCGGAACAAGCCTCCGCACTCATACCCTTTACCAATAAATTGTCCAAACTTTGACACAACTACTTTATTGGACTCCAAGACTAATTTAAACCCATCTCTGCATAGAAGGGAGCCGCTAACAAGATTCTTGTTCATAGTAGGGACATGCTGCACGTTCCTCAGCTGCACGATCTTCCCGAAGTAAACTTCAGATCTACCGTGCCAACACCACGAACAGAAGCATGTGATCCATTCCCCATTAAGACGCTTGAATCTGCGACCTGATAAGAAGTGAACATAGAGATGTCAGCACATACATGAACATTAGCACCCGTATCAATCCACCAACATGGAGATTGAAATACTGAAAGCACAATCGGTAAATTACCGTACCCATCAGCATTGCTAGCGGTCACGACGTTGACATGCTTCTTCCCTTTCTTGTCTGCACGATCTGGGCAGTCCACAGAGAAGTGTCCGGGCTCTCCACAAGTGTAGCACTTTAGCTCAGATTTGTTCAGCATCTTCTTCTTCTTCTTGAAAGAAGTAGTCTTGGTAGGCATGTTGAAGGAAGGCTTGCTCTTTGCCTTGCTCTTGCCATGGTGAAAGTTCTTCTGCACCATGTTGGCGCTAGACTGACCTTCACCACCTCTCTCAGCAGTGTCCTTAGCCCGAGCCTTCTCCTCAACATCAAGAGACGCTATCAGGTTTTCAACCGATATCTCCTGTCTCTTGTGTTTGAGAGTTGTGGCGAAGTTCCTCCATGAAGAGGGCAACTTTGCAATAATGCATCCAGCCACAAACTTGTCAGGTAAGGCACACTTAGCGTGCTCAAGCTCCTTAGCAATGCACTGTATCTCATGAGCCTGTTCGACTACAGAACGGTTGTTAGCCATCCTGAAGTCATGGAAGCTCTCCATGATGTACAGTTCACTGCCAGCATCTGCTACACCGAACTTAGCGTTCAGTGCCTCCCAGAGCTCTTTGGCATCTGTAATGTGCATGTACACATCAAACAGCTTGTTGCTAAGAGCACTCAGAACGAGTCCCACAAAGGCAGTATTGGTTTCCTTGAACTTGTTCTGATCCTCGTCAGATATAGTTCCTTCAGGTAAACCCTCACTAGCCTCGAACACTTTCAGAGATCGCAACCACAGTGTGGTCTTGTACTGCCATCTCTTAAAGTCCACACCGGTAAACTTGTCCGGCCTCAGCGCATCAGATAGATGTCCCATGTTTAACTCAGGAAATTGCCTATAACACATATAAGGTTTTTGGATTGTTGGATTATTAGGCATAATTTCCATGATTAATTCCAGAATATAAACATGATCGCAACAGCTACTAACATGTTAAACTCGAAAATACTAGACGTATTAATTAACATGAACAGCAGCAGACATCTACAAACACAGCCATCGGAACGTGACGAACGTACCGAACGATTGTAGATGAAGTAGTCGTTGGAGCAGCGACGGCAGCAGCTTGAGCGGCGACAGTAGCAGCTCGAAGAAGACGACGTTGGAGACGAGTCGCCCGCGGACCCGGAGATCGTCCAGGAAGTCGAGCCGTGATGAAGAACTTGAAAGCAGTCGCGCGGAGCGCTTCCCAAAAACCTTATTCGCCCTCTCCCGTACAGGATCACAAGGACGAGCGGTTCCGGAGACCTGCTGTCCCGTTCGCCGGTGCACGCCGGCGCACGGGATGGAGTAGACTACGGTGGCGGCGCAAGGCACGAGATTGGCAAAACCTAGATTTTTGGGGTTTGCAGCGCACGACTTTATATAGTGCGGCTCGGGAAAACCCTAACGGGTACAACGTGGGCCAAGTCCACGTCGCGCACGTTTTAGGTCGGTTACAGTAGCCCACGATCCGGGAGCGACCCGAACCGACTAACTGTGACGCGTCCGTCCAAACCGTTTTCCCGGACTGCAAAAATAAAGCTCGGCTCGGCGAGATTCCCGCAACGCCGCGGCGCGTCGTGACGAGACGGGCGGGCGGTGCGGTGCGTGCGTGCGAGCGGCGGCGGAGGAGGAGGAGGAGTGCGCACGAGAGAGCCTCTTGTTCTCACAAGCTTACCAAGTGTCACAACACTCCACCTTATAAGGTGGTGTTTGTCTCCTCCAACTAGCAATGTGGGACTAAACTTTAGCTCCCACTCCACTCCCATGTGTGCTGCCATAAATGGGCTTTTGAGATTTCTGAAATTGCTATTGGGCTGCCCACTAATGGGCCCAATTTTAACAATCCCCCACCAGATCTCAAATCCCATTTAGAGATATTTGCCAAACCTCGTTTCTTGTTTATATACCAGTGTTTCAGCAGAGACTGTTAAGTTGAACTTCCGCCTAGAGCTTCAAGCTACATCTACCAGCAACTTGAACAATGGACGAACCTTGAATTGCAAGTTTGGTGCCAATAGACTTCACTCAAAGTCATAACCAGTACGTGGCTGCCAGTAGCCTACCCCGCGGGTGGAGCATATGCGTCATACTCCCTGGTCTCTTCATGAGCTTACTAGAGATCACCCAAATCTCATAGACTGCGACGTTTAACAGTCGGACTCATATAGGTGTGTTCTTTCAAGGTCGCTCTGTAGGATAGCACCTTTGCTACGAATAGCCAACAGAAACACATTAAGGCATATTGCCAACCTGCCTTACAGAATGTGAGAGTTATGCATCTTCCCACGGAGAGGGTTATAAAATAACTCTCCTCTGTTAAACCACTAGCTTGTTCTTCCCAGGTCCTAATTCACGGGATCTCCGATCACATAGGTTGGGTTACCACTATGGTGTAACGCTCACGGGTCTCAACCCCATCTCCCTCGATGCACTATCTATCACATTACGTGATAGTCCCTTCGTAAAGGGATCTGCCAGGTTTTTGTCTGTTTGAATATAACTAACAGTTATTACTCCGGAGTTTCTCATTTTCCTGACAGACTTCAAGCGTCTTTGACGTGTCTTGATGACTTCGCGTTATCCTTAGCACTGTTCACTTTCATGATAACCGTTTGGTTGTCACAGTTCATAAGGATGGCCGGTAATGGTTTCTCAACCACCGGCAAGTCCATCAAGAGCTCACGCAGCCATTCTGCCTCAACAGAAGCTGTATCTAAAGCAGTAAGTTCTGCTTCCATGGTTGACCTCGTCAAAATGGTCTGTTTGCAAGACCTCCATGACACTGCGCCACCTCCAAGAATAAATGCATATCCACTTGTGGCGTAGAGCTCATCAACATCTGAGATCCAGTTCGCATCACAATATCCCTCAAGCACCGCAGGGTGCCCTGAATAGTGAATCCCATAACTCATTGTACCGTTCAGATAGCGCATGACCCTTTCAAGTGCATGCCAATGATCAATACCCGGGTTAGACATGAACCTGCTCAACTTGCTCACAGCAAAAGAGATGTCAGGTCTCGTCGCGCTCGCAAGGTACATGAGTGAACCGATCACTTGAGAATATCTTAATTGATCTCTCGTTTCCTTTTGTTCTTTCTGAGTGTCACATCATAGGGTGTTGGAGAAGGCTTGCTGTCTATATAACCAAAGCGGCTCAAGACCTTCTCAACATAGTGTGATTGCGTTAACGTAATCCCACTCTCATCCCTAATCAGCTTAATGTTCAGGATCACATCAGCTTGTCCCAGATCTTTCATATCAAAGCTCTTTGACAGAAAGACTTGACCTCATTTATCACTATCATGCTTGTACCGAAAATAAGTATGTCATCAACATACAAGCATAATATAACACTATCGCCCCCACCATGGCGATAATACACACACCTATCAGCCTCATTAATGGCAAAGCCTGCAGAAGTTAAAGTTCTGTCAAACTTCTCATGCCATTGCTTAGGTGCTTGCTTCAGCCCATACAAAGATTTTAACAATTTGCACACCTTTCTCTCTTCACCTTTTACTACAAACCCATCAGGCTGATCCATATAGATTTCCTCTTCCAACTCTCCGTTAAGGAAAGCTGTCTTTACGTCCATTTGATGAACGATAAGACCATAGGAGGCAGCCAGGGAAAGTAGTACTCGAATGGTGGTGAGTCTAGCAACAGGTGAATAGGTGTCAAAGTAATCTTCGCCTTCGCGCTGGGTGTAGCCCTTGGCTACAAGCCGTGCCTTGTACTTCTCAATAGTACCATCAGGCCTTAGCTTCTTCTTGAACACCCACTTACAACCCACAGGTTTGCAGCCGTAGGGTCGTTCAGATAATTCCCAAGTTCCATTAGAAAGAATCGAGTCCATCTCATTATGGACAGCTTCTTTCCAGTCATCAGCATCAGGAGATGCAAATGCCTCTGCAATGGACGTGGGAGTATTGTCCACAAGGTACACAATGAAATCATCACCAAAGGATTTTTCAGTCCTCTGTCTCTTGCTCCTCTTGGGAGCTGATTCATTGTCATCCTTCTCAAGGACTTCCTCAACATGTGGTTGTTCAGAATGATCAACAGATGTACTAGGTTCAGCAAATATCTCAGAAGAAATTCTAGCAATGCTATGCATATCCTTCATAGGAAACATGTTCTCAAAAAATGTTGCATCACGAGATTCCAAAATAGTATCAACATGCATATCAGGTATCTCAGATTTAACCACTAAAAATCTATAGCAAATGCTCCGCTGAGCATAACCTAGAAAGACACAATCCACTGTCTTCGGTCCAAGTTTTCGTTTCTTAGGAATTGGAACATTGACTTTCGCCAAACATCCCCAAGTACGAAAATAAGAAAGTGATGGTTTTCTCCCAGACCACTCCTCGTAAGGTGTCTTCTCTTTATCCTTGTTAGGAACTCTATTCAGGACATGACACGAAGTCAACAAAGCCTCCCCCCACCATGCCTTAGATAAACCAGCAGTGTCCAACATGGCGTTCACCAAGTCGGTCAGCGTGCGGTTTTTCCTCTCGGCAACCCCGTTTGATTGGGGCGAATAGGGAGGCGTCCTCTCATGAATAATACCATGTTCCTCACAGAATTCATCAAATACATTGGAGAAATACTCGCCACCACGATCTGACCTAAGACGTTTGATCTTTCTCTCTAATTGATTTTCTACTTCAGCTTTATAGATTTTAAAGTAGTCTAAAGCTTCATCTTTAGTGTGCAACAAATATACATAACAGAACCTAGTAGCATCATCGATTAAAGTCATGAAATATCTCTTATCACCTTTTGTCAACACGCCATTCATCTCACATAGATCCGAATGTACGAGTTCTAGAGGTGCCAAGTTTCTCTCCTCGGCTGCCTTGTGAGGCTTTCGAGGTTGCTTAGATTGCACACAGCTATGGCACTTAGAACCTTTGGCAATGGTGAAAGTAGGAATTAAACTCAAACTGGAAAGTCTACTCATTAAACCAAAATTAACATGACATAAACGAGAGTGCCAAACATTAGCATCCGAATCCACACTGCCACAAATATGGTTTACTGACTTATTACAAAAATCCGATAATGAAAAGCGGAACAAGCCTCCGCACTCATACCCTTTACCAATAAATTGTCCAAACTTTGACACAACTACTTTATTGGACTCCAAGACTAATTTAAACCCATCTCTGCATAGAAGGGAGCCGCTAACAAGATTCTTGTTCATAGTAGGGACATGCTGCACGTTCCTCAGCTGCACGATCTTTCCCGAAGTAAACTTCAGATCTACCGTGCCAACACCACGAACAGAAGCATGTGATCCATTCCCCATTAAGACGCTTGAATCTGCGACCTGATAAGAAGTGAACATAGAGATGTCAGCACATACATGAACATTAGCACCCGTATCAATCCACCAACATGGAGATTGAAATACTGAAAGCACAATCGGTAAATTACCGTACCCATCAGCATTGCTAGCGGTCACGACGTTGACATGCTTCTTCCCTTTCTTGTCTGCACGATCTGGGCAGTCCACAGAGAAGTGTCCGGGCTCTCCACAAGTGTAGCACTTTAGCTCAGATTTGTTCAGCATCTTCTTCTTCTTCTTGAAAGAAGTAGTCTTGGTAGGCATGTTGAAGGAAGGCTTGCTCTTTGCCTTGCTCTTGCCATGGTGAAAGTTCTTCTGCACCATGTTGGCGCTAGACTGACCTTCACCACCTCTCTCAGCAGTGTCCTTAGCCCGAGCCTTCTCCTCAACATCAAGAGACGCTATCAGGTTTTCAACCGATATCTCCTGTCTCTTGTGTTTGAGAGTTGTGGCGAAGTTCCTCCATGAAGAGGGCAACTTTGCAATAATGCATCCAGCCACAAACTTGTCAGGTAAGGCACACTTAGCGTGCTCAAGCTCCTTAGCAATGCACTGTATCTCATGAGCCTGTTCGACTACAGAACGGTTGTTAGCCATCCTGAAGTCATGGAAGCTCTCCATGATGTACAGTTCACTGCCAGCATCTGCTACACCGAACTTAGCGTTCAGTGCCTCCCAGAGCTCTTTGGCATCTGTAATGTGCATGTACACATCAAACAGCTTGTTGCTAAGAGCACTCAGAACGAGTCCCACAAAGGCAGTATTGGTTTCCTTGAACTTGTTCTGATCCTCGTCAGATATAGTTCCTTCAGGTAAACCCTCACTAGCCTCGAACACTTTCAGAGATCGCAACCACAGTGTGGTCTTGTACTGCCATCTCTTAAAGTCCACACCGGTAAACTTGTCCGGCCTCAGCGCATCAGATAGATGTCCCATGTTTAACTCAGGAAATTGCCTATAACACATATAAGGTTTTTGGATTGTTGGATTATTAGGCATAATTTCCATGATTAATTCCAGAATAGTAAACATGATCGCAACAGCTACTAACATGTTAAACTCGAAAATACTAGACGTATTAATTAACATGAACAGCAGCAGACATCTACAAACACAGCCATCGGAACGTGACGAACGTACCGAACGATTGTAGATGAAGTAGTCGTTGGAGCAGCGACGGAGCAGCTTGAGCGGCGACAGTAGCAGCTCGAAGAAGACGACGTTGGAGACGAGTCGCCCGCGGACCCGGAGATCGTCCAGGAAGTCGAGCCGTGATGAAGAACTTGAAAGCAGTCGCGCGGAGCGCTTCCCAAAAACCTTATTCGCCCTCTCCCGTACAGGATCACAAGGACGAGCGGTTCCGGAGACCTGCTGTCCCGTTCGCCGGTGCACGCCGGCGCACGGGATGGAGTAGACTACGGTGGCGGCGCAAGGCACGAGATTGGCAAAACCTAGATTTTTGGGGTTTGCAGCGCACGACTTTATATAGTGCGGCTCGGGAAAACCCTAACGGGTACAACGTGGGCCAAGTCCACGTCGCGCACGTTTTAGGTCGGTTACAGTAGCCCACGATCCGGGAGCGACCCGAACCGACTAACTGTGACGCGTCCGTCCAAACCGTTTTCCCGGACTGCAAAAATAAAGCTCGGCTCGGCGAGATTCCCGCAACCCCCGCGGCGCGTCGTGACGAGACGGGCGGGCGGTGCGGTGCGTGCGTGCGAGCGGCGGCGGAGGAGGAGGAGTGCGCACGAGAGAGCCTCTTGTTCTCACAAGCTTACCAAGTGTCACAACACTCCACCTTATAAGGTGGTGTTTGTCTCCTCCAACTAGCAATGTGGGACTAAACTTTAGCTCCCACTCCACTCCCATGTGTGCTGCCATAAATGGGCTTTGAGATTTCTGAAATTGCTATTGGGCTGCCCAAATGGGCCCAATTTAACAATCCCCCACCAGATCTCAAATTCCCATTTAGAGATTTTGCCAAACCTCGTTTCTTGTTTATATACCAGTGTTTCAGCAGAGACTGTTAAGTTGAACTTCCGCCTAGAGCTTCAAGCTACATCTACCAGCAACTTGAACAATGGACGAACCTTGAATTGCAAGTTTGGTGCCAATAGACTTCACTCAAAGTCATAACCAGTACGTGGCTGCCAGTAGCCTACCCCGCGGGTGGAGCATATGCGTCATACTCCCTGGTCTCTTCATGAGCTTACTAGAGATCACCCAAATCTCATAGACTGCGACGTTTAACAGTCGGACTCATATAGGTGTGTTCTTTCAAGGTCGCTCTGTAGGATAGCACCTTTGCTACGAATAGCCAACAGAAACACATTAAGGCATATTGCCAACCTGCCTTACAGAATGTGAGAGTTATGCATCTTCCCACGGAGAGGGTTATAAAATAACTCTCCTCAGTTAAACCACTAGCTTGTTCTTCCCAGGTCCTAATTCACGGGATCTCCGATCACATAGGTTGGGTTACCACTATGGTGTAACGCTCACGGGTCTCAACCCCATCTCCCTCGATGCACTATCTATCACATTACGTGATAGTCCCTTCGTAAAGGGATCTGCCAGGTTTTTGTCTGTTTGAATATAACTAACAGTTATTACTCCGGAGTTTCTCATTTTCCTGACAGACTTCAAGCGTCTTTGACGTGTCTTGATGACTTCGCATTATCCTTAGCACTGTTCACTTTCGATAACCGTTTGGTTGTCACAGTTCATAAGGATGGCCGGTAATGGTTTCTCAACCACCGGCAAGTCCATCAAGAGCTCACGCAGCCATTCTGCCTCAACAGAAGCTGTATCTAAAGCAGCAAGTTCTGCTTCCATGGTTGACCTCGTCAAAATGGTCTGTTTGCAAGACCTCCATGACACTGCGCCACCTCCAAGAATAAATGCATATCCACTTGTGGCGTAGAGCTCATCAACATCTGAGATCCAGTTCGCATCACAGTATCCCTCAAGCACCGCAGGGTGCCCTGAATAGTGAATCCCATAACTCATTGTACCGTTCAGATAGCGCATGACCCTTTCAAGTGCATGCCAATGATCAATACCCGGGTTAGACATGAACCTGCTCAACTTGCTCACAGCAAAAGAGATATCAGGTCTCGTCGCGCTCGCAAGGTACATGAGTGAACCGATCACTTGAGAATATCTTAATTGATCTCTCGTTTCCTTTTGTTCTTTCTGAGTGTCACATCATAGGGTGTTGGAGAAGGCTTGCTGTCTATATAACCAAAGCGGCTCAAGACCTTCTCAACATAGTGTGATTGCGTTAACGTAATCCCACTCTCATCCCTAATCAGCTTAATGTTCAGGATCACATCAGCTTGTCCCAGATCTTTCATATCAAAGCTCTTTGACAGAAAGACTTGACCTCATTTATCACTATCATGCTTGTACCGAAAATAAGTATGTCATCAACATACAAGCATAATATAACACTATCGCCCCCACCATGGCGATAATACACACACCTATCAGCCTCATTAATGGCAAAGCCTGCAGAAGTTAAAGTTCTGTCAAACTTCTCATGCCATTGCTTAGGTGCTTGCTTCAGCCCATACAAAGATTTTAACAATTTGCACACCTTTCTCTCTTCACCTTTTACTACAAACCCATCAGGCTGATCCATATAGATTTCCTCTTCCAACTCTCCGTTAAGGAAAGCTGTCTTTACGTCCATTTGATGAACGATAAGACCATAGGAGGCAGCCAGGGAAAGTAGTACTCGAATGGTGGTGAGTCTAGCAACAGGTGAATAGGTGTCAAAGTAATCTTCGCCTTCGCGCTGGGTGTAGCCCTTGGCTACAAGCCGTGCCTTGTACTTCTCAATAGTACCATCAGGCCTTAGCTTCTTCTTGAACACCCACTTACAACCCACAGGTTTGCAGCCGTAGGGTCGTTCAGATAATTCCCAAGTTCCATTAGAAAGAATCGAGTCCATCTCATTATGGACAGCTTCTTTCCAGTCATCAGCATCAGGAGATGCAAATGCCTCTGCAATGGACGTGGGAGTATTGTCCACAAGGTACACAATGAAATCATCACCAAAGGATTTTTCAGTCCTCTGTCTCTTGCTCCTCTTGGGAGCTGATTCATTGTCATCCTTCTCAAGGACTTCCTCAACATGTGGTTGTTCAGAATGATCAACAGATGTACTAGGTTCAGCAAATATCTCAGAAGAAATTCTAGCAATGCTATGCATATCCTTCATAGGAAACATGTTCTCAAAAAATGTTGCATCACGAGATTCCAAAATAGTATCAACATGCATATCAGGTATCTCAGATTTAACCACTAAAAATCTATAGCAAATGCTCCGCTGAGCATAACCTAGAAAGACACAATCCACTGTCTTCGGTCCAAGTTTTCGTTTCTTAGGAATTGGAACATTGACTTTCGCCAAACATCCCCAAGTACGAAAATAAGAAAGTGATGGTTTTCTCCCAGACCACTCCTCGTAAGGTGTCTTCTCTTTATCCTTGTTAGGAACTCTATTCAGGACATGACACGAAGTCAACAAAGCCTCCCCCCACCATGCCTTAGATAAACCAGCAGTGTCCAACATGGCGTTCACCAAGTCGGTCAGCGTGCGGTTTTTCCTCTCGGCAACCCCGTTTGATTGGGGCGAATAGGGAGGCGTCCTCTCATGAATAATACCATGTTCCTCACAGAATTCATCAAATACATTGGAGAAATACTCGCCACCACGATCTGACCTAAGACGTTTGATCTTTCTCTCTAATTGATTTTCTACTTCAGCTTTATAGATTTTAAAGTAGTCTAAAGCTTCATCTTTAGTGTGCAACAAATATACATAACAGAACCTAGTAGCATCATCGATTAAAGTCATGAAATATCTCTTATCACCTTTTGTCAACACGCCATTCATCTCACATAGATCCGAATGTACGAGTTCTAGAGGTGCCAAGTTTCTCTCCTCGGCTGCCTTGTGAGGCTTTCGAGGTTGCTTAGATTGCACACAGCTATGGCACTTAGAACCTTTGGCAATGGTGAAAGTAGGAATTAAACTCAAACTGGAAAGTCTACTCATTAAACCAAAATTAACATGACATAAACGAGAGTGCCAAACATTAGCATCCGAATCCACACTGCCACAAATATGGTTTACTGACTTATTACAAAAATCCGATAATGAAAAGCGGAACAAGCCTCCGCACTCATACCCTTTACCAATAAATTGTCCAAACTTTGACACAACTACTTTATTGGACTCCAAGACTAATTTAAACCCATCTCTGCATAGAAGGGAGCCGCTAACAAGATTCTTGTTCATAGTAGGGACATGCTGCACGTTCCTCAGCTGCACGATCTTTCCCGAAGTAAACTTCAGATCTACCGTGCCAACACCACGAACAGAAGCATGTGATCCATTCCCCATTAAGACGCTTGAATCTGCGACCTGATAAGAAGTGAACATAGAGATGTCAGCACATACATGAACATTAGCACCCGTATCAATCCACCAACATGGAGATTGAAATACTGAAAGCACAATCGGTAAATTACCGTACCCATCAGCATTGCTAGCGGTCACGACGTTGACATGCTTCTTCCCTTTCTTGTCTGCACGATCTGGGCAGTCCACAGAGAAGTGTCCGGGCTCTCCACAAGTGTAGCACTTTAGCTCAGATTTGTTCAGCATCTTCTTCTTCTTCTTGAAAGAAGTAGTCTTGGTAGGCATGTTGAAGGAAGGCTTGCTCTTTGCCTTGCTCTTGCCATGGTGAAAGTTCTTCTGCACCATGTTGGCGCTAGACTGACCTTCACCACCTCTCTCAGCAGTGTCCTTAGCCCGAGCCTTCTCCTCAACATCAAGAGACGCTATCAGGTTTTCAACCGATATCTCCTGTCTCTTGTGTTTGAGAGTTGTGGCGAAGTTCCTCCATGAAGAGGGCAACTTTGCAATAATGCATCCAGCCACAAACTTGTCAGGTAAGGCACACTTAGCGTGCTCAAGCTCCTTAGCAATGCACTGTATCTCATGAGCCTGTTCGACTACAGAACGGTTGTTAGCCATCCTGAAGTCATGGAAGCTCTCCATGATGTACAGTTCACTGCCAGCATCTGCTACACCGAACTTAGCGTTCAGTGCCTCCCAGAGCTCTTTGGCATCTGTAATGTGCATGTACACATCAAACAGCTTGTTGCTAAGAGCACTCAGAACGAGTCCCACAAAGGCAGTATTGGTTTCCTTGAACTTGTTCTGATCCTCGTCAGATATAGTTCCTTCAGGTAAACCCTCACTAGCCTCGAACACTTTCAGAGATCGCAACCACAGTGTGGTCTTGTACTGCCATCTCTTAAAGTCCACACCGGTAAACTTGTCCGGCCTCAGCGCATCAGATAGATGTCCCATGTTTAACTCAGGAAATTGCCTATAACACATATAAGGTTTTTGGATTGTTGGATTATTAGGCATAATTTCCATGATTAATTCCAGAATAGTAAACATGATCGCAACAGCTACTAACATGTTAAACTCGAAAATACTAGACGTATTAATTAACATGAACAACAGCAGACATCTACAAACACAGCCATCGGAACGTGACGAACGTACCGAACGATTGTAGATGAAGTAGTCGTTGGAGCAGTGACGGCAGCAGCTTGAGCGGCGACAGTAGCAGCTCGAAGAAGACGACGTTGGAGACGAGTCGCCCGCGGACCCGGAGATCGTCCAGGAAGTCGAGCCGTGATGAAGAACTTGAAAGCAGTCGGGCGGAGCGCTTCCCAAAAACCTTATTCGCCCTCTCCCGTACAGGATCACAAGGACGAGCGGTTCCGGAGACCTGCTGTCCCGTTCGCCGGTGCACGCCGGCGCACGGGATGGAGTAGACTACGGTGGCGGCGCAAGGCACGAGATTGGCAAAACCTAGATTCTTTGGGGGTTTGCAGCGCACGACTTTATATAGTGCGGCTCGGGAAAACCCTAACGGGTACAACGTGGGCCAAGTCCACGTCGCGCACGTTTTAGGTCGGTTACAGTAGCCCACGATCCGGGAGCGACCCGAACCGACTAACTGTGACGCGTCCGTCCAAACCGTTTTCCCGGACTGCAAAAATAAAGCTCGGCTCGGCGAGATTCCCGCAACCCGCGGCGCGTCGTGACGAGACGGGCGGGCGGTGCGGTGCGTGCGTGCGAGCGACGGCGGAGGAGTGCGCACGAGAGAGCCTCTTGTTCTCACAAGCTTACCAAGTGTCACAACACTCCACCTTATAAGGTGGTGTTTGTCTCCTCCAACTAGCAATGTGGGACTAAACTTTAGCTCCCACTCCACTCCTATGTGTGCTGCCATAAATGTGATCTTTTGAGATTTCTGAAATTGCTATTGGGCTGCCCACTAATGGGCCCAATTTTAACACATCAGTGCTGGCGCGGGCACCGACGACATGTCTGAGTGGATGCCGGAAGGCTTCGCCGAGCTGACGGCAGACGTCGACGACAGCCGTGGCTTCATCATCCGAGGCTGGGCGCCGCAGACGCTCATCCTAAAGCACGCCGCCCTCGGCGGATTCGTGACGCACTGCGGGTGGAACTCCGTGCTAGAGGCCGTGAGCGTCGGCGTGCCGATGGTGACCTGGCCGCGGTACGCCGAACAGTTCTTCAACGAGAAGCTCGTCGTGGAGGTGCTCAATGTGGGTGTCAGCGTCGGCGCCAGGGACTACGCCTCGCCCATGGACGCCCACGAGGTGATCGGCGGCGAGGTGATCGCTGGATCCATCACGCGATTGATGTCAGACAGTGCAGAGAGTGACGGTATGCGGAAGAAGGCTAAGGAGCTCGGCGCGGCGGCGAGGAGCGCGGTGCAGAAGGGTGGGTCTTCGTACGACGATGTCGGACGGCTGATGGACGAGTTGATGGCCCGCCGGAATCCTGTCGAAGACGTCCCGGCAGCTCATGGAGCTTGATCCAACGGTTGATTCCCATGTTGAGTCGCCGGCGATGATCTTCGTTACGGCACCGATCGATGAGTCGACGACGTCGTGGCATGTTGTTGTAGGTGGCTACTTCGTACATCGCCGGCCATTAATTTTTTGTTGAGACGTCGTGGAACCTTGTCGATCGGTAGCACCGTCTGCTGCCGTAAATACTGATGTGCAACTGAAAGCTAGAAGGACAGCAGCAGCTTGCGGGAAAACGCATCGATCTCTGTGCATCTCGGCATTTTGGGGTCGGGGACATAACTCATCAGGTGGCATATCACGCTCGTGTCATGTTTCAAGTTATGGTTCGTACCATTTCCATCAGTCATGTCCCTGCTATCGGCTTCCTGCAGATTTCGATCTGCTGTACTGAATGTGTTTGTTTATTATTTCTTTTCCTTTGTAGATGCAATACAACTTCTTGGTTTTAAGGAATTATCTGGAGGACAGTTCCCCGCCAAATTGTACAAAAGTGTTACAAGACTTAAGTCTTAGGGCCCCAGCCAGTTTGCTAACTTCTTGTTTTCCCCCCTTCATGTCTAAGCTGTATACCGCAGCGTGTATTAAACTATGTGAATCTGAGCCTTATGAATTTTATTTTAGATATTTTATGCCTTTTATCTACAAAAGTATATGTGATTTGCTACATCGGCTTCGCTCTTTCCGGTTGTTTTGGTTAACTGACAGCGATGGCCTGGTTTAGAAGAACAACCGTTGCCGGAGATTTTTTTGGTCCCCTCACCTCCGGATGCCATATTGGCGCTGAGAGGTGAGGGACCTCGGATCATTTAGAGTTTTGTATTTTTCATCAGCATCTAGTGATGGTTGTGCTATTTTTTTTCAAATAAAGTTCTCTAATTTTTTTTATGGTGCCACAGAGCTAGAAAATTTAAAGTCCTCACATATCTGATTATTTTCATATATGTTGAGTTTATATTATTTTGTCTTATTTCTTAGGTTGGTTTGGTTATTTGTGGAGTTGAAATCTTTTTTCAACATTATAGTGAAAATTTTGTGATTCGACAGCCTGCACCTTTAGGGGATCATCCCCGGCCGTACAACCAGGGACGGATTCAAGGGGGACGAGCAGGGGCTACGCCCTCCCCTATGATCGTAGTTTTCTTTGGAAATATTTGCATTGCACCTACTTGTTTAGTGTACTTTAGCTAGCTCAGCCACCCTCATACAAATCACACACACTGATTGCCCCCCTTAACATTAGTTTCTGGCTCCGTCTCTGCGCACAACGTTGATGGCTTTGATCCTATATTTTTGGATGGGCGACTCAAAAGGCTTTGAGATATCTTTATGGGTAATCAAGTTCTGCAGTTGAACGAGTGACAATATCGTTGCTCCGGTTCAATTGCACTCACTTTACTGAAATCTTGACAGTCTTTCGTCTTGCAAAGATTAATACCATGAAGAAAATGACCCCCAAGAGATTTCATTGTAATTCTAAGTCATAGCAGATAATATATAGTTTATTGGATAGTAGATCCATGTATGTGTAATTGATACGAGTATGAATAAAGTTACGGTGTTTCGAAAAAAAAAACCAATCTGTGACTAATACTATAATATGGATTGTGACCTTGTAATTAGAGGATGTTGCGAGAACTTGCCTGTGGCAAGATGGTTAGTTGGGTGGTTGTACCCCTAGCCCACCAGAGTTCAAACCCCAGGTTTGACGCTGGTGTTTCTCATTTAAGGCGGAATATTCTTCAGTGGGAGGCGACGTTCCCGTCGACAGCGAGGCGCCCGTGGTGACTTCGTCAATCTCAAGACTCGACCCGCCGACTCAGTCTCTCGGAGGTGCTCATAGGGGTAGGGTGTGCGTGCGTGCGTTCATAGGGGTGAGTGTGTGCGCGTGTATATGAGCGCTTGCGTTGTACTGTGTTTCGCAAAAAAAATTAGAGGATGTTGCAAGACAATATCCGAAAAAGGAAAAATCAAAAAATAAATGTTGAATGTACTTGACCAAGCACTGTCGAGCTAGCGTATGCTGCGATCATTACCAAATGCATTTAGGAGTGCCACAAGCGTAATTGAACATGTAGCATCCCATTGTTGTGGCCACAGGGAGCCCCATTCTCTCCATGGACATCATCTCGATCTCCATGGCCATCAGGGAGGCATCCTCCCGAAGAAGCGGCACCATGAGCGGCATCAACGAGAGCACCATCACCAAGATCTCAGGCGACCCAATTGAGGTGTACTCTGTCAAGCTGCTATAGGCACCACAAAAGGAGACGAGGAGGAGCCAATTGAGGTGTACACGATGGTGGCAGTGCCCTGCCTTTGTGGCTCGCCTTCGCTCCAGAGCGCGGCGAGTCCTTCATAGAGCACATCAAAGGCGTGCACCTCCCACTCTTAGGCCCTGTTTACCTCACGGGTATTTTTGGGGTTCGGAAGGGAATTTCCCGGCCTACCCACGAATCCCGATAGCCCGTTTACCTCCCGTGTATTTTTTATTTTCTTCCCGGCCCATCCCGAAAATCCCAGCCAAAAAGCCTTACACGCATCGTCATCTCACACGCGAGGGGAGGCTCGCGTTTTCTCGGGGAAGTTTGTCTAGAGCGAGGCGGCGGCGCAGACGACAGGCGACGGCGAGGACGCTCTTCTCCGACGCCGCCACGGACACCTCCTCCACCTACGGGAGAGCCTTTTCTCCGGTGAGCCCACCTCCTCCCCTCCCCTCTCCTTCCCTCCCCTCCCGTGAGCTGCTAGGTTTTCTCGACCTCCGGTGAGCTGCAGTCGATTTTCTTGGCCGCCGGCGTCCCCTAGTTTTTCTTGGCCGCCGGGTCCGCCTCACGTCGACATCCGTCGTCGGCGGCGTCCCCCTAGTTTTTCTTGGCCGCGGGTGTCCGCCTCACGTCGCCGTACGTCCTGAACCTAATCGATTTGGGAGGAGATGCAGTAGGCAACCTAATCAGTATTAGGTCAAGAAGTTGATTCATGGTAGATGCGATCTTCCGTTTTGTTTAGCTTTAGATGTGATCTACATACATTTTGTCTTGGTAGAAGTTGATTCAAGTATGCCTTTTCATATCCATGACGGCCGGCCGCACTGCAATGCGCATTGGACGTTGCAGTTTCTGATCCTTCCTTTGGAAGGATTAATAGGACTAGATCATTGCTGATTCCTGATAAATTGGTAGAATTGATTGCTGTTTGGGATGGTTGTACATGCGCCCAGCTTGGATTTCTGAACCTGTGTGATTCGTATTCAGAGATAAGCATGGAACCTTTGATCCATGTGATGGATCGATGGATCTCTTTTTGCACGGTGGTGTATTTATGGTCTCGTTCTCCATGTTGCCTATATTTATAGCATTTGTCGATTGTCTGCTCAAGCTCATTGTCCTTTTCAGGTTCATGATACGCATACTTGCCAGGGTATGGGCTCATTGTCCTTCTCAGGTTCATGTTGTAGCTTTCGGGCAGAAACCCAAATTTCTGCACTGATAAGTTGAAACCCAAAATTTATGCTGTTAGATCCTTGTTATAGCATGTGTTAAGTGATGGAGATGTTCTGGTGTTGTTATGGTCCAAAGTAAAGAAAATAATGCCTCCTTGCATCGACTACCAACACTCATGATTTAATTGCAGGCTATAGATTTTACTCTAGTTGTTGTTGGACCCTGTTGCTGGATCGACCAGAGCCTAGCAGTAGCAGAAGTCATTAGTACTATAGTTTTTGCCTTGCTTGCAGCATTCTCTGGTTAAAGGGAGCCAATTAAATCACTGCTTTTAATCGGACTTCCAGTTTTTAATCCATGAAATTTTGATATACAGGCAGCTGCTGAGAAGACTAATCATGTCGACACTATCAACATGCAAATCCCACCGCGGAAGGACATATGGCTACAGATCGATGAGTTCCCATGTTTGTAGCACCATTCAGAATCTCGTTCCCATGTTTCCTGCAGAGGATATAACTCACTTGTTCCAAAGATTGTTTTGGATTCAGAATATTAATCACTCACGCCACATGTTTGTAGCACCATTCAGAATTATTCACCTGCATGTTTGTAAGGTCGTCGTCGATGTATGTTTCTCCCTGGATAATATCTTGACAAATTCAGTGGAGATTATTCCCTGGTTGAGTGCATATATTGTGCAAAGATTGAATTTTAATGCACATGTCATTATCTTGCCACAGGTGTAAAATTCCAATTTTTATCATCTGATCAATCCTTTCCCATCCCAAAAATGCAAGTAAACACAGGGATTGTGATTAGAAGGGGAAATATGGGGAAATGTGGGGATTGGGTGAAAGGGAGGTATTCACCAAATCCCCTCTAATCACCAAACTTCCCAACCCCTAAAAAACCCCTGAGGTAAACAAGGCCTTAGTGGACATGCACTTCCTCGCCTTTAATGTGAGCGATCGTGTCGTGCAAGCACATGCTTCCCACCGTGATCCCTGCCATCTGTAAATCAACAACAATCAACATGTCAATATATCCAAACAGATTGTGTACCCTCTCATTCTCAGGTACATTTTGCTGATTCTTAGAAATTAGCATGGCTTCCAAGTTCCAAAAAAAATATTCAACTAGCTTTTACTACATTATATTTGTTTTATCCAATTCGGTAAAACATGATATTAACAAAATAACTTTTGAAATGAAATCATGTGTGACATATTCTAGTACTATATAATGAAAATAACACAAGTGTTGTCAATATGATTTTACAATAATGTCAATATGATTTTACAATATTTTTGTAAATTTGACTATAAGTGAAGCACCTAAATTTAAAATGTCAGGTTTTAGGATAAAATAGATAATTAGAGAAAATTAAATTGCTTTAAAAGATCATATGTATTTCTCAGCTTTCATATGTGTCCAGTCCCTAAAATTCCCACCTCACTTCCACTCAAATAACTCATTCTCTCCTTTGTCCCGTCTACATTTTTGCTCCAGAGTTCCTCTTGCTCCGTCCTCCTCTCACTGTCCCATCTACAGCGCTGCTCCGACATATACACATTATACGTGTTTGCCAAATCCACAAAAGAACCATTATGTTTGATTCTTTTCTTTATATAACTGAGATGAATAAATTTCTATAAAAATGTACTCGCACTGAAATAAAATAGAAAGTTGAGAAAAATATATGCATTGTACGAGTAATTAAATAAGCCTGCAACCTATCAACAAACATCAAGGAACATAAACATGCAGTATCAAAGTCCCTTGGCTGCAACAAACGTCGACCTGAATACTTGATCTATCAAACCAACGCATTGATAGGTCAATCAGACAGATGAATTAAAGCGAAACCACAAGTAAACATCCTAAATGATCATGGAAATTCGTAGCACCCTCAATCCCCAACCTCGAGCAAATGCAAAATAGAAGAGCTTGCGCAATGCGACTAACCGTATTAAAAGACATGACTGCAACAGCTCCTCCGGCACAAACGCCAATTTCTACCACAATCATTTCGCAGTGGTTGAGCAGCAAATATAATCTCATCTAAAATTTAGTAGAGTAACAATGACAGAGCTTACTGTAAGAGAGGGGGGGGGGGGGGTAAAGGGGATTGTGTAAGGCGATTTTATTATTTAGAAAGGATTGAGAGAGGAATCTGGCTGGACTGGTGGGCTTTAAGGGCTCCGCCCAAGTTAATAAAAACTAAATTTAGACATTATGTTGATTAAACTTTATTAGTTATTGTACGTTCTCCCTATCAGTAGAAAAAGTTGTCAATTTTATTATGTTTTAATTCCTTTAAAGGAACTTTATATTTATTTATTTATCTATAAACACATGCACAATGAATTATTATTTACATGAAATCATGTTTCTATTTTGACGGGACATTTTTACATTACGCGGTGGATCAATGAGCAAAAATAGTACTAAAATAATAATAATCCAACGTATTAAAATAGGACAATGTATCGCAACCCATCCATTGAACAAACGACAAAGCAACAATCAGTACATATGTGCGACCTAGTATGAATATAAGTAATTCAACAACATAATATGTACACACTCGTCATAAGTGCACACACACGTACAATATAGAAATATATCACACATGAGTGATGCACAGGGGGGCAAGCGTCCACCGCCTCGCGCACTTATAGTGGAACAGGTGGCCGCAGTCCAACCTAGCGATCTGGTCGTCGTCCTCGTACTCCTCCAAACAGACGACGCACTCCACGTCATCGTCCGGAGCCTGCTCGCTGTGTAACTCCCTGAAGGTGGCCATCTTGATCTTCTTCACGACGCTCCGGCGAGCGGCCACCTCCCGTCTCCTACCGGTCCACCTCAAGTAGGCGTGGTGTAGGGTAAATCCTAGGATCATGACTGGAACATCTCCTTACCGCATTCATTTCACCGTCGTTGAACAGAAAATGAAATCTCATCAAAAGTTTAATAGAGCAGTTATACAAATTATAATTAGAAGTGGAAATCTCACTAAACTCTATGGAATCAAGACCTAATAACAATCACAGAGCTTACTGCAAGAGGGACCCCCCCCCCCCCCCCCCCCAACCCCCCTCTATTTCTTAATGCAAGAAGGAGGATTGTGACAGGAGATTATTGGGAGAGGAAGCTGGCTTGACTAGTGGGCTTTACGGGCTCGGCCCAATTTAACAAAATTTAAGACATTATGTTGATTAAACTTTAGTATTGTTGTACCTATCAGTAGAAAAAGTTGTCAATATTACTATGTTTTACTTCCTTCAGAGGAACTTATGTATTTATTTATCTATGAACACACGCACCATGAATTATTATTTACATTAAATCATGTTCCTATTTTGACGGAGCATTTTTACATTACGTGGTGGATCAATGACCAAAAAATACTAGAATAAAATAATCCAACATATTTAATAAGACAATGTATCTGCAATCCATCCATTAAATAAACGACAACACAACAATCTGTACATACGTGCGGCCTAGTATGAATATAAATAGTTCAACGTCATAACTGCAGATACATGTATAATATAGAAATATATCACACATGAGTAATGCAGAGGGAGCAAGCGGTCTCCGTTGGCGATTCACCGCATGGCGCACTTGAATTGGAACAAGTAGTCGCAGTCCATCATGTTGTTCTGGTCGTCGTCCTCGCACTCCTCCAAATAGACCGAGCACTCCGCGTCATCGTCCAGAGCCTTCTCGCTATGTAACTCCGTGAAGGTGGTCATCTTGATCTTCTTCACGATGCTCCCGTGAGCGGCCGCCTCCCATCTCCTCACGTCCCACCTCAAGTAGGAATGGTAGAGGGTAAATCCTAGGAGCATTACTGCAATAACTCCTCCAGCAGAAACAACAGTTTCTAGCGCATTCATTTCGCCGTTGTTGAGCAGCAAATGAGATCTAATCTAAAATTTAGTAGAGAAGTTATACTAATTACATTTAGGTGAGGAAATCTCACTAATCTTTTGGGAACCAAGATCTAATAACAATGACAATCCTTACTGCAAGAGGGGGGCCACCCCCACACACCCCACTCAGCTCTCGACAATGAGGAGGCATCATCCTCTAACTTTGTGTTGCTTTTTGGTGGATGGACACCGCTACTACGCCTCAGCTGTGCCGACGTAAAGAGATGGTGAACCGGGGTGGAGTTATGAGGATTTCAAAATTGTAGGTTGCTCTCTATGAAAAACAAGGCCCAACCCGCACCTTCACATGCTCCACATTCGTCACATGAGCTAAAAATATTACCAAAAATCTTCATGTACGTGTCCCCATCAACATCTAGGTGCGTATTTTTACTCCCTTGGTGTGGACTGGTAACAAGCTTATCGCACTGACATGTGTTGTCCTCCGAAACAACATTTGCTCCTTGATGTAATAAACTATGACTTAATTATCCCGCACATTATGTATTCCTCTTAAAGTTGGCTAGTAATTATCTAGCTACGGCCTATCTCGAACCAAGTTGAAGTCTATACCAATTAGTCTCTACCTTAACATGCAAACTATTCACATTATCTATTATTCAGCTATCCAATTCTCTATGCCATCATCACTAACATTTTTTTAGGGTATTCTATGTCTACATGGTAGTTTCCACATCATACTATTCTCTAGCCATCCAATTATCATGTCATCGTTTTTCAGTTTCCTGAATGATGAGATGACATCATGCCGCTGTGCAGTTATGAACATATTTTATTCAGGTGTAACCCAGACACGGCAATTTGTTTTGCCCTTAACCCAAGAGTTTTTCTATGAGTCGTTTCCAATGACAAAAATCATGTAAATAATATTCCAGATTAACTATATGTATCCGCTTAGGAAAATTAAAAAAAGGTGGTATCATCCTCATCAACCCCATGATTTGATCTTATCTACGAATTTAACTAATTTGTAAGCAACAACAATTGGGTGTATTCCTAAAGCTTAACTTCCTTTAGTTGAGTAAATACACAATAATTCCACGTCAGTCAAATTTAGCATTTTGACTTTGTGAGCAATTGAATCTTACACTTTTTTTGACAACTTTATATTTTTGCATGTGTGGCGTGCCCTTTCATTCACATAATAGATTTTTCTATAAACTACCCGATGCGAAGCCCAGGCTATCATTCTTGTTATTTTGATGTTGATGTCAGGACAATGTTTAATGTATGTGTTGATTTATTTTTTAATGATTATTCAATCGTCCATGCGAAATATGATAACCGAGACGGCAATCGTAGTTTTTTTTTTAACACGGGCAATAGTAGATCCGCCGCTTATTTGGTGCATGCATAACATAGTACTTGCAATGTAATCACTCCGTTCCACAATATAAGATGTTCTAGCTATCTTACATAATGTCTAAATGCGGTGTGAAATGAATTGAACATACACACCAATATGTGTCTAGATACACATAGATGCATGTGAATCTAGAAAAAAGCTAAAACATTTTATATTTAGGAACAGAGGGAGTACTATAGAGACAAATATCTAACCCAGGCCGGGCTCTGAGCCAGCTACCTATTTGCCTATTGGTTGCACTGCTGGCTTCGTCAAACTATGTCATTTGATAATCAAGCTTTATCCATATGGGAGCCAATCAACATCGAGCTGTGGCAGCAGAACTCTATGGCGCCGGCCATGCATGAGTCCCACCAATGGAGGGGCGGCGTACGCTATGCCGCTCGTCGTCATGTAACCTAGCTAACCTCGTGTAAACTCCTGAGTAAATCCTATAAATGCCCTCGATCGATCGACTCTTGGAGTAAATATACAAGTATTCCTCCAGCCAGCCTCCGATATATATCGATCGCAAGTGAAGTGATTTCTTTCACCAATTAGGAGCTCGATCAGCTAGAGAGAGGAAGATTACTCGTCCATGGCGAAGTCGTCGTGGCCGGAGGTGGTGGGGTGGCCGGAGCTGAACGCGCTGGACCAGATCAACCTCGACAGGCCGGACGTGTCGGTGGGGTTCTACATGCAGGGCTCTCCCCTGCCGCCCGGCTACGACCCCAAGCGCGTCGTCCTCATCGTCAACGCCTCCGGCGTCGTCATCCAGACCCGTCATCGGCTAGGCACCGGCCCTTCTGCATGCCCGGCTGGGTGCATGGAGCCCGGCCGGCTGAGTTCTTCTGTTGTAACCACTGATCGATGATGGTTTAGCGCATGAATAAAGAAGAACAAACTGTAGGTGCAATCTATCTTGTATGCCAGTTGGGCCTGAAATTTTCTTTAAACACGAAGATCGTGTTTATTTGCTTTTTTTTTTTTTTTGAGAACACAGTACAACACAGACGCTCACAAATACGCACGTACACTCACCCCTATGAACGCACACACGCACACCCTACCCCTATGAGCACCTCTGAAGAACTGAGCCGGCAAATCTTGAGGTTGACGAAGTCACCACAGGCGCCTCGCTGTTGACGGGCACGCCACCTACCACTGAAAGAATAGCGCCGGATAAACCTGAAATAAATCCAGGTAAATGCAAACGCCCATGCCAAGTCTAGGACTTGAACCTGGGTGGGCTGGTTCCACCACAGGGAACCCAACCATCAGAGCCAAGCTCCGTTTGCCGTGTTTATTTGCTTATTTATACTACAACCATTTATAAGTGGATGCTAAGAACCGGTCGATCGATCTTGAGATTCATGCAAGTGACAATGGATGAGAACTGAGTCCGGCAATAAAACGATAAATAAAAGAGATCAAACCAACAGGGACACGAGATTTAATGTCGAAAACCCTTCCAACAATGGAAGAGAAAAAACAACGGGCGCCCGCCAACAAATCTTCATCATGATCGGGTGAGGTTACAAACGCCGGGGATTTGTAGCTTTCGACTTATCCAAAACGGCGGCTACAACAGGTATATATGGAGGTAAAACCCTATGTCGGCAGCAGTCCAACTCGGAAGCGATCCGTACCGTCCGAATCCTCTGGTGACAGGTCTCGCTCCACTCCGTCAGAAGTTAGTCTTTATCTTTATATTAATTTGAAATTTGGATCTGATTGGATCTCATTTGTGGACGAGATGGCTCCAAATACAATTTTACGTACATAGCTCAATCAGATCCCAATTTCAAATTCAATAGTTCAGATACCCGTGCGGGAGAGCTATTTGACTGGTTTGGTACTTTTGCAAAACAGTCCTCCAAATTATTTAGTGACTGCGCGTGACCGATTTTAGCCGAAAACCGTCGTCCACACCAGAAAGTGACCACAGGTGCACACATGATGCAAGTTCAGCGACTGCAGTGTTCGTTTTGCAAGTTGACTGGCTAAACTGCACACGCACGACAAGTTGTTAGACCACCAGTGCCATTTAGTCCACCTATTTGATAAAGTGCTTAGCCCGTAGGTGTGATTAAACAAAATTTCAGGGGTTTATTCGCAAAATACAGTAATCCACGTCAACAAACTAACAGCCACAGTGACGGAATGACCAAAGCGCACACTTATGGCAACTTCGTGACCCACGTTTCACGTTTTACAACTTAGTGACCAAACCGCACATTCTCGACAAGTTCATGTACTAAACCAGCTGCGTTTTTTCTGCGATTCGAGTACATCATATCCATGACTGTGTATTTTGTACTCCTCGCTGACTAGACAGAGAGATCCGATTAACCGGTAACCGTAAGTGTTGAAGCCAAAGACACGTAGGCATCATTCATGCAGTTTTAGTTTAAGACACGGTATATGCATTGGGAAAAAAGTCAAGAGACTCAGTTTACAATGCGAATCTTACCAAATTGGCGTTAACCCCAGCGAGCTGCGGCGGTGCAGACGATGCTCTTACAGTCTTACGTCGTTCCTTACGAAACGTACGCACGTGTGTGTATATATACGTACTCCACGGACCTATCTGCGCCATTACCGGAAGCTGCTCAGTGGGTAGAGTGTATATAATTTGCAGCTCGTGCTAGTACGTGTGGTGTGATGGGGAGAGCCATGGCGGCCGCCGTCGGTGGCGCAACTGCAGCAGGCAATGACCTCAAGTCGTCGTGGCCGGAGGTTGTGGGCTGGGACTTTATTCCGGCGGGTTCAAGATCAGCGCGGAGAGGCCGGAGGTCGTGCTGGAGATCCATACCGTCGGCGACAATGTGGCACCGGGGCACGACGACCACCGCGTCCGCATCTTCGTCGCCGCCGGCACCACCAACGTCGCCCAGACGCCCGTCGTTGGCTAGCCGGCCGGCCTGTGTCGCGGCTGCTGCTCGCGTGCGTATGAGTCTCTCTGTGTGTGTGAATAATGCTGGATTCTCTAAAAAAATTGGTGGTGGATCCACTATTCTACATGATGAGAGATGAGCACGAATTACTAGTTTCAAAATCTTGTTTTATGTCCCTTAAAAAGGTTGCTTTCGTATGCATATTTTTTTTGGGTTTTTCTCGTTTCTCCTCGTAGCGGACTATCACAAGTTCACAACGGAGGATCGCGAAGAGGAGGCGACTCATGCTCGTCCCCACACCGCGGGGATTATCTCCGGCGTTGAACACTCAGAGTGATTCTCCCTTGTCTCCGCAGACGCCGACTGCCACGAGGTAGTCGGCGAACCAAGTGTCCAACTTGGTGTCGCTGGTGTATTTTTCATTCCCGTTGTCCAGTCGAAACTTGGACGGAAAAGGCTTAGAATTAATCTGGTTGCTGAAACACCGTGGGTCGATGTGAAACACATCGTCGCCGTTGAGTGCTTTTCTAGAATCGCGTCAACGGACTGGCTGGCTTCTAGGTGCTCCCTATTGACATGGAGCTGGTCAATTCGCTTGCTCATCAGCACCTCAACTCGCTTGCTCATCAGCACCTCAACTCGCTGGGCAAGCTGGCTTTGGGGCATCTCAACGACGGTCACCGCCTCGACTCGCGGAGCGGGCTTGTTCCGGTGACGATAATCTCGGTCATCACGCCATATTTGGATGAGTAACTCGGCTCGTCACGAGTTTGAGGCCGGTTGTCGCGTGCCTCTGATGTGGTTGACATTGAATAATACCGAGCCCAGTCCAAACGCACGTGACAACACCTTCCCGAACCATCCTCCCGCGCCCCGACCCCCCAATAGGGAGGTCTCCCTCTCGATCTTGCTCTGTGCGTTTTAGCCAAAAAAATTGACAATGTATTTGTTGTCCAAGATTTAGCAAATCATAAAAAAAAGTGAACTAGGGTTGACAAATAAGACAAGGACATCAAAAATATTAGTCTCATGACCAATTTTTTTGGTAATAAGGTAAAGTTTTTGCGTAGATTCTCTGACTTGCTGCCTCTAACTTTTCCTTGACTTTGTGTCACTGAAAAATGGACCCCACTAGATGCGGGACCCACGTGTCAATGACCCAAAGTCAGGCCTAGGTAAGTCAGAGAATCCACACCGCTTCGTCCCATCCGCCCGCACCCGACAGAAACGAGACCGGCCGCTCGCTCGGGAGGAGGCGACAAGCCCGCACCAAGCAGAGCACGCCGGCGGCGCAGGTAGGCCTCTCTCTCGCCCTCCTCTTCCCCTACCCCGTCTCTACGCGGCCGACCGCGCACTCCGGCGTGAGTCCGCGCCCTCTTCCTCCCCTTCCAGCACCCCCCTAACCCTAATTCAACCGGCGGGAGGCGGAACGGCGGCGGGAGGCCGAGCTTGGACACCTCCGCATCTCCGCAAGCCGGCCTCTCCCCTTTTTCCCCTCCCCTCCAGCAGCCGAACCTCCCCTGTTTACGTTGCCTGTACGACATACCAGGAAAAAAAAATCAATTCTTGATACGAGCCTCTGGCTAATCAGTCACCAGCGTGTTGACCTTTGGCATGCGTATGTTGTAATACCCTGGAAAATAGATCCTGGAGTACTAGTTTAGCCGAAGGTGGAAGCTTTTGCAATTTTCAGTAGTCAGTAGACTAACATCACTTTCGGTTAATTCAGTGGGTATAATTCGAGGCTGAAGGTGGAAATGTACAGTTAATGCAATTGTCAGTAGAACTACATCACTTTGTAGTATTAGCCGCTCGCAATAAAACTTGATCTCGCAATGATCTCGCAAGTAGAGTACGGGTTAATTTCGGTCCAAGGTAAGGGCGATCCTAGCGTTATGAAGCTAGATTAGTCGCATTCTGTATGACTGAAAAGGTAGAGATTTTGGTTGTAATATGGCCCGTGACTGCAAGGAAAGGCTTACCCGATGGAGGAGAGTCGAATCAGCTCTCTTGCATGGGCAAAGCAAAAATCTTTTGTGGAAATCATCGCCATCCGTAATTGCGCTCTTGTTGCTCCTACCCATCAAGGGCATGCCCAGTTTACTGCTGCTGTGGGATTGTAGTCGTAGCTCGCCTGTCCTGTTCTATGTAGGCTATAGCTCAAACTGGCAATGTGAATCTTTCCCAGCTAAGCATTGACTGTAAGAAAATACTTTACTAAGACTGTAACCCAAATTCTGTTTCTCAAATTAAACACACAGACTTGCAACTACCACCCGCCATCATCCATTCATCTAGCAGATAAGCTATTTAAGCTAGTAATACAGGCACATAAGAGAATGCTCAGTTGTTCACTGAAGTTGTATGTGTTATTCTGTTTGCTCAAACCAAAAATAATGAAATGCAACAAAGATGTCCTGTAAAGAATCAAATGGGTGTTCCTATCAGATTCCTTGCCATAGATTTTGACAAGACTTCAACAACACTTGAACGTAATGTGTTAATGTGCTAGGGCGTAAGTAAGCTCCCCCAAAGGAAATATTTTTATACCATGCACCTGCTTCATTGTTGTTGTGGTTTCACAAATGTAAACTCTTGATACGTTGTGATTATTGATGGTCGTCTTTCTTGGCCCGTCTATCCTGAAGAACAGCTCTTTCGTTTAATCTTTCAGGGTTCAATCACATGGCCTTGTTTATTTTGTTGTTATTTACTCCATGTCAACTGTGATGCATAGGAATCAAAGTTCTTCATAGATGGTGCCCTCATGTTCATTTTATTATAAGGATCTCTATGTTCAATTCTTGACTTCGTGGTCAGATAATATCTCCCCTCTCCCTGTGTTGTAATTTACCAGGTGCAGATGAATCAGGCTGAGGTGTCTGGTTTGGTATGCGTTGGCTTGCATGATACTAATACTGGTGAACTATCGTATGCAACTGAATGCCCTGAAATGAATCGGGATCAATCCCATGAAACAAACAAATTTGAAGTGTCAATGGGAACGCCAGCCATGCACAGTGGTTTTAGCAATTCCAGCGCTTGCTTAGATGGATATCAACACACGGGGATCATGTCAGGAAGGATTCAGGCTGTGGAGGAAGTTACATTTGGCAGTATGCAACACCTTGAGGTTCAGCCATATATACATACCGTTAATATTGTCTTTCTTCACGCAACTAATTATTCCATTTCTGTTTAATGATATTTTCTGTAACTGTTTGTTGTTTGGCTCTATCAGAGAAGAGTTTCTGATTCTGATGAAGAAAGCTTGTCATCTAGCCCTGAAACTTCATCTACCACTAATTACGGTATACCTCATAATATAGTCAGCTCATAGCTATTTTTTGTATGTTCTTTATGGGAGTATGCTAATCTTCGCTATGCAATTTCAGGTTATATGGAACAAAATTTGCAAAATATGTACGACACTTTGGATGAAATGGTATGTCTCCTCCTCACCTTATGTTAAATTGTAATTTTATTGTTCATCACAACGAGTGATATTTATGGAAGTAGAACTGAGATGGCATAGCAGTAGAACTTTACTTGTTCAGTTACAGCCAGCACTTGGCCTACAACTACAACATGATATTTAAGTGTCATCACAGAGTTTGTTCTGCTTGCAAGATACACAAGTTGCGAAACTCTATATCTGCAATGTTGAATTTATCGAATGCCATGTGCTTATGTATATTTTGTGGCAGGCACTGGTTTTTGACATGCAAATTTCATTGGCAACATATATACGCTGAAATTAAATTCTTTTGGCTCATTTGTTTTCCAGATCATGACATATGTATTCTCCTTCTCATCATATGCTAAATTGCTAATTGAATGTTTTTTTGACTGGATAAGCTAATTGAATGTTGTTTGCCTTCCCTTAAAGATTACTCCAAATTGAGATGACTCATAAAAATGCTGCTGTTTGATCCTCACCTACTTTGTTTACTGACCAGTTACCAATACTTTGGATCAATATGTTGCTTGAAGTTGTGGACTTCACCTTTTTTCTGTATTTTGTAGGTTGACAAAGATGGTCCGGTTATGCTTATTCCTGAGTTTGTGTTGTGTGACACGGCCTTACATCTTCAGCCTCATGTAACTTTTTCATCGGACGGGTTTAAGATTGAACATTTTGATTGTGATTCACGTGAAGATGATGAGATGATAGCTCTATATTGGGATGTTTCTGACATCATTTGCATTAATAGTCAATGGACTCAAAGTGTAAGTAGTTCTCTTTTGCTGTTTTGTTACTTTACCTTATATTTTTATAGCTTAATTAATGCCAGTTATCCTTTTAATCAGGTTGAATCTGCCTCTATAACTCTCATTATTAGATCCAGCGCAGAAACTAAAAGTTCAGGTAATTACGCTGGGCATTCTGGTCTTTTTATCGTATCCCATATTCAATATGCTTTTCTTGTGTTCCAGTGATAAATGACATCTAGGGCCACTTATGATGCTTGAAAGGCGTGCAATAAAGCTGTGTTGGTTTATTGGTTGTGTACTTGTGTTTTGGCATGGATTTAGATTTTAGCATTGCATGTCTTGCTTTCTTGAAAAGTTCAACAGCATCAACCGAACTACAGTCTAGAACTGGGTTCAGTTTTTTTGTTTGATTGGTCATTGTTCCGCTGTTTCATGTGATAAGTTAGTATCTGAATACACAAGACATTTGTGGAGCTCAGTGTTAACTTTGTATTTGTTGTTGGCAGCAAATGTGTCATGCAATGGTAAGATTATACAAAATTGCAAAAATTGGACTAGCTTGACTGTACTAACCAAAAGTTTGATTTTGTTCACATAGTACTTTCAAATAGGAAGGCACTTGGTGCTGGGTAGATTCCATGACTGTACTAACCAAAAGCTTGATTTTGTGCACATAGTACTTTTAAATAGCAAATGTGTCATGACACACCACCTGTTAAGAAACAAATGGACCACATGTCCGCTCTAACACAAGAAAATTAGACTCAAGGTAGATTCCATGACTTCTGGCCTCCTTGCTGACAGTTTGGGAAGTGTTCTGGCTTCTCCGGTCCTCATTTCCTACGAATCAACGTATTAACCCTGAAGCCAAAATAGTAAGCGGAGGCTGGTAGGAAAATGGGATTACTCACACCCTTTGCAGTGCCAGTTATTGGTTGTTTTTCATTTATGAGGTGGTTAAAGCCTTAAAGGGCAATTTGGTGTATTCAGTTTCTTCTTTTCTTCTTTTTCCCTATTCAAGTATTGTGATCTGCCAAAGACACGGTTTTAGAAAAATCCTAACCAAACCTAAAATCAAGTATATTTCCCATCCATCCTGTTAGTTCATGTTTTACACCTTTATTATTGGCTAAGCTGAAATATTGTTAGGTGAATTCAAATTGCTCTAATTTGATGTTTGTGTTTGCTATTTGAGGTTTTATATTCTGAGATCGATTTTAACTTGAGGTCTTGCTTTTGTTGCACGTAGACGTATATTCACAAATGCATGCATGTGTTAATTAGTAAGTTAACAATATATTAAATGGATATTAATGTTGTGAGATTTAGATATCGCTTTGCTGTTGCTTGTGGCAAACTAATTTGTTTGTCTTTTTATACTATATAGGTCCTATGAGAGTGGAATTTTGTCTTACAGATCCACAGTGGCCACAAAAACAAGAGAAGATTTGTTATCTTGCATCAAGATACCAAGAAATCTGGAGCAACACTCCGTCGTAAGCTTTGTGCTGATGTTATGCTTTATGCATGTCCTATTTATTGTTGTATGAGTTGATCTCACTCTATCAAATTTCTGACCACACCATAGAATGGTTGTAGTTTCATCCATGCATTTCCTCTGATCAAGCATTAAAGCCACATATAGGATCATAGGAAGCTAATGCTGAGTATGAGACCATGTAAACTCGGGCGTTGAACAAATGATATTGAACAAATGCTGGCCATACCAAACTCCTTCCCTTATTTAGGAAGACTTGTGGATTGAGTTCGGGACTTTGGGTCTTTCTCATATTTAATTAGTGATAACTACCAGGTACAGATAAAGCTTGTATTTTTCTTAATACCGACGGATGGGGGTGCATCATATCAGACGCTACTGTTAATATATGGTTTATTTATATCGTCTAGAGTAAACCACACACTTCAAATTATTACATGAAACGGTTCTATCATGATGTGTTCTTCCTTATTTAAGGCTTCACAAAATTAGGCATGCTACAAATGCTGGTAAGGTGGGTTATTTCAGTTTAGGTTTGGTTAGGGATACTTTTTCTATTTGTATGGGGTTTGGATACGGATACCAAATTTTGAAGGTGGGCATATATTATGTCGGAAGGTTCAGTGGACATTATGTTGAATTTTGGCAGAAAAAATCTTATCCCACCAGACCGTCTCATTTTTTTGCCAGACTCCGTGGTTGAACAATTTTGCGCCTTCATCGTTTTACGCCTCAAATTGCAGTTTGCTCTTAGTAACAAGAATATATATACTCTTTAGTTGTGTAACAATGATCTTATGCCATGTTACTATCAGAGAGGATTCTGCATTGGAGAATTCGAGCATCGAGCCCAGTTTTTTTTCCCCAAGCAATACTTTTCTGGGTATGTTGCACTTATGTAATTGTATTCTCTCTGTATAGGTTATTTTCTTTACCTCTTCATGAACACTATGACTAGAGACAATCATGAGCAGTAGAGCACTACACTTAGCTTCTGTCATTGTATAAACAATGTTAGTCCCGTGCATGTTTTTATCCACTTTACTAGTTTGACCTACCATGATCTATTGTTCTTTACATAATTTCCATGTTTTCAAATCACGATTTTTGCGGCGAGGTCCTAGTTAAACTATGTAAAGTATAGCTGTTACCTAAAACGTTCTGTTATTTCAATAGAAAAATAATACCTAATAAATACGTGTACTTTGAGTCATGCAAGGCAAGTGTTGATAGAATTTATAATAAGAACTCAGGTTTATTCACAGAAATTTTAATCAGTTAGAAATATAGATGCTGAAATGTTGAATAAGAGAGGACTTTTTTATTGTTTCCCATAATCTATGCTCGTAATAGGTGTATTTAAGCCTTTACTGAAGTTGAATTTCAGATTTAACTTGTAGTTTTGGGAAAAGGCACCTAGACAGAATAGCGGAGCTATCACTAGCTATAAGCTAAAACGCAGCTATGGCGGCCGTAGTAGCGGAACATTAGAGCGTCACTTAGCGATTGGGTTTCAAAAACCGACAGCGCAAATATTGCTAGCTATGTATAACATCATTAATGTCTGAAATTAATCCGAGGGTCTATCCTGGTCTTTAATTTGTGCTTGTTGTAATTGACAGAGGGTCTATGTACTCAGAGGGTTCAGCTATTTTTTTTTGTGTTGTTTGTGCTTAAACTTGTTTCATCATTTGTTTTTATTGTTTCAGCATTGATGAGTTTGAAGACGTTATCTATCCTAAAGGAGACCGGGATGCTATTTCTGTTAGCAGCAGAGATGTTGATTTGCTTCTACCTGAAACATTTGTCAACGATACAATAATTGACTTTTATATCAAGTAGGTTGAACCTTTCATTGCTGTTTGCACAATCATCCTATATCTAGTTGTTAAGATACTCGCATATTACTTTTTTTGTGCTGTTATAACCGCTATTGAAATATTTGTAGATCTGATCACTTGTTTTGCTACATGCAGATTCAGTTTCATAGTTTTGTTTTGTAAAATTGTTTTTAATAAGAAATACTTTTTAGTTTTGAAGGTCAGTGAACAAAGCACGTGGCTCTGCTCGTATTTCTGTTCCATGCGTTCTCAATCTCAACTATCATAATTTGTTTGTTCTGAATAATAGATGGTTCAATTTAAATAGCATGAAAGATGAATTTCTGTTTCTGATGTGTTGGGTACCATTCTTTAGTATGTGCCTGTTAACTTCACATTTCTCTAGAGTGTATCGTACTTATTTGAAATTACAAGTAATCTTTGATTTCTTATTTGCAGATACTTGAGCACAAGAATAAAAACCACGGAAAGGTGCAGATATCACTTCTTTAATAGCTTCTTTTTTCGCAAGCTGGCAGATCTTGACAAAGATCAAGGAAGAGCTCCAGAAGGTAGATCAGCTTTTTTACGTGTCCGCAAGTGGACCCGAAAAATAGATATATTTGCTAAGGATTTTTTATTTATTCCAGTGAACTTCAGGTAAGGAACTCATCAACGTTTTTATTGATACAAAGATAAATTTTTGTGCACTGGTAATTGTGTTTCTTCACTGCAGCTTGCATTGGAGCTTAATTGTTATCTGTCATCCTGGAGAAGTGGTCAAATCTGAAGGTATGGACATAAATGAAAAATGTGTGTACTTCTGACGTTTATGGAGTAGTGTTTTACTTTCGTTTTGTTTTGATGACGAAGCAGAAAAGCACGATAAAGTTCCATGCATATTACATATGGATTCTCTTAAAGGAAGTCATAGTGGACTGAAGGACATCATTCAAAGGTAACTTATTTCTTGAAGAGTGATAACTTGCCACTTTTGTGCAAAAATAGTTTATTTTAGGATGCACTATTAAATTTCCAAAACTTTGACCACCAATGTTACGCATAACATTTTTTTCAGATGAGAATGTTCAGATTAGTTATCAAACGCACATTTGTTGATTATATTAGTGTTAATATATTTTGGAAATAGGTAATGGTCAAAGAGGTGTGTATTATAGACTGCATCGATGCCTGAAATATCTAGTTTGGAAGAATGTGTAGTAACTGAAAAGTGCAGACAGTCATAGTCGGTCATAGTCGTATTTTTGTGTACTTCATTATTCTTTTTGAACTTATCAAAGTGACCAATATCTGCTTAATTTGACTATTTCTGGTGTAGTTATCTATGGGAAGAGTGGAAGGAAAGGCACCCTGAATCAGCATTAGATATTTCAGACAAGTTCTCAAATCTGAGATTTGTCCCCCTTGAGGTTTGTGAGCATCAGCTTCTAGTCTCAAGTTTCATGTGCCTCCGGAATTCCTTCTCGAGTGCTTCTATTTTGTATGTTAATTTCTTGACTTATAATAGTTATGGGAACCATTTGATCTCAATGATGTGAAAGAGGGCAAGCACTGAAAGAAACCCTATCCGTTGTGATTTCATGAGTGATCAATAAATCAAGGAGCATTTTATAGAATTGCACTGCCATTTGCACTCACTAGTCACCAATCATGGAGAGGTATAAGATGCTAACCGGTGTGGATATTTATCTAAGTATTCAGCTAAAATGTTAACTGGGTAAAAAGGTTTCAAATTATTAACAGAATCCTCTCATCCATTATGCTGTAAGGTTTGAACCTGAAATTAACCTTTTTTTTGCTGGAATCCTGTCGACTGTGATGACCGGAGTCCCGATTCATTTGGTCCATTCCAAGATTTTGGCGAGTTTCTCTTCACATTTGCATTTTAGCTCTTGCCAAATCTTTGCTAATTTGTGCCCAACCAAGTAGCCGAATTCAGTGCAAATTGTGAAACATCCCATAAACATGTAATATGCAATAAAATAAATAAGTAGGTTGTAGGCCCTCTGTTTTAACTAGAACTGCAGCCCAGGGATTACATGTCTAATTAGGAGCTTCTGTTAACTGTATTATGATGGCGACGCTTAGGCGATAGAGCGCCCCCCCAGTGCCTTAGGTTTTTGTCCGCCTTAGGCGCTTAGGCGACGCTTAAGCGGTAGAGCGCCCCCCCCCCCCCCCCCAGCGCCTTAGGTCGCCTTACCGCCTTACACACCAAGACCAAGTCACAGCTAGTTTGTTTGACTTGCTTAGTTAGCCAATCCAGCATATTTTCGTTCTGTGAAAATACTTTGAGGCGGTCAATAGGGTAAAAAATGTATATCACATACCCGCCTACAGAATAAAATTGTCTCTTATTTTGTTGGTCAATATGTATTTTCTATTAGTAATAAAGCTTTGTTCTGTTTGTGGTCCAGCTTCCTCAGCAAGATAATTCATTTGATTGTGGCTTGTTCCTACTCCATTATGTGGAACTCTTTCTGATGGATGGTCCAAGTAACTTCAACCCTTTGAAGATTGATGTATTCTCAACCTTTGTGAGTTTTAATCTGATTCATTTTTTTCCTTCAATTTTGGATGTTGTTAAGTTTGAGCCCGCAATTTCATCAGCAACCTATAAGTTGTTTTTTTCTGTTTATGTAATTTTGTTCATTTCCCTTTGAATGCTAAATTTGTTATGGGAACACCATCCAATGAGCGATTATTTTAATACATAATCTCTAATAGAGAGATTACTATATATTGGTGTAAGGTAGCTGACGTGAGGATTCTTGTCTTCTGCAATTATACTGTTCCTAATCAAGAAATAAACAGTAGATTTTTTTTTTAGAGAAAACGCAAAGGATTCTTTGCGTTTTATTTCATTGAAAAGATAGAGTTTGTTTTACATCCTCCAAAGAGGGTTACAGTTACTTAATGGAAATACATCAGTGCACGTCCCAGGTGAACGGCAGTATCACACGCAGTCCTTTTGCACCTGCCGTAGCCCAGAGCTTGGCTTCGCCCTTGATCTTCTCGATGAGGCTGTGGGTTGAGGGCTGCGCTCCTTCAAACACGCAGTCGTTGCGATGTTTCCACGCCATCCATGGGGTCAGTAGGGTGATCGAGCCTAGGCCTTTGCGCATTTGCTTCGGAGTGTGCTGTTTCGCCTTCAGCCACCAGTCCATCAGGAAGATTCATGCTATGCATTATGAAGCATAGGTTATAAGTCGAATTGAACAATGAATTTACTGGTAATTCATCAAAGTTTGAGGTATTGATTGGCATTTTGCACTAGCTCAAAAGTACTGTTACAGGGTTGTCAATGTTAAAGCTTAAAACATGCATGGGCTATTTCCACCTTACGATATTATTGATCGTTGGAGCACAATTTCTGAACTAAAATATAGGGTGGATATGATGTGAACACGAGTTTTGGTCGACCTTTTCATACTCAGTTGGAGTAGCAGTTGATCAGTGAAATAATTTATGTCTTGTAGCCTGTTTGGTACATTACTATTCAGCAGGAGATTGAATTTTTAGTTTGGCCATTGTTTCTTTGCTCGAGTCTTTGGCCATTGTTTCTTTTCTCGAGTAGTCTAGAAGTTTTAGTTTGGCCATTGTTTCTTTGCTCGAGTAATCTAGAAGTTTTACTTTGGCCATTGTTTCTATGCTCGAGTAATCTTTGTCTTAGCCATGTCATTCTGGAATTTTTGTTAATCCCATATTTTAATGCTTGATGTCTTTTTCAGCTCAGTGATGACTGGTTTGTACCTGCTGAAGCTTCTCTAAAGCGTTCATTGATCCGGAAGCTAATCCATCAGCTAGTGACAGATCCTTCTCAAAATTTTCCAATACTAACCTGTGCTAAAGATCAGTTTGATGAAATACATCAAAGAAGTGAAAATGCTGAGCAGGAAGCAGCTATAGAGGTCCTTGCTCAGGGGTGCTCTGCTGGTGACACTGATTCAGTTTGCCAAATTCCTGGAACACAGCAAGAATCGACATCCATCTGCTTTAATGATCCTGGAAAGGGGATACCTGTTTCTGGATTCGATTTAGAGACCGCAGAGGTTACAATGTGTGCTGTACAAGATATGCCGGTATGATTTTAGCCAATAGCTAGAGCTCTTATTGTTCCAATTGATTGGTTGCAATTAACTTTTGTTCTCCCTTATTCTTTTGTAGGTTTGTCCACTGGACAATGAAAGTGTGGTCTGCTTGCCAAACAAGGGTGTGCAAAACGATCCAACTCTTGCAGATTCTGATAATCAATCTGGTCAAAGATCATGTGCCCCAGAAGAAGCTGAAGCGTTGAAGGATGATGGCTGTGTGGTACAAGATATGGACATTTACGAGGACTCTGTGCTGGATTATGTGCATAATAACCAGATAATTTCCAGCCAAGAGGAAGCTAAGGTGCATGATACTATGGATTCCAAGTGTTGCTCATTCTCTGATAATTCTGAAGTAATGGCCTGCAAACAACAGCTCTTAGAAACAAACAGAAATGAAGGTGTGGATGGCTCCGAAGATATGCATCCTCTCATGATGTATGATGCCAGCAAATATGACATTGCAAATGATCCAGCAAGCACAAAAGACGAAGCTGAAAATGACATATGTGATCTTCCTGATGTCATGGGATATGTTCCAATTGAGGATTTAAACGGGAATGTTTCTGGGCATTCTTTGGAAAGAAGCGTTGTTGAAGCTGAGGAGGCCATAGGTGATATTTCTGATGACACAGTCGCCATAGGAGAGTTAAACAAAGATGTATCTGAGCACTCTCTCGCAATGAATGCTGTCGAATCCGAGGACACGAAACAGGAAGGTACTCATGGGGATGTCATGGTGGAAGATGATATCAAAGTTAACTCGAAAGAAACTGAAGATACTCATGGGGATGTCAAGGTGGATGATGATACCCAAGTCAACACGGACGAAACTGAAGATACTCATGGGGATGTCAAGGTAGAGGATGATATCAAAGTTAACACGAACGAAACTGAAGATACTCACGGGGATCTCAATGTAGAAGATGATACCAAAGTCAACACTGACAAAACTGAAGATACTCATGGGGATGCCAAGGTGGAAGATGTTATCAAAGTTGACATAGACGAAACTTGCACAGCTGTGGATGAGATTAAGGGAAACACTGACAAGTCTATGACCAGTGACATGACCGTTTCCTGTGAGTCGAAAGAGGGAAACACCAACAAGATCATGGCGGGCAACAGTGAAAGTGGGGCTGTTGAAGCTCATCCAGACAGTGTGGGTGCACCCGTTGAGGCAGTTCCTTGTGAAGAAGACACAAGTCGTACAGATGCTGAGATGCCAACCGTAGATAGATGTGCAGAGAATGAAACAGTTTTCGAGGACGAACCTTGCGACGCCAAGAGACCGATTCCTGACAGCACCTCTGAAGTTGGCCACATTCAAATGGATGATGCCCCGTTCACGGAAGAGAAACAAGAGAGGCGCAGCAAGCGTCGCAAGGTTGTGCCGTCGGGGGCAGCAGAGAGGCGACAAACGAGGAGCTCCTCAGGACACCGTCTTTAGATTAGATATAATCTGGCTGGTGTAGGGGCTAGTCGTAGCTTTTGTTACGTACATATTCTCCTTTTGCAATATATGGATGGACTATTACTCGTCTGCCCTGCATAGGTGAATTCCGTTAAGGCGTTAACATCTTCTTGAGCTAAATGATAGTTATAGCTGACCCGGTCTGGTTTTGTGATGCCTCATTTAGTTGTGGAAAGTGTTGTGTAGTATTTTTTATCAAATCTGGCCGTTTTTCTGAACTAATGCTGCATTTGGCCGCACCTGAAAACTATTTTTAAATCTGGCCCGTCAGTCAGCGTCAACCTTGATGGAGCCGACATCGGCGCCATATCACTGAAACACTGAAGTTTGCTGCTGGGTCCCGCAAAAAGCCGACGTGGGCAGGTCGGCGCTAACTTTGCTGACTCCTGGCACCAAACTTTGCTGGCGCCGAATTGTGCTTATTCGTTTGGGTCTAGCCAAAGAGAAATATGCATGCATGCCCGGCAAATGACTCATGCATGCATGCCTAGGTTTTTTTTTTTTTGAGATTACGTGCATGCCTAGGCTGATTATCTTTGTGATTAGTTTAGCTGATTGTGGGCTCTAGTTTCGCGTGCATGCCCCAAGCACCTACACGCATACAGCTAGCTTTTTTAAACTTTTTGGTAGTTACTAGTTGGAATGTACGTGCAACGCACGTTTTCACAATTAAAGAGAGCAGTTTACAAGTAGGAAAATACTACCAGACTCTATATGGATTTCTTCTTTTTACATTTTATATTGCAAAAAGAGAATCATGCATATATAAGCATCATGTAGTACACAAACCTCAGACATAAGCTTCGGAAACTGGTGCGCGGCGATGAAGACGTGCTCTTTCGGCGGCTTCTCGGCACAAGTTATGTCATATCCTCAATGTCACACATGTATCCTTCAGCACGACCTTGTGGCGGCACCGCCTCGGACATTATCGTCTGCATCATTGCTTCTCACACACGTATACAAAGAAGTAAAAAAAAAACCAGATCTTCGGCCCGCATGCCTAGCACGGCTAGCTTCAGATTGGCACTGAACGCCCAGGTTGCGAAAGTTTGTTGCTCTTGGTTCTGAGGCTAGCTGCGGGCGAACACTGACATGGACGCCCCGGTGGCGTTCAAGGCCGGCGTGGCCTACCTCAACGGCAAACGCCTCACCGACTGCGTGCCTGGCTGGCTCGGTGCTCGTCGTGCTGGAGCTCGGACAGAACACGCTCACCGGCGTCATCCTGCTGGGGTGCCCCTTGCTTGTTACACATGTTGTGGAGCCAAAGTTTAACCCAAGTGGTAGCACTTGCCACCCCAACACTCTTGGTTCATTGTTTTTCCTGGCAGGAGCATGGCCCTAGCAATTTGTTAATTTGGGCACTGTCCATGTAGCAACACATTACTGAATATTTGTGAGATCTAGGAAACAAGCAGAGCAGGCTGTGTTGCTTGCGAGAAAATGCAGAGAGATTGAGCAACGAAGATGTAGGCATTTTCCACTACGAGCAGAGCAGGCTCTGATCAGGTTACGATATACGTATATGAATGATATACGTATATGAATATGGACGCAGGGGCGGACCTAGAACAAAAAGTCCCGGTGTCCACGTGTACACCATACACAGTGGATAACAAGCAATAGTATATATTAAAAAAAAACACAGTCGACAACTTAAAATGTTTGATAGTAACAATTCTTCCCAAAATGATGCATTCCAGTTGAAAATTTAGTAAACTATGTAAAATTGAACAATAAAACATAAGAACTACAAGAAAAAACAAATATGATATGCGATGGGTAACATTAAATGTCCAATAATTCACCGATTATTATTATGTTATCGCGAGTGCACATTGAGTTAAGTTATTTGTGGTTGGTGATTCGAGAATAGAAATAATGAATAAGTCATTTTATTGAGTACATTCGCCGCGAAGTAAACTTACTCGATAGTGTATCTTATTGCCGGCACGATCGAAAAATAATCCTAAATTCTAAATATATGTGAACCATTAAGTAAAATTATCAAATCACAGTAATCAGATTCTCAATCATTATACTCTTAAATTTTAAAACCCTAACTAGACAATTTAGGCAACAAGGAAAATAGAAAATTGAGATACATACACAAGGTCTAGCTTGTGACTGACGACTACCGAGCGGGCAAGGGGCGATTGTGCGACGAGAGGAGGCGAGCAGCCGAAAATAGGCATGCTAGGCACGTACGTACAGAGTATGATCCAATCGATCAATGCAAGGACACCCCATGCAATCGACAACCGGATGGCTTCTAGATGGGCCGCACCTGCGCGCATGCTCACTGCATATCTCCCTCTGCTCGCTCAGATCTGATAGCCCAACCGGTGTCCAGCATTCATTTTCACCGGTGTCCAAGCCCCAAGTACGAACTACATATAACGTAAGCAGAATTTCTACCGGGTGTCCAGTGACACCGGCTGGGTAAACGTAGGTCCGCCCCTGTATGCACGGTGGATAGAAGGAAGCCTCAAATATTTGTCATCTACTGATGGATCAATGGATGTATATACAACAGAGGCCCCATTGGCTTCATAGTTCCATCTTCCATCCCAGGAGACTAACATGAGCTGTGAGGTTGCCTAGTAATCAAATAGATCAGCATCGTATGCATCTTTCAGAAGATCCTGGAAAGTTCTGACTTTTACTTTGCTGTCAAAACAAATGTAGAAAGGAAAAAATATCGCATCTAATCTTGGCCCCTCTGCCTCGAGTTGATTTGCCGGTGCAAGGCCGTAATCCATCTCAAAACAATTCGCATGTGGATATCATATGAGAACGTGAGTATCACAAAGACCAACAAAATCGGATCCTGCAGCACGGATGGATCTCAAACAAGGAGATAGGGGAAAAGGAAGCAACTCGAATTGGAAAAACGAAATCGAAGAGCAAACTGGCATCCAGGCGTCGCCTCGCTTCTGGCCACCGGCTTCTGGTTGCCGCTCCTCTTCCGTCGCTGACCGCTGGCTCCAGCTCATCCAGCTACGGAGAAACCTCCGGGAGCTCGACTCCAGCTCCGGGCAGGGGCTTGCGGCGGCCGCCAAGTGCAGCGCAGCAGGCTGGGAGCATGTGGCGACGGCGACGAGGACCCAGGGGCCTTGAAGCGGCTGCCGAGTGGAACACAGCGGGCAGGGGCAGGCTCGCGCGGCAAACTTGACGGGGGCCTTGCCTGTGGGCAGGTCCGCGAAGAGAGTTGGCTCCATGATTAACTACAATTACTTGATGGCTATTTTGTCTTATTGTGCGATTAATCGCAACGACAACGACTGCACTGGTTTAAGCTGGACACTGGTTGCGTCGGCGAGAGAAGCTTGAGGAGGACTCGCCATATTTCATGAAGACCATTGAGTTGACGGTGCAGAGGCCTCCTTCTGCAGCGCCAGCAGCGGGGATACCACTTCGCGCACCGGACCACCGGACCTCGGGATGTTGTCTCCACCTCCAGTGTAGCCTCCTCCCACTAGTAGGCAAACCCCTACCGCTGGCGGGCAGGCGTCCGCCAGCGATGACTACGCCAGCGATGACACATACCGCTGGCGGGCGGGCCGTTCGCCAGCGGTAAGGGCTCTTACGGCTGGCGGGCAACACAAGCGCACGCCAGCGGTAGTTGCTACAACGCTGACGGGCAGGGCGTCCGCCAGCGGTATCCACCACGCCTGCCAGCGGTACTGGTGGCTGGTTTGGGGTTATGGGTGCTCTGTCCGTCAGCGGTACGCAATTGTGTCCGCCAGCGGTATTATTTCGTGTATTAATTATTATTTTTTGCAGAAAATCGTATTTCAACAGTATATCCAATATAAATATAGTATATTCAGGTACGGGCGACCAAAACAACAGGAATATAGACAATACCACATACAAATGACCAAATTGTCATACACAAATACATTAGTTCATCATCACATGCATTACAAACCATAGTAGCCAAGTTATACCAAAAGTTGTCATACACAAATACATCACAGAAGATAGAGAACCACAATGTCTAAGAGAGGGGGCGATGAAGTTGGTTTCAATCATCCGGTTCTTACTCTCTTTCATTGGTTTCAAGTCCCTATCTTCCGCCTCCTTATTAGGTACTCTCCCACTTCTTCATCTGTATACACAAAAGGCAAATAAAAATGTTAGGTAACTAAATTGTTCACATGTCGTGCAGAAATAAGCAAAGTAGACACAAATAAACTAAGCCAACTCAAAAGCATGCCTCATATACTAGATTGGACACCGAAATTCAGGGATGGAGTAAGCGAAACCAGTAGGATGCAGAAGCTCTATATTCTTGCATTTTACAAGTCTCACTTACACCACCCCTGAATAACATAGTGTCAGCTCATTTTAATCATCGGCATTGTAAGACTTAGACAAAACAAGATTAAAAAAAACTATGCCTCATATTTATAATATTATTTGAAACACACAAGGAATCCTGATAATCTTGTTGAACCAAGTAGGAGGCACACAACTTGTATGTGTGCATGATACAAGGTTCAACGAACTATCAGGATATCATACAATGCGCCACATCATTTTAATCATCGGTATTGTAAAAAAATGAAGTAGGGTAAACTCAAAAGCATGCCGCATATTTAGATTGGATCGACACACAGATTCAGAGATGGTGTGAGTGAGCCAATAGGATGCAGAAGATCTGTATTCTTGCATATTACAGGTCTCACTCACACCACCTCTGAATAACATATAGTGCCACCTCATTTGAATCATCGGCAATGTAAAAAAATAAATTAGGATAAACTCAAAAGCATGCATGCATCATACTTAGATTGGACACACAGATTCAGAGATGGTGTGAGTGAGCCAATAGGATGCAGAAGATCTGTATTCTTGCATATTACAGGTCTCACTCACACCACCTCTGAATAACATATAGTGCCACCTCATTTGAATCATCGGCAATGTAAAAAAATAAATTAGGGTAAACTCAAAAGCATGCATGCCTCATACTTAGATTGGACACACACAAGCAACCCTCAAAGCTTCGTCGAGACAAGTAGGATGCACACAGCTTATACTTGTGCATATCACAAGGCTCAACGAAGCTTGAGGGTATCACGTAGTGGGTCACAACATTTTAATCATCGGCATTCTAGAGAATACAAAACTATAAACAAGAATGATGCCTCATACTTACAAGTGACACACAGGCTTCAGGGACGGAGCTAGCGAGCCAAGTAGGATGCACGAGATGTGTATACTAGTGCATATCACAACGCTCGCTAGCCCCGCCCCTGGATCACATTGTGTCACAACATTTTAATCATCGGTATTCTAGAGAATACAAAACTATAAACAAGAATGATGCCTCATACTTACAAGGCTTCAGAGACGGAGCCAGCGAGCCAAGTAGGATGCACGAGATGTGTGTACTCGTGCATATCACAAGGCTCGCTAGCCCCGCCCCTGGATCACATTGTGTCACAACATTTTAATCATTGGCATTCTAGAGGATACAACTTTGAAACTAGAGATAGGCATGCTAGTTAATTAAATAGTCAGGCAACGCACTGTTGTCATGTAAAATAACATGGAGGGACCCTTCAGAATGGTAAACCGTCCGCCAAACGCTAAACTTCGATAGGCTAAACAACATGTATTAGTTCATCACTTAAGTTAACTTGAAATTAACCTAAAACTACTCAAGGAGGTCCGAAATCGAAGTCGGATGAGTCCGAGCTATCATCCCAGATGCTCGAGAGGTCCGAAGACGAATCAGCGCCGGTCTTCTGGCACGGCGGCGCTGCAGTGGAGGGTCCAGCGTCGGAGCTCGCCTGCCTCTTCTTGTTCCTCGAGGCGTAGAAGTCCAGCTCCGCCTGCACCAGATCGGGGCGGCCGCGGCGCAGCGCGTCCATCCGCCACTCGTCGATCTCGGCAGCGCGGCGAGCCATCCCCTGGCGGCGGTTACGCCGTGCCTCGTCTACGTCGACGATCTCCGTCGGCGGCGCGAGGAACTCAGCCTCCTCCCGGGACTCAACGTCAGGGAAGTTGAGCTCAACACGCGGCCGTCCAAACCTCCAGGCTGCCGCGTCAAACGCGCGCGCAGCGAGCTCCGCCGTGTCGAAGGTCTCCATATACCAACGGTGGCCGTCCACGGTGATCTCCGCGGACCAACGGCCAGATGGGCAGTGACGGACGCCAATGAACCCGCTCATGGAGCGGCGGCGCGGCGCCATGCTCTATACAAGGCAAATACAAAATGTAAGAATTTTAATCATCGGCAATGTAAGAAGAATGCAAAACATAACAACATTTCGGCCAAAGTCATGCCAAAATTCACGAGAAATTTCGGCATGACTTTGACTAAAAATAGGACATATGAGTACCCGAATTTGCCGGAATGGAAGTTAATCAACATTCCGGCAATCTCAAGGGTCTCTAGGGGTACCTGCAAACGTTTCATATATAGAAAGGCCACAATCGCAGCATTCATCACCACCACAAGGCCGCATTCGCAGCCACAAAGCCGCATTTGCAGCCAAAAAACCGCATTTGCAACCCTAGTTTATAATTTGAAACCCTATTTTCTAAAAATATTGGGGTGGGCAAACCCACAAACACCTTGTGGGTGCTAGCTAGGAGGAGAGGAGGGGCGGGTGCTAGCTTACCTTGGCCGGGCGGCGGGCTGAGGTGCGGGGGGCGCTCGGGGCCGGCGACGGTGGCGTGGGCGCGGCGTCGACGCGTGCGGCGCGCTGGCCGTGGACGTGGACGCGCCAGCCGTGGGTGGTGCGCGGTGGGGGGCGCCGGCGGCGGCGGCGTGTGGGTGGGTGGCCGGGTGGGAGAGAGGCTGCGCGCGGGTGAGTGGGCGGGGCGGCGCGCGGCGGCGGCGCGTGGGTGGGGAGGGCGGCCGCGCGCGGGGTGGGAGAGGGAGGGGATAAGGTGGGGGGGGGGGTTGGTGGGAGAGGGAGGGGATCAGGTTTTTATTTTTTGTTTATTTTTTTATACCGCTGGCGGACAGTGTGTTCCGCCCGCCAGCGGTAAGGTTTTTTTCTTTTATATTTTGCTTCTATAAATAGACTAGTCCAGGGACTAGATCTAGATCCTGAGCCTGGCATTCTCCGCGCCGCTCGACGCCCTCCTCCGCGCCGGCGCCGCACTCGATCTTCCACACCGCCGTGGACCTCCCCTCCCTCTCCCCTCCCCAAGGTGTGTTGCCCTCTCCCTCTGTTAGGAAAATTCTTTAGAATTTTTAGTAGTTGGCCGGGGCTTGTGTTTTCTTATTCCTTGTGTAAATATTTGTTAGGTAGATTTAATTTGCTAAATGTAAACATTTTTCTTAGGTGTTAGTGTAAATATTTTGCTTACGTCTTATAAAAATTGTGTTTTTAGTTTATTGTTCTCGGCGACGATGTCTCTGTTGAACGAGACGGGCGATGTCCGCGACTGGGATCCTCACCAAGCTACGCGTCGCCGTATCAGGGAGGAGGACGAGCACGTCCGTCGCTACATGTACTTGTTGAATAGGCAGTATAACAGTACCTGGTCGTTTCTTCAGAGGGTTCCTCCTCACGTGAGCTATGCCCCTGTGAGGGTTCCTAGTCTTTGGATGCGCAGCGTCCGTGGCTCAGCACCCCGCGGCTCAGGACCCGGTCGAAGTTAGTTTGAGAGGTTCATGCATGCATGCATGGGAGAGGAGATGTATTAGTGATATTATTCGTGATGTATTAGGGTTAAATAAAAATGGACCCAAGCTATGTAACTGGACTAAATAAATATGTATGAGTGATACTATAATTTTGCATATTTGATCAATGCTGCTTTTGTATAAAGTGAGGAAAATTAATAATGTTTCCTAGTTTGAATTATTCTGCTAATGCTAACATTATTTTATCTTTCTTTTGTATTAGTTAAGCAATGGATCGATAATCCCCAAGTATTATGAATTATCATAGAAATATCGATAGTTTTAGAAACTTTGACCTCTTTCAATGAGTAGTGATCATGGTGGCCATTTTGACCTTTTTCAAAAAAAATCAAATAAAGTGAAAAAACCCTAAAAAAACATATCCTCTGGCATGGAGTCCTTTTATGTGTACTAGTTGTTATGAAAAATGATAAACTTGATTTTGAAAAAATTGTTCAAAAAAATTCTTCACAAAAAGGTCTATCACGTATAAACATATATAAGTTTCAAGCCAAATGACCAAGTTATGACAATTTCCACGACATAGTTTGTGATAAAGTTCTCATATTCGACAAATAGGTGTGTCTTGGTATAGGAAGCAATAGTTCCGAAGGGATTTTATAAATTATTTTTATAAATATCATTTTCCTAGTTATATGAATATTATATGCCAAGTTACCCCTGGCGGACGGTGTAGCGTGCCCGCCAGCGGTATTCTACTTACCGCTGGCAAACGGTGTATGGTGCCCGCCAGCGGTAGTTCTCTCAGCTGGGCCCACCGTCCGCGAGCGGTAAGTTTACTACCGCTGGCGGGCACTGATGCCGTCCGCCAGCGGTAGTTAGCACCGTCTCCTCGCACCTGCCTGCAACTTTCACTGGCGTGCACCGTGGGACGTCCGCCAGCGGTACGTGTAGCACCAGTGGCGGGCGCTCGAAACCGCCCGCTAGCAGTAATACCGCTGGCGGACGCCAAGGGCCGTACGCCAGTGGTAGGCTAGTGGCTATAAGCACATTCCTACTAGTGTCCTCCACCCTCGTCTATATCGTTGTCGACAGCGGCGGCGATGAGGATGACATTGTCGACCGGAATAGACTCGGCTTGGATTAGATTTAGGTTTATGGACACCGGAGGCCGCTTTTGTTTAAATTTCATTCAAACCATGTAAACCAACGAAGGATAATTTGAACTTTTAAATTCGTGGTTTTTTTACTGTTTGGGGTGCCGTTGCGGGTGGCAAAATGACCGGACAAGTGTCCTACTGACACAATTTGGAGGTGCCGGACCAAATTTGGGGGCACCGATGGAGATGCTCTCTAAACATTATAGTTAATTATGGGGCCAAGTCTCTTAATTAGTAAAAAGTTTGAAATAACTAGTTGTATGCGTGTAGGTAGGGATGAAAACGGAGCGGAAACTTTCCGACTTTTCCGCGGAAAAACGGAAAAGGAACGAAAATACGGAAGTGGAAACGGAATTTTGCAAAACGGAAACGGAAACGGAAACTTTTATGCGGAAACGGAAACGGAAACGGAACAGTGTATTCCGGCGGAACGACCACGGAAACGGAAATTCCATTTCCGGCAATACGGAACTTTCCGTTTTTTGCTACGTGGTGCTATCTGAATGCTGCAGGCTAACAATTTTAGTGAGAACCAAATATCTAAACAAAAAAAGTAAAATATATGAAGTGACCATGTTTAGTCCCTACGTACTTGCATATTATCTCTCTCTCAAGGCATTCCCAGTTCGGCATTTCAGTGTTGCACTAGGTTTAGGGACGAAGTAGATATTTTTTTGCCAAAGTTGATAACTTACAAACACCATATCATACTTTAATTTATTTCATCTTATTAAATTGATAAGTTTGTTGGTTTGTTTGAGTTTTCCTGCATTATTCAAGGGGTCGCTTGGTTCCGGCAAACATCGGTTTTTTGTTCCGTGTCCGCACCGTATTCGGTCTGTATCTGTTTCCGACAATATTTGTTTCTGTATTTGTTTCCAGGGTTTCTGTATTTGTTTCTGCTTCCGCAAAAAAAATATGAAAACAAATGTGGCACCACCCAGTTCCGTCCGTATCCGCTCCGTTTTCATCCCTACGTGTAGGTGTTTGCACGCTAAACTAGAGCCCAGACTAAGCCCCAAATCTGATGAGCGCATGCATGCATGCATTAGTAATTTACTCGGCCATAGCAAACTTTGGTTCGGTGACGTCAAACCTGCTGGATGACGGCTCCATCAAGATTGGCGCTGACTTGAGGGGTTAGATTTGAGAATAGTTCTCGGAAACGGCCAGATACGTTATTAATTTGGGAAAACAGTCAGTTTTGACAAAAAAAAAAAAAGATACTGTTGTGTAAGGCGGAAACTCCAAATGGAGGTCGAGCTAGCTCGATTCCCCCCAAAAAAATTGAACTTGCATTTTTATGTTTAAAAAAATTCTTAAAAAAACCCTAGATGTAGATAAAGTTGAGATCTACCACTGTGTAAAGTTTCAAGGCAAATTTGTTGTATTTTTATCTCGGAAAAAAGACAAATACGCAGAATTGGATTGGTGAACAGTGCATAGTAAGAAAAATTTAAAAATTTGTCAGATTTGCCATTTTTGTGTAGCGCAGAATAATAAGAATTTTCCCTTAAAAATTTACACATCAACTTTATCAACATCTATGATTTTTTCCAAATTTTTTGAAACACAAAATTTAGATTCTTTTTTTTGGAAACCAAGCTACATGTAGCTCGGCCTCCAAAATGCCGCGCTCTGTGTAAGGTTCTTATATATGTCGTATTATTATTTTACTCTTGATTTTAGCTGTGAAAAGTTACCGTTTCCTGTTGAGCTAGTAGTAGCAAATTTCTTTCAACTGATGAGTTGAGCTAGTGGTAGTAGCTCATTTTTCATGTGGGAAACACCTGTGTAGATTGTCAGGAATGAAAAAAAAATCGAACGACGTAATCCGGTTAGCAATTTCCTCTGGGTTCTCGACAGTGGGCTGGTTCCCTCAAGTGAGGTTTGGCTAGATTTTGGGCGGCCGGACGTACGTTCTAGCCCATAATCCCGCAGATCCACGCGAGCGATCACGCTCGTTTTTAGTCCCACATCGGATAATTCAGCTGGTTACATCCTATGTAAATAGCAACGCACGTCGTGTCTTGCAAATAGCCGAGCCCGGTAGCGTGGGCTCTTAACCGTATCCAGAGGGACGGGTTAACCCAGATGGAAGGGGGCAGCAGTTCAAGATGACGCGAAAGAAGTTGAGCATGAGGGATGGGTTATACTAACATTTTATACTTTTCTAGATCTTACTTTTATCATGTTACAGTATTACGGATTTTTTTATTTGTTTGCATAGTTTAGACCCATAACTGTAATATTACTAAAATATATTTGTTGTATTTTTTGTTTGTACTGAATATCATTGAAAGATTTAAACTGCATTTGTGATAAGAGTATGCTCTAGAATTATGTTTTCTACAATGCATACTCTATGTGATTTATACATATTTATGATAAAGATCTGTAAACACCAAGATCTAACAAAAATATCAATAGAGGAATCTAGTGTATGATTAAGTGTAACCATATATATAGAAACTTGTGGTGTATGATTACGTCCCAAGAGTCATTAGGTGTGTGTTTTCTTGTGCAAATTAACCATTTTATTATATTAAGATACACCACTCAACCATCCCAAAAAGTAAGGCACGGAGGATTAGAAAATGCGGCTGGTGTAGGGGCTAGTCGTAGCTTTTGTTAGGGATTTGTTTTTCCTTTGTGCAATATTGACTAATACTCGTCTCCATAGGTGAGCGTCAAAGGTTCCAACAAACATCTTGAGCGAAATCTATTTTGCGGCCTGACTGGCACAATTCGGTTATGTGATGCCTGATTTAGTGGTAGAAAGTTTTTGTGCAAGGTTCTTATGTAGTCCGGAGTGTTATTTTACTTTTGCATTTGGCTGTGAAAAGTAGGGCGTAATATAGTTACCGTCTCCTACAAGACTAAGCAAAATTCATCCCGGTGATGAGTTAAGCTAGAGTGTGTTTTTTTTAATTCAAAAAAAAAAAAAAGCTAGAGTGCTTTTTTTTTCACGGGTATGCTAGTGTCTTTTTTTTTGAGTGTTTTATGCTAGTGTCTTTCTGGTAGTCGATTCCTGAACGTGGGCTGGGTCTTTCTGGACTGAACGTGACGAACGTGCCGTGCGTATGTGGGCTCTTTGGAACGAACGTGCATTGCGGCCCATTAGCGTAGCGCAGCGCAGCGCAGGCGACGCGCGGGCTTAGCGCAGCTTGACGCGGACGATGATTTATTTGCCCCACACCGGTAAACTAAGCTAGTTTCGCGCTGCTTAAAAGGGTGGCCTTGTGAGTTTTACCGCCGAGCCTGGTAGCGTGGGCTTGTAACCCAGATTTGACGGGGGCAGTAGTTTGGGATGACGCGAAAGGAGTTGAGCATGAGGGTGACCACCTTGCCGGACCTGCTCCCGGGGGCCCGTAACCCTAGGTCATTTGTGTGGGGGGCAAGCCCGCTACTCCCTCAACGTGTCTTGCTAGGCCCGCTCCCGGGGGCCCCTGACCCTAGGTCATTTGTGTGGGGAGCAAGACCCATCTCCACCGACTGCTAAAAATGTTTTTTTTCTTTTCTCCAAGTCGTCGTCCCATCCCTGAATTCTTCTTGCCACTGCACCGATAGATCATTTATGTGGGGAGCAAGACACGGGGGGCCCGTAACCCTAGGTCATTTGTGTGTGTGTGTGTGGGGGGGGGGGGGGGGGGGGGAAGCCCGCTACTCCCTCAACGTGTCTTCCTAGGCCCGCTCCCGGGGGCCCCTAACCCTAGGTCATTTGTGTGGAGAGCAAGACCCATCTTACCGATTGCTAAAAAATGTTTTTTTCTTTTCTCCAAGTCGTCGCCCCATCCCTGAATCCTTCTCGCCGCTGTACCGATAGATCATTTGTCTGGGGAGCAAGACTCTCTACGGACTGCTAAAAATGTTTTTTTTCTTTTCTCCTCCTCCGTCCCTCGCTATGGTTCCTCCTTGTCGTCGCCCCCATCCCCGGATCCTCCTCGCCACCTGTGTTGATCCTCCATAGTCGTCCCGTCATCTTAGCCTCAAAGCTCCGCCCTCGACGCGTCTTTCTAGGCTCGCTCCCGGGGACCCTAACCATATACCTACCGACTGCTATTTTTTTCTTCTTTTGAACATAATTGTTTAGTTTTATTCTTAAATTCAAAAATAAATTTTCTCACCTCAAATTGGAAAAAAAAAAAGTTTGGAGCGACTTCCACCACTTAGAGACAACGCCAAAGCGGCCTCGTGAAGTACACAACGGCCTATGCCAGGCAGATGAATATTAGCGCAGAAAACTAGAAGCTCTGATTATGAAGGGGGCCTCCCAAGTATTTTTATACCACTATTCCTTTTGGTGGACGCATTTGTCGACGTACTTGTATATACTTGTTGTTAATTTGATGATCCACAGCTCGTGTGAGCAGGAGCTAGGTGGGATCAGGTTCTCGAGACGAGATGTTCGCAGCGGGTTTCCTGATCGTGCCCCAACTCGCTTCTATCTCTCCCCCTACTCTTGCTGTTGTAACTCTGTTATTTCCGTTATTTCTTATTAATGAAAAGGGGTGAAGCCCGGTTGGCAAAAGGAGCTAGGTGGGATGGGAATGAAGAGCTACGGAAGCTATGGCCGGGCGGCGGAGGCGACCTGCATCTGAAGAAGACGTCGTGGCCGGATTTTTGGGCGACCTCCGTAGAAGCTATGGCGACACCCGTAGAAGCTATGGCAGCACTCGCTGCGGCGTGGAGGATCCAGGAAGACAGGCCGGACGTCCACATCCAATTCCACCGCCTCGGCTACCACGCGCCGCCGGGGCACCGGGACCACCGTCGCCTTGACGCCCTGCGTCGGCTAGCATGCTCCGAATATGCATGATGTCGGTCTGCTGCATAAATTACATAAATTCATAAAGCATGCAAGCTTAGATGTGAGGCCATGTGTGTCACGTCTTGTGTGAGGCTACTAGCATGCCCAGCTGCACTACTACTCTCTCTATACTATATTGTGTACTCCAGAGGAATCTATTATATCTATAAAGTTATTCCACTATATTTATTTGATGTATCCAAATTCAGAGTGTCTACGCCATCATCATCGATTTCTATGATCCGTACGGCCGTACATGCACGAGTTGTTTCTTCTTGGCAAATTATATGCAACCCGGTTTCCTTTTCATATATGAAAACCATCTTTCATTTCCACGGCAACACGCGAGTTCTCGACTAATATTAGTACATGCATCACATGTATATTTCACCAAAAAAGTATATAGCTATATAAACTTAATTAAGCTTACCCAGAATACAAACCAAAATTAAAACCCATACTGACCAGAGTATAATTGGAACATATTCGAACTGTCAGGAATGAATTTTCAAGATAAGTTATGAAATGAAAATGTCAAGGAGAGAAAATATAAGATCATTAACATAATTTCCAAAAAAGACAAAAATACATAGCAAATAGCCCAACATTTATCTGTGGCATTTGGGAGAGGCGTTTTGTCTCTCGGGTGCATACGCATCTATTATATGTTTCAAAATTTTAAAAATATGAAACTCTTCAAAAAATTCTTAAAACAATTGGGCTCAAACATATACAAATTTTCAACATTCGTGCAAAATTTTGTAAAGAAATAACACTTTATGTGATCTGTGCAAAAAAAACAAAATTTATGCTTTAAAAATGTATTTTAAATCTTATTTTGGCCGCAGATTTGTCTTTTTTGCACAGACCACATAATTTGTCATTTTCTTCCGAAATTTTGCAAGGATGTAGAAAACGTGTATATGTCTGTATCCAATTGTTTTCAGATTTTTTAGAAGTGTTTTCGTATTTTTTAATTTTGAAAAAGTTAACAGGAGCATATGCACCCGGAAGCCAAAGTTAATTTCTGCATTTCTACAGCATAGTTCATGGATAACATCTAAAAAAAAATCAGAACCTCTTCGGTTGTTAAAAAAAAAAGTCACAATAGGTTGAATTCACGAGAGGAACATTAATTTGATTTAACATACAATTGCAAACCGGGATGTGAACATACATCTAATCTGAAACTCAGCAACATTCATTTACATCCATATATTTTAGGCTCAAGCTGTACTGCCATTTTATTTAATGCATCATTAGACATTATTCAACATCATATAGCCAAACTTGTATTTGGAAAATTTCACAGCAAAACCTAACTAACAGACGTCCACGAACCATCAAATTACTTTTGGGTTAAATAGCTACTAGTTTTGCAGCGTGATCATCGACTATTTGATTTTGTCAGGGTTTTGACTCGATTTTCCTAATCAATCAAGTTGTGAGCCTTTTGGCTATAGTTTTCCTCATTAACCAGATGAACTCTTTTCTTCTTTCTGTAGTTACAAAAACTCTAACAAACTTAATTTCAAATTTGAGTTACTTTTGAAAAAATGGACAAAATTCATTTAAATATACCTAGAAATTTAAAATTCAAACTATTTGGGCATGGATCCATCCAATTTTATCCACTTTGTGCGGAAATTGAAGAATTTCCATTTTGCACCATATTATTTATAGTTGCTTCACAAAAATATATTTTCAGCACTTAGAACTCCTTTCTCGAATCAGGCTTTCGCCCCGCTATATTAATATAGCAAACACCCGAACAACCAACATGCTGGGCCGCAGCACAATCAAAGCCCAAAAGAAAGAAAAAGAAAAAATACAAGAGAAACAAAAGCCAACAATGGCAGATCGATGAAAAACAAAGAAGTCTCGCAACCGTTGCGCCCTCCGGAGAATTCCCACCAAGTCCCTAGCACTCCAAATCGCCGCGTATCAAGCAACTCCTTCAGGAAGGTATGCGACGATGACGACGCTGTTGCCCGGACTAGTCCTAGGGTTTCCCTCGATATGCGGAGGGAGGTGGGGAAGGAGTACACCCGGCACCCTTCAAGAAGGACCGGCGACACAGGCAAGTATCACCGCGTCGGTGTCGGATAAGCCGACGGGGATTTCTCCCGACCCCAAAAGACCACAACCCCGGACGATCCTTAGTGCTGCTCCACCCAGCTTGCCACCCACTAGGATGCGCCACTACGGTCTTGAGGACCTCTTCGTCGTCTCTCTGTGAAAACCGAAACGAGGCCTAGAGGACGAGACCGGGGAACGCAACGGGAATCGGGGTGGCAGCGCCGCAGCCGGCGGGAGGGAACAACCTCCACCACTTTCGTGGTAACCGACCTGACGCGGCAGCAGGGTCATAGCAGGCCCGCACTGGCCCGACCGAGCCCAAATTGGGCCCGCAAAGCCCCCACCACCACGCTGCAGTAGGCTAGCCGCAGCGCCGCCACCAACCATGACTCCAAGGAACCATCACAATGAAGGTCAAAGTCTTGACTACGCTTGCCTTAGAAGCACCAACGTGACAGGCGAATTAACAAGACACTGCCATCGAGAAGCCGCGCTCTGAGTTCCACGTATGGCCTCCACTGTCCCTAACGTGTACGGTCTGGGCAGAATATGCAGCAACACGAAGTTCATCTAAAATTCTAGCTCAATTAGTTTGAGCTTTGAGATGAGAAGAATCTTGTCTCATAACTTCCCTGGTGTCATTATCCAGGTAAATCCCAGTGTACAAATGTCTCCTCATTGGCCAACAAAGGTAGAAACAGTAGGAAGAGCACTATCAGACTCGGTACTTTTTTCTCTGTAGAATCTACCTGATCAGCAGTCAACTCAAATAATTTGTCTTCTAGGCATGGAGTTGTATCAGACAGAATCTTCCAACATTGTTTTGTGCTTTATCGCAAAAGTCTCAACAACAAAGAGATTTTTCTTGTTGCGCTTCATAGGTTTTTCCCACGGGGACCACAAGCCAGTCGAGCGGGTGGTGGAGTTGTCGGTTCATCGTCCTCTGGTGGCTCCTCCGGTGACCACTCCTCCTGCGCCAACTTCGGCACACGACCTCCTTCTCCTGTTCCGGGACAACATCGCGGGGCGATGGAGGAGAGCGGCTGGGTGCATGATGGTGGAGATTCCGGCAACGCGACGATGTTGTGTCTCCCCATTCGTAGCATTAACACCATCACCACCACCACTCGGCCCCGGCGATATATAAGAAGCCCTCACGCTTGTTGCTTGCTTGCTTGCCCCGTCTATTCCCGCTCCCCTAGTCCCTTCGGTAGGTGTCACACACGCGAACCACCGTCGCCATGGATGTCAATAGGAAGTGGATCTCCTGCCACGAGGCCATGGAGTTCACCCAACACGGCATCCTCGCGCCATCAAAGGGAACAATGCCGAAATTGGCCAGAGTGGCGTACGGAGATGGGTCTTGCTCCCCATAGAAATGAGCTAGGGTCAGGGGCCCCCGGGGGTTACGGGCCACCGGGAGCGGGTCCGGCAAGGTGACCACCCTCATGCTCAACTCCTTTCGCGTCATCCCAAACTGCTACCCCCGTCAAATCTGGGTTACAAGCCCACGCTACCAGGCTCGGCGGGAATAAGCTAAGTACAACACTTTTTAAGTAGCGCGAAGCTCGCTTAGGTTTCCGATGTGGGACAAATCATCGCCTTGCTGCGTTGCGCTAAGCTCGCGCGCCGATCCGCCTGTGCCGCGGTACGCTCACGTTTTGTTTGGGCCGCAATGCACATTTATTCGAAAGAGCCTGCTAGCCCACGTACGCACAGCACGTTCGGTCCAGAAAGACCCGGCGCACGTTTCGGGAACCGACTACCAGAAAGACACTAGCATACCCGTAAAAATAAGGGATTGTCTAATTGTCAGCTAGATGATTTCTTTTTCGTGCACAGACAGATTTTTTGACGAATCAAACGCTGCCACGTCAAACATTGTGTTCGTACCTGTTTCCCGCGCGTCACACATTCTGTTCGTTCGGTACGTTTGTTTTGCGGCCCAGTTTGTTTACTTTAACGGGTTCGTTTCAGTTATAGCCCAAACCCGTACCCGAAAAAAAAGAGAAGACCAGTTTCTGAACTGGGCCTTGTTCCTGAAGCAGGCCTGCTACCGTGAGGCACGACTTGCTGCCGTGCGGCACAACGTTACAAAGCAGAGGGGTACCTTCTTCTTCCTCAAGAAAAAGAGGAGGAGCTCCATCAGAAGCTGCCTCGCTCGGTCACTCCCCATCTAATCGAAACAGAAGGCAAACAGAAAAGGGGAGAAAATCCAAAAGGAGAGACACAGATACTGGACTGGATGTGAGATAGAGAGAGAATCGACTCCACAATGGAAGATCCTGCAGATGGAAACAAGAGATCTGATGGGGGAAGCTTACCTGAAGTCTTCAGTTCTTCAGGTAAAAAATCCTTGCCAAAACCGAATTCCAGGCTTCATTTTCCTTGATCTTTTCCCTTAAAACCCTGCAGCTGAAATCAACACCGTGTTTGACTAGCTGTTACAGATGGTATATTCAGTATGCACAGGAAAAGAAAAAACTGAGGGGAAAACCATGCAGTAGAGAAGGAAACATCACATACATACACTCAGTAGAAAAAAATATTCATCACAGCAACTGAACACAGATAAAAAGAGATAGATGGCGTTCAAACTTCGTAGCTCTCGTATTATAGAGAGTTCAAATATGATAGTACAAACCACATACATAACATAGTGTTCTGCATCTCCCTAGTACGAAAAAACGACATAGCATGACCTGGCATTGTATTCAAACGACATGAGATAGATACCATCAGAAAGCACTAATAGAAACCACCCATATTCTAAAGAACATCAAATGTGACCATCAGAAAGTTGTCGTCATTCTTGTGAAACAGGATCAACACAACCACCCCATCTCCCAAATCATTATCCCTTGCGAATTTCGACCATCCACTCTTGAAACACACCCTTCCGTCTTTGCACGTGTAGTATGATGATCCCCTGTGGTTCACGCCAAAAAGACTTTTCATTAGAGTTGCATCTCCCTCCTCAGGGATGTTGAGAACTGAGACAATCTCCCTGGGGATGCGCTGCAAAAAAGAGCCAAACAAGCTAAGGTGGGAGAATAACAGATACATCGGAGAGAAAGAGAGAGATATGGAGCCTGAATCTACAAAGAGAGAGAGACTAACTTAATCATAACAGAGAGAGATAGAGGAATAAATATATATATAGAGAGACTGATGCTAGAGAGATAAAAAACAGAAATATACATACAGAGAGATAGATACAAGACTAAATATATACAGACAGAGATACAAGACAGAAAATATATATAGAGAAACTGATGCTAGAGATAGATACAAGACTGAAAATAAACATACAGAGAGATAGATACAAGACTAAATATATATATAGAGAGAGAAAGTAAGAGAGAGAGAGAGAGAGAGAGAGAAGAGAGAGAAATTAAGAGAGAGAGAAGAGAGAGAAATTAAGAGAGAAAACTGAATCTACAGAGAGAGAGAGAGAGAGGACAGAGAAAGAGAGAGAAGCATGAATCTACAGAGAGAGAGATAGAGAGAAGGACAGAGAAAGTGAGAGAGAAGCATGAAGCTACAGAGAGAGAAGGACAGAGAAGGAGAGAAGCATGAATCTACAGAGAGAGAGATGACAGAGAGAGAAGCATGAAGATACAGAGAGAGAGAAAGACAGAAGCATGAATATACAGAGAGAGAGAAAACCATGAAGATACAGAGAAACATGAAGATAGAGAGAGAGAGAAATAAATCTCAAAATTACATATTTAATTATATTTTATAAATAAAAACTAATTTCAGAAATTCTTCTTACAATGGTTTTTTATCACAGGAGCATGAATCTGCGTGGAGGGAAAAGAAAGATAAACAAAATACGACTTCGATGATGTCTTCTTCCAGGTATGTAATGGACAAATTTTGGGATATACCACATGTGTAACAGACTTGAAAAAGGTCATTAGCTCATTGTTGATGATCTAAATTTTTTGGTGCAACACAAGGATTTTACATTCACAGGGCTACTGCAGGGGAGTTTTGACGCAATATACACATCACAGCAGTGCGAGCCTTCGATGAAGGTTGGTTATTTTCAAAAACATTACAGAAAAAACCACCCCCTACCCTTACAACAAACAATATATATAGACCAGATTTTTTTTCAAGAAATATACTAACCTAAAGAACATTTTTTGAATGCAGGTTGGCCAATCAAGCGGGACTCAGAGGTCTTCAGGTTCGATATGGCGGAATTGTGCCACGACTTAGGGGAACGAGAAGGAAGATATTTCACAACAAGAAAAGAGAGAAGAACAAAGAGAATGAACATAGGGGAACGAGAAGGAAGAAAGTCAAACTAACCACAAAAATTCCTATCATGTCTTGGCAAATATCACTAAAATTCCTCTTCAAGCTACCCACAGCCTACATAGAACACGCAGTCATTTGACAAAATTTTGAAGAAGAACACATGACAAAGGAGGAAAAATAATGATGAAAACAATAGCAAAAAATAACCTATTTCCTGAAGAGACCAAACAGCGCATCGTCTAAGACCTTGTCCCTGCCACTTCTATCATAATCTTTCACCTGAAGAAAAAGAGTGAGAAAACACAACACATGTTAGATAAAAACTACCTAGTGAAAGAAAAAGTCAGTCCATAAAAGAGAAAACAATCAACAAAACTAACATTGCAGTCGCTAGAGAGGCTGTGCTCCTCACTAAAACCAACGCCGATATGATCATCCACGGAATCAGCACATATAGAGCGCACTCTGCAACAAAATTGAACAACAACACAAAATGTAAATGATGCTCATACACAAAAATGCGTTTGAACACAAGCACGAAACACAACTATATACGGCAAAAAAATGCGAGGCAGACTACAGAAACCCGAGCTTGCAGCCATCGTCGACTGCAAAAACATTCCCATAACTAAATTCCTGAACACATGGCTCCCCATCCCATTGTATGCCAGTCCAATCACTGACCAAAACACTTCCCTTAGGTGTGAAGTTTGGATGCCCTACACTAAACTTGGTGCCCCCGGATGAAATGAACCTAAGTACAAAATCCTCAACACAAACGAGATATTCAAACGCATATGACAAAAACTCCACACCGGGGCACCAACAGCTCACAACCTAGCCTGCCTCGCATGAATGCAACACACCTAAGACATGAGAATAAACAACTAGACCACGAATTCATCCCAAAAAATCACATGCAGCAAAAACGCTCCCCCAGCCACGAAAATAGCAGATCTCTCATGACCACCTAGTAGGAGCTGCGCGGGTTAAGTGCTATTGACAAGATCTGATACATACTTGGCCTACGACCCTACCTACAGAGCGAAAAAAATCGAACAGATTCATCGAACTAAAGCTGAGCAACAAAGACATATATGAAGAGCGCTAGGTCGCCGCCGCGGGGGAGGAGCTTAGCTGGTTCAGAACGAGACGCCGCCGGCGACAGAAGAAACCTACATCGCCCAAAAGTATCCAACACACCTCGCGGGGGCAGCTCATCGAACACTTCGCGATGGCGCAAAGAGACAACGAAGAGGGCGCGACGAGACATGAGGAGGTGAGCTGGGCTATGGAGCTACCTGGTACGCCGTCGACCTCGCCGCCTCCGGCCATCCACTCCTCCGATTGTCGCCATGAAAACGAGGGAGAGGAAAAATAGAAAATCCAATTCAAAATATCCCTCCATCTCTCTCTCGCGTCGGCCCTACTCTTAACGGGCGAGAAACCCGTTAGCTTGCTCAGGCCTGCGGTCCCGCGACGAAGGGGGATTTGATGATGACCCCCTCAGTTCGTCTGCCTTTGATCATAAGCCCCCTTTTTCGTATGCCTACATAATATGCCCCCCAGTTCAGCACCGAGTGTGCCAATGACCCCCTTTTGCCGATTTATCTCACAATTAAGACATTAATCATGATTTTAGTCTATTATATGTCCTAAATGACTTTCCAAATCTGCTCTGCTCTTGTCAATTTCTCAAAGTCGCGAGAACGCTAGAGGCTCGTTCACGACTTGGCCGCCAGACCAGCTGCGCGCACGCCTGCCCGCTGCACCCCTCTGCCATGCCATCCGCTGCCAGTGCTGCTGCGCCCAAGCCGTCGTCCGCCTAGGGCCGTCGGCGACTACGCCACCAGCCGGTGCGGTCACGGCATCCAAACCACCTCGTCTTCCCCTGTACGCCAACGCTTCATTGCTGCACCAAGTTTTCTCTCTTCTTTTTTGACAACGCACCAAGCTTTCTCCCCTTCTCTATTTCACAGATTTTGCTTGATTCCTCTATTAACCATGCCAAAGCACAGATTTTGCTTGATTCCTCTGTTAACCATGCCAAAGGGGGTGTCTGTCAACAATTAGCTGAACTGGGGGGCATATTATGCAGGCATACGAAAAAGGGGGCTTATGATCAAAGGCAGACGAACAGAGGGGGCCATCATCAAATCCCCCGCGACGAAACACACACGCGAAGACGCGACGAAGCTACAGACGAAGCACGAATCATGAGCACGAATCGAACGGATGAGAATCTGACTGAGCACAAAAACAAAATCAGTCAGCTGAGAAAAAGCAGAAGCCAAAATAACACTCTAGCTCAGCTCATCACCGGGGTCCGGGATGAATTTTGCCAAGTCTTGAAGACGACGGTAACTGTATTATATATGCCCGTACTTTTCACAGCCATTAACACTCCGTACATAAGAACCTTGCACAAACACTTTTCGACCACTAAATCAGGCTTCACAGAACCGAACTGTGCCAGCCAGGCAGCAAAATTAGATTTAGCACAAGATGTTTGTTGGAACCTTTGACGGAAGTCACCTATGGAGACGAGTAATAGTCAATATTGCAAAGAAGGAAAAACAAATCCGTAACCATCTTCAACTAGATCCCACTTCTTGGGACGTAATAATCATGTGTGCCTTACTTTTTGGATGGGTGAGGAGGGGTGTATCTTAACATAATAAAATGGTTAATTTGGAGAAGAAAATACACACCACATGCCTCTTAGGACGCAATCATAGACTACAAGTTTCTATAAATATGGTTACTTAATCATACACTAGATTTCTCTACTGAGATTTTTTAGATCATACTTTTTACAGATCTTTATCATAAATATGCATAAATCCTATAGATTATGCATCGTAGAAAAAATAGTCTAGAACAGGCTCTTATCACAAAACGCAGCTAAAATCTTTTAATGCTATTCAACACAAACAAAAATACACACATTAAATCGCAAAAAAAAATACACACATTAATATTTTAGTAATATTGCAGTTATGTGGCTAAACTATGTAAACAAACAAAAAAATTATACCTGTAATAATGTAACATGACAAAAGTAAGATTTAGAAAAGTATAAAATTTCAGTATAAATTATATTTATTTTTATTCGTCATTAGACCGGCCCTGTCTCGGCAGTCAAACTCACAATGCCATGCCTTTTAAGTAGCGTGTAGCTTATTTCGTTATCTGATTTGTGACAAAAATGTAAAGGGGGTGGCCACGCTACCGGCCTCGGCAGAAAGACGCGTCATGCGATGCCTTTTAAGCCTCGACTAAATACGTTACGTCTTTGGTGTGGGACAAAAATGACACGTTAATTATGGGCCGCAGTTTAGGTTAGCTTCAATACATTACAATCTCTGGTTTAATCACTTCCGGCCGGAATCGACTGTCCTGCTGTCGTAAGATTGTTATTTCTTATTTGTTCTGTTTATTTATTCTCTCAGCCAAATTCAGGACTACTAAAACAAATGGGAAAATTTGCTCTGGACACTGTTATTTTGTGCCCTTTGCCCAAACACACAAATCTTTTGTGTCTTTGCTGAGTACCATTACAATTCCGTGGTCATTTGCTGTAACACACCGTACGGACGAAAATGGAAAGGTTGATATTTGTGCATGGATTGATCATCTTACCCTTTCACCTATGCATATAATTTAGCAGAATTGCAAATACACAGACGTGGGACAACTATATTGATTCAGATCGATGATAACATATACTGACAACGGTCACCGCGTTCGCCTCATCCTCGTCCCGGCCAAGTACACAGTCGCCGTTACGCCATGCATCGGCTAGCTAGCCGGCTCTGAATATGCATGAAGTCTAACGCATGCTACAGTATTACGGATAAATGAATAATGCAGGCAATACAAGCTAGCTTGTGCATGCATGCGTGATCGATTTGTGTTTTGTGTGAGGAATGGGACATATAATGGTGTGAATTGCCTTATATTTTGTAAGGAGAGGTGATTAATATGGTGACACCTCCTCCGGTTGTACGTGTTCCCTCAGCTCTGTGGTATCCGCGACGTCTCCCTGGTTCATGCGATGTGCTTGAGCACTCAAGTTCTGAACATTAGTGCCGCTATAAACTTGCTCAGACCGACGCCAGAGGCAGCTGCCGCAACTCTTGCAATTCGTTATTAAACATGTTGCAAAGCATTCAAATATTTAGACATAGTAACAAAGACCCCTTCTTATCTAGAAGAGCATTCTTTAGCACTCTCGAGCCGAGTAGCCCCCTAGCAGGAGCGAGCTAGCGGGAGGCAGCCTTCAGCACATGACATATAAAATATTTTGTTTATGTCCTTTGGTCTTCGCAGGGTCGATTGTACAAATCCTAAAACCACACATCTGATATATTAATCTCCACGCAGACGGCCCTAATTCTCCCAAAGTTATCCAATTATAGGGTTCAGAAAACACAAACAAGTCCAGCGGTATGGTGATATATGAGCCGATCTTAATTTATTGATTCACACAAAATATATTTCTAATTTATGAACACGATGAACAAGTTTTTCCATAAAATCCCCGCTCTACTCTGTTCGTAATGTTACCTGTGTTTCAGCAGACTGGGCGACGGTTTGAGGCAAAGCAACAGGGATGAGCTCAGCTGGGAAGGCATCGTTTCTGCCGGTGATGATGAGTTGATGACGATCCAAAATCCTTCATGCCTCGTTCGGATGTTCGCATTGGTGCTCGATATTGGATATTCGAAGGTTTTCAGTCCCGAATATCCCAAATCCACCTGTTCGGATGCGCTAGGTATTCAACGTAGACAGCCGATATCGAGCTAGCGTTTCGCACGGCAAAAGAAGAACTAGCGAATGTCGAGGGGAGAGGCTCGACATCGTAGGATATTCGCTCCCGTCGTACCGCTTCGCTCGTCTCCCATCCTCGACAGGTCGCGCCAGACCTAGGCAGCGGCGGCGGCGCAACAAGTACGCTCCTCCCGCCCCAGCTGCTCCTCCCCGCCGTGTGATGAGGGCAGAATACCTATTCCTACCATTGCACCACCGCCTCCATTTATTCTCACTATTGGAACTTTCAGTTTTGCCATCCCTCCAGAAGATGAGGTGAAGCCCACGTTCAGGACTCCGCCAAGTTAGAGGCGTGTCATGGAGGTTGAGGTGTTCCACGTAGTATGCTATTTTATTTTCGTGTGTTTTGTCGAACCATGTTTGGGTTCAGCCGGTTTGAGTTTGTGTTAGGTTCGGTTTGGGCCTGTCCAACCGAGTTAGGTTTTGAGTCACCCATATAAAGGGTTCGGCAACCGCCATGTATCCTTAGACAAGAATTTGAGATTAAAAGTATCGTGAGGTTCGTCCCAAGATGGGTCGCCGTATCGAGGTATTGCTGGTTTATGATTGCTGATCGTTTCGATCTGTTATTTGCGCATCACGTGGGGTTGATTCCATGATCCAACGTTGCTGTTCTTGGTTCGCCGTGAAAGATTGGGCCTAAACCCTTTTGGATCACGTTGATCCTTATCATCTTGGTATCAGATTCGTCGGGTTTCTCACGGCGAGTTCGTTCTGAGATTTATCTGCTGCTCTTGATTTGCCGTTGGAAGTATTGCTGCCGGAGGCGCCACGCCAAGACATCGTCCTGTTGATTTGCTGCTGCCGTTTGCCGTTCGTGGACGCTCTGCTAGAGGCTAAATCTGCCTTGGATCACGAGGGACTCTCTACCGCCGCCACAATCCAGTTGTGCGTTGCTAGGTTTCTGTAGATCCGATCAGTTTCGGTGAAGGATTGATCGCAAGTGGAAGTTGTTTCTGTTACGATCGGAGATCGGATCAGACTGCAGTTTGCGTTCGAAAAAAAATAGCAAAGGAAGGTACGATCTGCTAAGTATTGGATCGGTCTGCTAAGGAATACTACTTCAATTCCTATTTGCTTTCCGTGTTTCCTTGCACGTACGTGAAAGTTACCTATTGATCAGATCAGCCTATAGATCTTTTCCGAGCTGTTTGTCTCTTGCTGCTGATCCATATCGTGTTCAGCTTGGAGTTCTAGTCCAAGTCGTGATCTACTGGGAGTCAGCCTGCTACAAAGGAGAACACCGCGATCGTTTTGCCGTGATCTGGTGCTCGCTCGCCTTGTCGCACGACCATCGACGGCGTCTGCTTTCCTACGATCAGCTGATTCCACCCGTGACGACGAGAGACCTACAGCTGCTATTCGAGTTGTGATTTGTTGTTTCTGCTGAGATGTCTGTGTCTGAGTTTGCTGAGAATTCTGCTGCTGCTGGCGCACCTAAGCCGAAGGAGGTCCCCCTTCGGTGTATGCTGATGATCTTCCTGCCAATGTTCGTGAGGGGTTTGACAAAACCTGCATTTACATTAAGGATTGTACAGATGCTTTGGAGGAGAGGTTAAACAGCAAATTTGAGGACATCACCACTAGGCTCGATGCCTTGACGGATAACCTCATAAATCCGCGCCGTACGGAGCCCCCTACTGCTGATACATTACAGGATGCGCTACCACGGCGTGATGGGCTAGCTGATGGTCGTCGCCGTCCTGCGGCACCGGCACTTCGTGGCGTTGATGCTGATTTGGAGGATGATGCTGGATATGCACCCCAACAACGCACTTTTGATGCTCGTCCCGCGCCGCAGTTCGTGTAGGACAGGCTGCACGTATTCCCTTGGATGATGGTATTGGACGTGTCAAAATTTCCATACCACCTTTCTCCGGCGCGGGCAGTCCCGAGGATTATTTGGAGTGGGAGATGCGTGTGAATCATATTTTTGCAGCCCACCATTACACTGAGGAGAAAAAACTTCAACTTGCAGCTATTGAGTTCTCTGGTTATGTACTGATTTGGTGGAGCCAAATTTTGCGTATGCACAATCGCCCAACGTCGTGGAGAGTATGAAAGAACTCATGCGACGCCGTTTCGTTCCTGAGCATTACAAGCGAGAGATGTACAATAAATTATAGCAGCTTTCTCAAGGTATAAAATCCGTGGATGAGTATTATAAAGAGATGGAGTTGTTGATGATACGTACAGGCACAACGGAGGACCCGGAGGCCACGATGTCTCGGTTTTTCAATGGTCTGAATATTGAGGTGCAAGATCGTGTGGAGATGGTCATCTACTATAGTCTTCAGGACCTTGTGCACCAAGCTGAGCGTGCGGAGCAACAACTCAAACGACGTCAAGCTACAGCCCCTGTACCTACATGGCGTCGTTCCAATAGTGACGCTGCTGGTCCTAGTGTTAAGCCGACACCTTCTACACGCTCCAATAATATATCTCTCGAGGTGCCAAAATCTGGAGTGTCCAAAGCTGGTTCTAGTACGCAGTCCACAACACACATTGAGTGTTTTACTTGTGGAGGCCGAGGACACATGAGGCGTGAATGCCCTAATGCTAAGAGGGTAATGCTAACACAAGATGGCTATATTTCTGCAAGCGATGAGGAGAATATTGATGAGCCGTCTAGTGAGAACTCTGATGACAACAAGGTTGATGTGTATCCTGAGGATGCTGCTCCTAATTGCAAAAGTTTGATGGTGCAGCGTGTGCCAGAAGACCGCATAGAGGGACAAGGGCAGCGCTGGAATATTTTTCAGACCCAATGCACTGTCAAGGATACCAGTTGCAAGCTGATTGTGGATGGTGGCAGCTACACCAATATCGTCAGCAAGAGCTTGGTTGATTCGTTGTCTTTACCTACATGGAAGCATCCGCAGCCACATTGTGTTGAGTGGTTGTATAATTCAGGCAAGCTGAAGGTAACACATAAGGCGCGTCTGAAATTTTTTGTAGGTGATTATGAGGACACGGTGGTCTGCGATGTATTGCCTATGGATGCATGTCACGTGCTTTTAGGCCGACCATGGCAGTTTGCTCGACATTCTATTCATAATGGGCGTACCAATGTGTATTCCTTGTGGCATAAAGGGAAGCGTCATGTGCTGCAGCCTATGTGTGACGAGGATATCAAAGTGAATGTCGTCGCTATGAAGAAGAAGGTTCCAAGTGTCAAGCTGAAACCGAGGACGGTTTCCTCTCAAGTTGGGGGGGATGATGAGGGCAGAATACCTATTCCTACCATTGCACCACCGCCTCCATTTATTCTCACTATTGGAACTTTCAGTTTTGCCATCCCTCCAGAAGATGAGGTGAAGCCACGTTCAGGACTCCGCCAAGTTAGAGGCGTGTCATGGAGGTTGAGGTGTTCCACGTAGTATGCTATTTTATTTTCGTGTGTTTTGTTTTTAGTTGGTTCGAACCATGTTTGGGTTCAGCCGGTTTGAGTTTGTGTTAGGTTCGGTTTGGGCCTGTCCAACCGAGTTAGGTTTTGAGTCACCCATATAAAGGGTTCGGCAGCCGCCATGTATCCTTAGACAAGAATTTGAGATTAAAAGTATCGTGAGGTTCGTCCCAAGATGGGTCGCCGTATCAAGGTATTGCTGGTTTATGATTGCTGATCGTTTCGATCTGTTGTTTGCGCATCACGTGGGGTTGATTCCATTGATCCAACGTTGCTGTTCTTGGTTCGCCGTGAAAGATTGGGCCTAAACCCTTTTGAATCACGTTGATCCTTATCACCGTGGCTCTCTCTCCTCCCAGCTGCACTTGTCCGAGGTCGACGCCGTATTCCGCTGCCAATTCGTGTGCATGGAATCGATCCAGTTGTCAATCTGCCACGCACTCTGTCGCTTCCGCAACCTGGATCGAGGAAGGAGAAGTAGCGGCGCCATCTGATCTTCACGGGAAATTTATTCATCGTTGCGCTGCTCCGTAACCTCCGCTGGCTGTGACGAGCACGGCGAGCTCGCCCAAGCCACATCCCGCTGTTTTGACGAGTTCGCGGAACTCCGTGTCGCCGCGCCACTCGGCATCCACTGCGCCGTCAGTAATACTGTTGCCCGGCCTAGATCCCCGGCCCGCTACGCCTCGCTGTCCCCTGAATATCTCTTCTCCAATACAAGGACCTGGCAGCTACGGAAAGACACCTGCGACGCGTCGTGGTCTCAGCTTCGTCAAGCTCGCGTTGCGGACTAGAATTAAAATCTGCTGCTCTTGGGAACATACTGGGAAGCTTTTTTTTTTTTTGCGATGGACATACTGGGAAGCTAACCACAAGGAAGTCGTCTGAATACCCAGATCACCTTCGTACGAATCGTCAATGGCTGTTCGGAATTTGCAAAGCTCGCTTGTGATTTCTGTTTTCTACTCGACTCTGATTTCTGCACTTTAAGGAAACAGAGAAGCCTGGAATTTTTGTTTGCGAGAGGATCCAACCGCTCTTGTGACACCTATGCATGGGCACCTGCCAATTTTCGACAACGAGCTCGCCATCTTGTTCACAGCTGACTCGGAACTTCAATACTATCTCATCGGTGCTCCTTGGTTCCATCTGCTTCAGCCGTGTGCAGTGTGCTACTTGGATTGTTGCTACAACTGCACCAAACCGTTTTTTAATTGCAACGTGATAGTTGGCAGTGTTGTTGTCTTGCTGCTGTTTGTACTATAATATGTGGTTGTTTTGCACATTTTGTCGTGGATATAACAGTACAATGATCAATGTCTCAAAAAACTGGTTTTATAACATCCAAACAACATTTGACATTCAACCTAACTATCTTGTCTAGGTCCGAATATCTAACACATCCAAACAGAAAATATTGACATTCAATCTCAATATCAATATCCTGGATATTGGATATTGAGCCCAATATAATGACTAGCCTCCCAATTCGAACATCCAAACGGAGCATCAAGGCGTTTGTGTTAATTTATTTTTATTGAAAATCCGAAACGGTGAAAATTACATGAGTAAAATCTGGAAATTTACTAGGGATGAGCTGCATATGCGTTCCCAGTTGCATGCAGTTCATTGCAGAACAAGTTTACACAATACAGGCTGTTGTGAAAACATTCAGAAATTCAGACGTGATAACAAATATCTTTTCTTATCTAGAAGAGTGAATTTCAATAATCAAGTTGTTGATCAATGAAAGACTCGCGTTTACAATCAGATCGAGCTCAAATTCTAAATAGATCAAACACGGAAAATTCTCTCGCCGAGAATCAAACATATTCAGGCACTGAAGTTGATTTGCAATTTACAATCGTCTTACATTAAGAGCTGCATCTAGAATTAAATCGATGCATCTTCAGTTAAATCGATCCTGGAACTAAACATCTGATCTAAGACGAGCCCTAGCTAGCTAGAACACGTCGGGCCCGCGGTACGCCGCCTGGAAGCGGCAGCCCTCGGCGTCGCGCAGCCGGACGTTCAGCGCGTAGTTGGCCATCTCCAGCTCCTCCACCTTCTTCCTCGTCGCCGCCGCGTCGCGCTCCATCTCCTCGTATCGCCTCTGCTGCGCCATCACGCCGCGCTTCAGCACCGTTCCGTCGCGCTCCGCCACCACCACGCGCTCCCACAGCGCCGCGTTCTCCTCACATGCCGTCGCCGTCTCCGTCGCGCCGCGCTCCGCCTGCTCCCTCAGCGCGGCGTTCTCCTCGCGCAGCCTGGCCGCCTCCGCCGCGGCGCGCTCGGCGACGGCGTTCTTGATCATCCCCAGGATCCACGTCGCGCGGTTCTTGGCGTCGGGCACGTCTGCCGCCGCCGCCATCTGCTCCACGAGGACGCCCGCGCAGCACTCGTCGTCGCCCGCCGCCACCGCGCTGGAGAGGCGATCCCTGGCCTGCTGGGCGCGGTACGCCTGCACGGCGGCGTTGATGTCGCGTCCCGAGGCGGCGAAGCAGGCCTCCAGGCCCCGCGGGTCGGCGTCCGGGAAGACGTGGCGCAGGGCGTCGAGCGGGTCGAACGGCGCCTGCAGCGCCGGCAAAGGGGCCATGGAGCCCGCGCATGGCGTGAAGCGGCCGCGCTTGGCGAGGTGGGGCGGCGCCGGGGACGGCTCGTCCAGGAACGCGGTCACGCAGCGCTTGCGGGAGTCCACGGCGGCGGCCATCGTTGCTGTTGGATCGGATCGGAGCGACTCGTGCTCTCGTAGGAAGTGTGTGTGCAGCAGCCTTCGGCGGGCTCCCGGTACTTATGGGCGAGCGGGCGGAGTCCGGAATGGTTTCGAACTCGCAGAAGACGCGTTGAGTTTAAGCAGGGGTCCTTGTCGGTGCACGGCTCGTTTTGATCTCGGAGTCGGATGCGAACCAATGAACGTGTTGCATAAATCTCTACTATATAATATGCCCTTAGGTGATGGTTGGTATGTTTTTTAAAGTTCCAATTTTACCCTTGCGTACCATGTATTATTACGTGTTGTGCCACCGCCAAGTGATTTGACCGCTTTGCTATTCTATTCCCAGGAATCGATTCCACCGGCAAAATCAATCGCTTCAGGGCGCTGCCGCTCGACGCCGCCACCAGGGTCCGGTGCTGTTCGGGATGTTCAGGCGGCAAGCCGTGGCATACTCCGAGTGCAGGCTCGTGCTCGCCGTCGCCGAGATGCGCGTCCAGAGCCACGAGTGCAGCGGCCACACCAAGCTCTGATGTTCCCGTCCACCGACGGATCTCACTCGCCGGAGAAGATTCGATGGCGCATTGCCGACGAATGTTTGCTCGGCTCAGCCGTAGCCATCGAGATGGAGTCGTCGCTGTATGTCGGAGCTGGTGCCGTGGTGTGGCAAGTGGAGCGGCGAGCTGGTGCCGTGGTGTGGCAACGTGGGCATCCTGGACGAGCAGGTGCTGCTGCTCGTCTTCCGCGCCCTCAACTGGGACCCGCAGGCGCTCTGCGCCGTGGCCCGCGTCAGCCGCCGCCTCCGCGCCGTCGCTGAGCGGCGCCGTCGCTGAGCGCGTGCTCTCGCGCGAGCTCTGCGTCTCGCGTGCGCCGCTGATGGTCTCCGCGCTCACGGCCTCCTCCTCGTCCGCGCCGATGTCGGGCCGCGTTGGCGGCGGGTGGCCGGCGCTGGCGAAGATGCTGCTCTACTGTTGCTGGGCCGCCGTGGGCGTGCCGGGCCACTTCGCCCCCGTCCCCCGCTTCTCCAAGACCTCCGGGCGGAGCTTCCTCTCGCGGCGCTGCGGCGGGGACCTGCTGTACGTGTCGGACCCGTGCGAGCACCCGTGCCCGGCGGCGGCGCCGACGAGGACGACGTGGGCGCGTACCGGGGCGTGTTCCGCGGCTTCATGCGCTCCCGCACGTGGGCGTGCCTGGTGGGCGGGTGCGCGCCGCTGGAGCCCCGCGTGCGCTGCCCCTACTGCGGCGCACGTGTCTGGAGCGTCACCGCGGCCGGCCTCGCGCCGCGCAGCGCGTGCTGACGCCTGGGCGCGGACGAGGGCCGGCTCGAGTACTTCGTCTGCGTCAGCGGACACCTCCACGGCAGCTGCTGGCTCGCGCGCCTCTCCGACAGCGATGGCGAAGGCGGGCGCCGTGGGTCCGGCTCGCCGTGGCTCTGCTCCTCAACAATCGCCGGCGAGTCAAACTCGGCCGCCGGACTCATGCTCGGACTCATGCTGCTCGCGGTGGTCCAGAGCGGCGCGGGGAGTAGCAGGGGAAGCGCCGAGGCGGATGCGCTATTGCAAGGAGTCGACGAAATCACCAAAGTCAGCAATGGTTATGGAGGGCCGAAGGCGTGGAAGAGCAGATCGATGAGCTTGAGACGCGAGCGCCTGAGTTGGGCGGCCGGCGCGGGCGAGCGAAGCAGTGAGGACATGGGAGCTCGATGGTGCGGAATGGGGAATTTGAGACAGGGAGACGACAGGGCAAGAAGAAGAAAGAGACACTCCTATTTTTTAACGGATCCAATCTCCTTATTTTTCCGATCAGCAGCTTATTTATACGTTATAAAAAATTACTAAGTCACAAGGAAAACTATACCCAAAATCCTTTTTATCCGGCATTAATTTGGAACCGCAGATGTATTAGAAATGATACCCTGGGATGGATGTAAAGCCATAGCGACAGGTTTGCAGCTCGTGGATAACAAAGATACAATTTCTACAATACTAAAAATCAACTTATTTTAGAATAAAAATCTTTAATTTTAATATGTCTAATGATTATACACTCAAATATCGAAACAAGACACGAGTTTGCTTTCTATACAAGTGACATTAAATTAACAAAAGTAATAATTTGCTTTTCTTCTACATATTTCTGTGCATTTTATATTTGAATGCGACATAAGCGACAATATAAAGTAGCCCGTGGCAACGCGTAGCTGAAGAGTAAGCAATAGATGTGCCAGACTTCATAACTTGCAATCAAACAAATTAATTAAATTTCACATACTTCTGAAATAGAAAATAACATTGAAAATGAACACCTCAGAAGACCGTATCCAAATTCAGATCCACATAGATGCTACATACTAGCACTCACCAACGAGAAAAAAAAACTCCACATGCAGGGAAGACACAGATACAACAGCTCCATCTTGTATCGTTCATATGCGCGATCACAAAGTATTATTTTCTATCTGAAGTTTCTACTGTTACAATGACAACAAATGTTATGGATTGATTTTAGGGAAAAATATGCTTCTTTGAATTTATGCATGAAAATTATCATGTATATATATATATATATTTATTTTTAATCGGGAAGTTAATTCAACTGATTTTGTGTATGGTAAAGTCAACGAATACATGTCCATATAATGCTAGGTGTGCATATTCACATGATAAATTATTTATGAATAGACTTTTATTCATATTTTCATGCACAGTGATGAAGTTGGTGTGGTTAATTACAAAACACAATGACTGAGTTCATCTGTCTGATAGCCCGTAGCAACGCACGGGCATTTCAACTAGTTTTGGTAAGTTCCGTATTGGATGCATATACTTGTAGGTGTGTTTTTCCAATCTTTGATATTTCAACGATCTATCTATTTTAAAAACAACATCCTGTTGAAAGATACAAAAGCTTGGGGAAATATTTCGAAAATATACCAAATAAATATGGGGATTAAAAACAACATCACGTTGAAAGATAAGAAAGACAAATATTAAATTGATAAAAAAATAATGACATGAAGTGTTTGGAAGGACCTTGAGTTAGGGGAATTTCTGACCTTTCTTTTAAGAAATTTCAGTTTTCATTTGCAATTTCCATGAGTTTTATATTCAATTTAAATTAGTTGCCTTCTTATGTCAATTGGTTGCTAATGATGTACATGCATGCAAGAAGGCATCAATCTATCTATTCTTGTGTTTGGTTACCCACATGCACCTCAGCCAGCCTCGAATAAGTGTTTGGTAAGCTGCTACCGCTTCCTCCGCCAACGTGCCGTGTCATTGTCGTCGGTGCCGCTCCTCATGTGGTTGTCACGTAAACGTTGTTATAAGTGTGGTAAGGTAAGTTCATCAAATAGTTAAGAGGTGAGAATAAATGGGCACATCGTTTGCAACCAAACGCCGGTGTTTCTGTTTCTTCAGAGTCAGACAAATATCAAACCAGACAACTAAATGGGGTGCACGACATGACTCAGGTCATGTTTTTCAGAACTAGACCCTAGCAACCAATAGATGCACGTAGGTGAAAAATGATGCAGGCAACCAAACACGCTACATTTTAGAGTCTAGGAACCAAAATTGAACTTTTCCCGAACAATATACAACAGAGCTGATGACAGGGTTCAGAGTAGCTGAGACTGAAAACACACTTGTTCAGTTGTTCCAGCTGCGAGTAGGCACACGTAAAGCACCGCGGACACCCAATTTACAGTGCAGTTCTTCGATCAATTTCTTTCTGCAATTCCGGCCTCCGCAGTGCATGCTGCACAACTGAAGTCATGGGCCCCACGAAGGTTCTGCTAGATGCCAGATGGCACCGGCTAATGGCCTCTTTGCTGCCCTCAGCTCCTCTGCCATTAACTCGTCCTGAAGATGATGATCAGTAAGCGCGGCTTACGGATGTACTACAGTTAAACAAATCTCAAAACTGAGGAACTGTAGCCACATGACCAGGTCGAGCGATCAAACATAAGATCTTAAGAAGACCTCGGATCGAACTACTGCATTGAAACTGATCAAAATGATTGCATCCACAGTTGTTTCCTGAGATTTTGCATCAAAAAGGTAATTACATTCTGATTTACGAGTTCTTGGATCCAGTTCACATACAAGATTGCGATAAGCAAAGATAAAATTCATATATAGCTGGAATTCCCCTTTCCAAATGTAATAAAAAAAGTGCACCTTTACTACATTGCCTCTCCCTCTCTCATCAGCTGCCGGTAGCATATGTACACCGATGTACTTCATCTGCCGTCAATGGCACGTGCTACAACAGGTTAGCCAGATCATCATCTCCTTTCTCTCCACGCGAATTGGCTCACAGGACTGTCAGAAAGATCAGATAACTACATTGTATTCCTCTGCCCGACAAATCTCCGCGCGACGCCGAAGATGAGAGCCTTTGTCAAGAGACCCTGGTCAAGAGTACACGCCAAAGCCACCGCTCCACCGAGCACGAGGAACCTCGCCACGCGGTTCTTCACGGGTTTCTCTTCGGCTTCCATGACGATATCTGATTGATCACCGCTGTTGGATTCCAGTGCTCGACAAAGTTGTCTCCGACCTTGGTGCTGATCCGTGCCATCAGGGCGCTCTTCGAAGGCGGCTCCCCTGCGGCCCTGGCTTTCTGGTAGGCACGAAGTCCAGGCTCGATTCTCTTCACGCATCCCCACATGCCCTGCCGGATACCGATCTTTGCAATCTCGTTTGGGATGCCCATATCCTCATGGTGGAACAAGAGAATCTCACAGGCAGTCGATCCACCGTTCCCTCGTCTTGACTCCACTGTTCCATGGTCAAAACAAAAGAAATTATGAGTTATCACAGACAGGAAAAAATGTATTATTTTCATTCATTGCTAGAAAATAAGTGGTGTCTATATCATTTCATGCATCAACGTTATTTTCCTTCAGCCAACTCGTTATTTTTCTTCAGCCACCTCATTATTCAAATAGTTTTCGGTTCCCCTCTCAGCACTAAAATTCAAACACGGTAGTGATTACAAATAAGGGAAGTGATTACCTGCACGGATGCACCAGCTTGAGTAATACAAATCTACTCTGCGAGGTTTGCTGGACCGCGGGATGGATGTACATGGCACACCCTGCATCATTACATAAAAAGAGAGATAAATAGCTGAGCAAGAGTATATCATGTCAGTGTAATACACATGTGCACATAGGCACATCGCAGTGATTCGCTCCATGCAGGGTAAAGTTGCCTCAAGAGTCCAGACTGCTGATCGTTAAGAAATTATTTCTCTGTTTTTTGCACCTTCTCTAAAGTCAGGATACCTTGAGGACGACGTGAACTATCTCTGAGCATTGAGAAATATTCTACTGAATCATTTTATACCGGGTAAATAGCCGAAACATCAATGTTGAGACACTTGGTTTCCACCAAATAACATAATTCATTTAGGGAAATCAGAACTAGAGAATTGCTTCTTAGTTTATTTTATTATCACGTGCCTAAAAAGCTACAAAAGCAACCAAGAGAGAACTATCACCCAGATAACAAGCAGTTCAATGAAACTATAAAAAAAACATTGTCAAATCAATTGATAGAACAATGGACAACTGATTTAGGAGATAAGAAAGCAAAAGGATGTGCAATGAAGAAACAGTGGTACGAATACCATCTGTACACTACATGCACAAAAATGAAGGATGCAAAGATAGTAAAAGAAGAGAGTCGAAATACCAAAAGAGAAAAAGTTCCAATGAAAGAGCATGCATGCCAGTCTGCACAAAATTTCAATGAGGCACGCCATCGTTATCGACATCAGATAACTTTTTGTTATATAAGGAATGCGACCAGGACGAAGAAACATGGTTTAGCTATGAAAAGCGGTCCAGGTACTAAGCTTAAACCCCCAGGTACTTCCAGATGTCTTAAATGAGATGATGTTGAGAAGCACGTCTTCGAATAAAGCTACAACCAGAACTGACATAGACATATTTTAAGTTTGACACTGATGTACCAACTCTTCCTAGTTATTTCTTCATTTGTATTGTGTGCTTATCCTTATCAAAGATAACTTACTGCAAGAGGTTATCCAGCTATCCACGTGGTTTGCTTTCAAACAAATAACAGTGAAAAAGAAAAGGTGGAGACTTCTACATATCAACAACTGAACATTAATAACAAGACTTCAATGATGTTAGAAGTCTGTCCTACTAATTGTGAGGATGGAGAAGTGACCTCAGGTCATTATCCTTAGAAAATGATATCAGCACACTTGACAAACAAAAGTTGATCTTCCTATATGTGACCTCTCATTATTATTTTGCTGTTGTCCAGTCAACAATCCAATAAATTCACCTAGTTATGCATATTCCGAACTGAATTGGATGATGGGTATGACACAACTTTTTGTCAACGTCATCAATTTGTTTGCACAAATGTATAAACAGAAAGACTAGATTTTCCCTGTGGTTTTTTTTAACATAGTTTCTTGATTTTGAAAATCTTATCGTACGTTCTTCTAACAACAAGGGATACACATAATTCTATGCAAACTAAGGAAGTATATACATTCAAATATTGCAGTGATGTAACTGCAATTTTACACAATTCCTGACAGCAACATCATATGCTAAGGATCAAGCACAACTCTCCTGTAAACTACATCTCCAACCCCCAAAATAAATGGAAAGCATCATCGATGAACAACATGAGTAGTATATTCCGAGTCTGTTTTACCTTTGTAACACAATAGTACGCGCCTCCCAGTTTCCATATCCGGCGAGCAATGATGTACTCCCTGTCACTGCAGAAGAAGGGGAACTGCAAGCAAGAAAGCAAACCATGATTACAAACTGATAACATGACAGAACACGGAGCCAATTCACCATCTCGAGACCCTGTCTAGTACCTTGCGAACCCAATGCACTTTCATCGTCCCGGTTGTCTGACACTCCTCCAGCGTCTTGTAAGAGATAAGCATATCGTCCCACTTGTTGGTCATGCGGAACTCGTCGTCCCCAAAGAAGTCCCTCACTTCGTCGGGCGTCGCATTCTCAAAGATCGTGCTGCTCTGGTACTGAGAAGGCCGGTTCTGGTTTCATCCAAGTACAGTACAGGCCAAGAATTAGCACCGAATTGGCATTTACTAGTAGTACTTCACATGAACAAGGATAATCTACTGAGAAGTATTGTATCACTCACTGGTGGATCCCTCCTCCATGCCTGGTAGGTCATGTTGGGCAACGACTCTCCATCATCTTGATCCACGCCTGGCCGCCGTCGTTGCCCTCCACCAGCCTCCAGAGGTTCACCAGGTCATCCTTCCCCACCGCCAGCTCCTCGCTCCCATCTCCGATGACCTGCCGAGGCAAAGCAGAATCAATCAGTCGTCGTCGTCGTCGTCAAAGACCGCGCCCCAATTTCGACCAAATCCCCACTGAAGAACACGGGTTTGACCGACCACAGCAACAACCCCCCAAACCACGAACACGGAGGGCCAGGCACGCATTTCACCGAACGGCTCGCGGGACTACTGGCACGTACCCTTGCAGCAGGGAAGTCTCCTCCTCCTGTTGTCGACGCCGCGCCGCGTCGGTGGTGGTGGTGGTGGAGCCGGCGAGGAAGTCGAAGGTGCCGCGGAGGCGGGCGGGGAGCTGGCCCCTCCAGAACTGTAGCGTGGTGAGCTGCGGCGGTCTACGACGGCGGCGGCCCAGCGCGGGCGCCAGGCCCAGCCGAGCAGGAGGCCGACGAGCGCCGCCGCCCAGAGCGGGCCGGCCAGGAGCGCCATCTCGCAGGCCGCGCCCCACGCCGTCTGCTGCTCCAGCACCCTCCCCACCGCCGCCAGCACGTACCCCATCGGAGCCGGAGCCGGGGGCGGAGGGCGGTGGTGTGGATTGCGGCGAGGGGAGAGAGGGAATGGGGGGCTTTGCGGCCAATGTCTATCGGAGAGGATTATTTTTTGGCCCCTATCTTCGTTTTTATTGGTTTCCTTTGTGGAGGAAGGGAATGGTGAGGTGTGGTGCACGGTTGGGATGTGGTGATCAGTGTGTGGACATGGTGCATGGACTTTGTCAAAAAAAAAAGGTATTGAGCCTTACTTTCTTTTTGGAAAACAATAAATGTTTTTAGAATAAAGAATTATTTGTAGCCATGGTGTGTTCACTTCCAATCAGGACCTTTTGGGCTTGGTGTAATTTTTAAGTATTATTAGAACAAAAAAAAAATGCTTAGTCTCAAAAGAAATAAAGACTTTCCATGGAGGACGACTAGGTGACAGTTGACTGGTATAGCTTAGGCTCTAATCAATTCATTGTTGGTTGAGCAGTCGTCTTCACATGCGTGTTTAATATGATTCCCATGCTGGTGCTTAAAGGTACAAAACTTGGTCGGAAGGCATCTAGCTCTCACAGAGACTAAGAAATGCCGACCATTACAGCAATTAAGTGTTAGACATAAATCGTGCATAAAAAGACATGTAACTCAATGAGGCGATCTATCATGCATATATTATTTTTTGTAGTGAAATATGGGTAGGAGGACAATTATGCTAATAAGTACGCTCTATTCCATATTATAAGATGCTTTTAGTTTTCTTTTGAACCGGACATATATAAGACGTATCTTAGTGTGTAAATTTGCCAATTTTACTCCGTGTGTAGTCTCAGATAACGAGCATATCCTATCCTGAGCTAATAGGGAAATTGTCGGTCTAGTCTCTAGTGTCTACCCTATCCACATCCCATCATCTGTTTTGTTTTCCTCACACATACGGCCAAAATACAGTATATGGTATAGACCATACATGTGATGTGAGCACTTTTTTTTTTTGAGAGGATGTGAGCACTTGTTGTTGGCGTATGGACGCAGTGCAGATACGTGGAGGGCTGCTGCCCCAAGCGATAAGGTGATTTGGGGAGAGAGGACGAGGTGTCGCCGTGTCGATTCCTGCGGGGCCCTAATCTCCACGCCGTCCAATGGCATCTCGCCGCGTCGACGCGCCTAGTCCCATTAAGGGTAGTGTGACCATTGGCCAGCCAAGCAGCCAGCAGAAAAAGAAAGAACGGCCGCAGAGGCCAGGCCGGCTTGCGATTGGTCCGTGGAGCTGGTGCCTCACCCAACTGAACATCATCATCATCGTCACTAAATAAAATTTTGCGTACTGCTTAATTAATATAGCTTATCTAAATCCGGCTGAATTGCCAAATGGCACCTGAAGCTTCTCCGTAGTCGTATACATGGATATCTACGTTTTCACATTTTAACTTTCACAAGATTTATTCACGTGAACATATAAAATCAAATCGAAAACTTATGTACGGAGTAGCACATCACACTTTGCCATCACCTCACAAGTCACAGTTCACTTTTGTACTACTAATGGTAGTTTGCGATGATCACAGCCTTTGCAGTTACCAAAGGACGGAAATGGATGATCCATACACTGTACCACAAAGAGTTCTTAAGTAGTTGTGCACAAATCACCGCACTAGTTTAGTATACTCCACTGTACAAATGAGCTACGTACATGATGACAGAATCAGCACTACTAATTTATAAATTTTTCGTACTACTACTTGGGTCTTGGCCTCTTGGGGGTCCTGATCAGTGCAAAAGCTAAGCCCCCCGTTAATGAATTGTTTGTTTAGTCTAATCAGTTGGTCCAACGCGCATCTATGTGGGTGTCTCAAGTCAAGGGACAGCTAATGGGTAGCATGTGTATGGCTGCTACCTAAAGTTTAGCGTGTGCAGGCTCGAGTGTGTTAAACGTTTGCAATATGAAATTGCGTTAGCTATGGGCACCAGCAAAGGAATACCACACCGTACCTCTGAAGTTTTGGACGGTGGTCAAGTAAACCTGCTTCCCTCGTGGCTATTTGTTGTGCGTGCTCCACTTTTGCTTATCATGATTTACACATAGCAACTAATTGTTAGCATTAAGTTCAACATATATATTTCGCGTGACGGTAAAAACTCCAAGCCAATGATGATGATGAAAGAAAATTTGCTCGCATATGCAACTTCTATATTCAGGGTGGAGGGCGTAACCTTCGCCATCGCCCGATATGATAACAAAATCGTCCGATGATTGGTTTCTAGTTGACATTTTTTGTGTGGAAAACATGTGTATCATGTTTGACTCCACACATACATATAGTAGTTAAAAATTTATGCATGGCCTCCCATGCTTAATCATCTAATAATCATATCGCCGACAATGACATGCCTTCTTTGTGTAACCATGCACCTATGCTATATAAATATATAATTTATTACGTCATGGAGCTTTAATAGTCATACTCAGATATCATAAATTGTACATCTGATATACAACAAGTGTGTATAAAGGCAGGTTTGCAAAATCTAGGTCGATCGGCTTGTCGAAATATCCAGAATGTAAGTTGTAATCCACTTGGTAAGCTTATTCATATAGCCACAAGCATATTAGTTGCCCAAGTGAAGTTTTGTTTGAGAAAATGGATTAGAAATTTAGGTACTTTTGTAACCAATTACAGTTTATTTGTGAAACTAAAATTTTTACAAAAAACGATGAATATTTACAAAAAAGAAGAAAAAATAGGAAATTAGTTAGGTGGAATCAGTAATATTACTGCCTCCGTTCCACAAAAACTGTCGCGGAGGATCTTCTACGATAGTACAAATCTAGTAGAGTTCGCGACACTAATTAGGGATCAGAGGGAATATGTGATTTGTGAATAAAAGGTAGGGTTGATTTTAAAGAATTTATATAGTCACATTTATATATCTTTAAAATTCTTAGCTATCTACTAAGTTTGCTAAGACCTTATAACATGCTATTTCTAATCTGGTCTTTTCATGTTTATTTTTTATTTTATTTTTTGTTGATTGGGCTCCATATTTTTCTTTTGAACAAGCTGACTTGAAGAAGGCCGAGCTGAAACAAACGCCTTCGCCTCTCCGAACAAGATGACTTTTTTTCAGAACTTGGGTTTCCTTTTTTTTATCGAAAGAAGTTTTTCATTTTTGTTATTGAGGGGTATTGGGCTGTGGGTTTCATTTTGCCAGACTAACGACACAGGCCCAAATCGAAGCCTATCGACATCTTCTACGGCCCAGCCCACCGAACGCGCCTCGTCGCCTCCACCTCCACCTCCCACTCCCAGAGTGAGCCAAGCCAGAGATAACTCGGACGCGCCGGCAACCGCACGCCGTCGCCAGCCATGGCCACGGCCGCCTCCACCTCCCTCTCCGCCGCGCACCTCCTTTCTCCGGTCCCATCACGCCCTCGCCCCCTCTTCCGCGCCATCGCGGCCTCGGGGTCCGGCGGCAAGCAGAAGCCCGGCAAGTCCAAGTCCAAGAGCAAGGCCGGCAAGGGCAAGTCGCTGGAGCCGCCGCCCGACGTGGTGGTCCGTCGCGCGCCGGCGGGGAGCGCGTCGGTGTTCGAGCAGCAGCGGACGGAGGCGGGCTTCAACCCCGGCGGCGGCGGGAAGGGGCCGACGGAGGAGGAGGTGCGGCAGCGGCAGGCCACCGAGAGCGCCTTCCTCTTCGCGTGGCTCGGACTCGGCGCCATCATCCTCGTCCAGGGCCTCGCGCTCGCCGCCTCCGGTAATCAATTTAGCTCGCTATTTCGTTTCAGACCTCCAACCATGCAGCTGTCTCTAGAACTAGTGGGGGTGAACTGTACAGGGAATCCGATTTCAGCATTGGAAATTCGGGGAGGTGCCATGATAATAATGATATGATAAGAGTTAGCAAGTATGGTGACAGTGTAATGTAGTACTAACTTGAGTGGCTTCGTTACATATTGCATTTACAATCTGTAAGGCTGGAAAAACCTTTTAGCAGACCTTAAGTTTCGTCAATGAAGCTGGTGCATGCCCCATGGATCTTAAAAAAACTAATTTCAGTGTGATCTGGTGTGTAAAATTATCCTGGCTATGTGCCTATGTTAATATGATATGAGCCTTTTACAATGTGGCTTGAGAGTGGCTTCGTTACAGATTGCATTTACAATGTGCAAGGCTGGAAAAACCTTTTAGCAAACCTTAAGTTTCGTTAATGAAGCTGGTTTCATGCCACCTTGATCTAAAAAAACTAACTTGATTGCCGTGTGGTGTGAAGAATTATGCTGGCTTTGTTAATGTTTGGCGCACTTTTCACGTTTGCCATGATATTGTTGGCGTATTCAGTGATGCTAACTGAACTGAAGTTAAACTTGTGGGTTGTTGGCTGGTGCGTAGGACTGGTCGTCGCCTTGGCTCATTCTAAATGAGCCGAGTAATCATCTTTGAAGAATGTTAAATTGCTAAGGGTGATCAAGACTTTGGAAGTATAGAATTGTTGACTCAAGTGGTAATCATGGTTGAACCTTCTTATGAGATGCAGGTTTTCTGCCCACGGAATGGGACAGTTTTTTAGTCAAGTACCTTTATCCGTCGTTCACTCCAACAGTACTCTTGTTTCTCGGGGGTACCACTGGATATGGTGTCTTCAAGTACTTCGAGGGCGAGAAAAGCAAGAGCTAGATTGATAATAACATCAGGGTGAGGCTAAATGTTATCATCTCGTGAATAGTTGTTCTTTGATTCATTTGTTCTGTTCGCTCTATCAGTCCAACTTGTGATGCTCTTCATTTCTATAGATATAATCTTTTTTTACTGCACAGATGTGGGGGGAGGGGAGACCCACCTGAATAGTTTCTAGATATTCTTAAGTATAAGTAAATATCTCTTGTTTAAGCTTCAGGAAGCTAGAGCTCAAGAGACTCATCATCATTGCTTAGTGTGTTATGGTACTCCTATATGTCCTTGCATCTACATGTTTTACATTGTAACAGACGTTCTGCATTTTCGAAAAGCATCACTTGTGTGCCTTTTATTTAGAGGTTGCTAAAACAATAGCTACAAACATGTGGTTCGCCTTATCTGTTATGTTATTTGCTCATCTTTACGTTCATGATCAGCCTTACCATCTAGGTACACATAGAAACTTGAATTTTTTTTCCCGTTTGGTTTCTTGTCCATAGACCACATTATGACCACGTCATTCTTATTTTCTTTTTCCTTGCAGCATCTGGAGTACAATTTGCAAACTTCCTGTTACTGGGTGGTAAAGACAAACTACCTCTGAAGAAATCTCTTTTGTTGTCAACCCAGATTGATGGATCTTGTTTGTAAAGTTAATAGCCATCGTATACTTCTCTAAAACCTGTATGGCCGAGCCATAATTTGGTTCCATTAGTCACCTTACGGTTTTTTTCAGGTTACTTGTATCCAGTATTTGTGCAGTATAAATGGATTGCATGGCATGTAAATGTTATAGTGAGGCTAATTGAATTTTGGTATGGTTATTTCAAAACTGAATCCAAAACAAGATACATGAATCCATATTTCTGACTATGAAGCATCAGTTTGCAAATTAATCTGAAGTTTATGTGTGGCTGGCTTAGCCAAATTATCTATATGTGGCTTAGCCAAATTATCTATGTCTTGTTGTGATTGTTCACTATCACTGCTTTGGTTCTGTCCACGAGATTCATTTACAATCTCAACCAGTTCAATGAACTTGCGTTTGAATTAGCAAGAAATCTACTGATGCACCCAACGTTGAGGATAGATTTGTTCTGTGTGGATCGCATTAGACACCTGACGGATGACTATACAGTATACATGTGTTTGGGAGATGAGTGCCAGAGGGCAAGGCTGTGCTTTAAAAAGAATTATTGATGAACCGCTTTGTAAAGATACTTTCTATAACCAGATTATACATCTGTACTGATTGAACTGGCATGTATACTGGTTTCTCGCATTCGACATCTGGCAGTTTTCACAGGCTAGTTTCTAGCACTCCTGCACATTATACATGTATGCATGAACATGTTTTGCTAGAATGATGCTGATTGAGTTTAATGTTTATTTTCACAAAAACATTTCCAACACAAATTCAGTTTATGTGTATCATAGGATGTAAACAATCTATCTTGCTGAATGTTTGGTATAACTACTTTGGTTGTCTGCTACCGTCATGCACCATCAATCAGATTGGAATTGCACGCCGCAGACCATTTTTATGCTTTCAGTTGATCGAAGTTGCAGTTGCAGGTCGTCCGTGCATGCACCCAACACATACATTTTCAGCAAAACATCTCAACGCGAAGACAAGCAAACACGACCAAATGAAATCAAAACAAGTAACATATATGATAGTTTAGATTACTGCATCTGAAACATCCAGTACATATGGAGAACAGTAGTAGCTACTGGAGACAATCGACGGACACTAGTATGACCCTTCTATATTCAGGGCTGGATGGTACTATTTGTTTTTAGACACGACAAACCATGCATAGGTCTCTGGATGGAATTAGGAAGCAGGAAATTTGGAGATGAGCTCCTTCAGGCCGGAGGGCTGGTGGCCCTGATGATCTGGTCCAAGCAATCAGCCGTGAATACCTTGTGCAGACTTGTGTGAGATTTGATGAACTCCAAGCAGAGCTCCTTTAGCCAGCGGCAACCGCTCCTCTCAGCCACAAAAATAATGTCTGCCACAGTTGTCGAACATATTTCACTCCCCAGCAACTCTTCACAGATTGTCTTGAGCTCTTGGAGATCATATCGAACAGCAGCTTCAAGCAACTTTAGCAAAAATCCTGTTCCCAATTCATATTCTCCTCCTTCAGCACTCTCTTCTTCTGCTTCATCATCCTCGTTTTCTGCTCCATCATCCTCAATGTTTTCTACTTCCTCTTCATCTGCGTCATCATCTTCAGTGTTGTCTCTATCCTCATCATCTGCTTCATCCTCCTCCGTGGTATAACATAATAATGCGTCGGTGTAGATGAAGAAGAGCAAACGTCTAAAGACATTTGCTGCGATGTCATTTACCCTCAGGACACTTGGAGAGGAAGCGCCCTCGTCCAAGGCCCCAAAGAGCTGTGCCTTGAAGACCGTAGATCTGGCTGCAAGCACAAACCGGTGCGCCGCAAACTTCTTTCCGCCAACCTCAACAGTTATGTCAGCACCTTCCTTTGTGAGGAAAAGGTTGCTGTAGTGGCTATTCATGTCAGAGGGCGGCACTTCGACCAAAACAGGGGCAGTGGTTCCGGCGCCCTTCTCCTGAGTGTTGTTATCCGCCTTCACGGCAACAACGTCGCATCGGAGGACGAAGCTGTCATTATTCAGATGCCTTGATCCTTCAAGAACCTCATGTAGAATGAACTTGATGGAGCCACGGGACGGGTCATCAGTAGAGAAGATAAACTTTTTCATTCGACGGATAACTGCTGGGACGCGCAACTCAGGCTGATCAATGAAGCTGAAGGCAAACTGAGCCTCGACGCCCTGGCTGACATCCTCGTCAAGGGTAAGGAAAACCTCCATATATTTTTGACCATCCTTGTAACATTCCTCAGGGAAGTACTCGACGATCCAGCGATGGCCTCCAACCAGGAAAGGACGAGACTTGATGCACTCCGCATCTGGTGTTGTGCCTTTGGTACGGGAGTAGCCTTGGACCACGAGCAAGTGGTACCCGTGGTCGGCGCCAGCGTCGACCGGCGACTTGGTGAAGTCGCACAGCTTGCCATCCACGATGAGCGACACGCCAGCGAGAGCCATGTCTGACGAGCCTCCACCCTCGAGTGGTAGACCTGGGACAAACAACAGGATATGCATGAGCATGAGAATCATCCAAGATGGGGTACACGATGATGTAGTGGGAAAAGAATGATAAATCAAGATTCATATCTTCGCACGTAGTAACACATACCGAGGATCTTAATCTATCGCCGGACAGCCGCGCTGGGACTGGGAGAAGATGAGGCGAGCCCGTCGAGGAGATTTGCCAAAGGTAGAATGGAGGGAGCAGGCAGAGACTGGGCAATTTTTATACACTCCTCCACCTCTCAAAACCTGATCGTGTTCACACGTGAAACGTTATTCCCGAGCGCCCCTCTGCCTCCTCACGAAACAGGTTTCGCCCAGTTTTATAAATAAAGCAACCATCACCATACAACCACGGATACAAACACAACGCCACACAAGTTGGGGCCAACAACAAACAAACACCCAAAACAGAAACAAATGAAGGCATAGGTGGGAAGACTAAACTACGGTGACCCGCAACCGTCGCGCCCTCTGGAGAATCACCACCACGCTCCAAGCGTTGAATCGTCGAGTACCAAGCAGCACCTTCAAGAAAGAAAGCAATCGCTACTGCCCGGACCATTACTGGTCCTAGGGTTTCCCCCGACACTCACAGGGCAGCAGATGGAGGGTAGCCAAGACGCCCTTCAAGAAGGAATGATGTCACCCGAGGGTGGCACCGCGTCGGTGTCGAACGAATCCGACAAGGATTTCTCCCGATAGCCCTATCTACCACCCATGCGATCCATATCATAGGAGCCCCCGCGAGGACGAAGCCTCGTCAACACAGACACTCCACCCACCAACTTGCGCCACTACGGTTACAAAGCCGCAACCAGCATCATCTTCCCGAGGAGACCATCACGAGGTCTACGAGCCGAAGACGAGAAGTAGCTCAGCTCGGGTTAGCGGAACCGTGGCCACGCGGGAGGGAACTGCCTCCACCGCCGAAACGGTAGTCGACCGGACGCAGCCGCAGTGCACACCGGTCCCCTTTAGATCCAGCCACCTGCCGGTCCCAAGGGGTCCAGCCGGGCCCAGATCGGGCCCGTAAAGCCCGCCGCGACGCTGCAACCGGAGCGGCCGCCGTCGCTGCTGAACCCCGCACGAGCACCTTCACCTTCAGCTGCAGATCGAGGCAAACAGGGCAGGCCCGCCCACCTTAACCCAGATCGGGCCCAAAGGGCCCAGATCTGGGCCGACGGGCTCACCGGCGCCGCCCTGCCGCTGCTCGCCGCCCCGCCGTGCAGTGCCCCTCACTGCACTGCGGGAGCGCCGCCGTGCCGCCACCACCGGCCGGAGCCGACCGTCCTGCGAGGCCTCCAACGGCGCGGGAAGAGAACATCCGCCGCCGCCGGCTCTGCCCGGGCCGCGCCCGGCGGACACTGCCGACGGCGGCGACGGAGGGAGCCGGGAGGGAAGGGGCGAGGCGCGAGGGAGCCGAGGCCACGGCCGGTCGCCGCGGGGGCGGCGCGGCCGCGCGAGGGAGGAGGAGGGTGGAGGGGCAGGCGGCGGCTAGGGTTTGGCTAGGGGTCGGGTCACGATTTCGCTGCCAGTTGCCGGTTTGTCTGCCCCTCTGCCTCCTCGATGGCTTAAACACGCAGTAGGCTGTGTTAATGCAGGCTTTACAGTTCCGAGGAGACAATCGCTTGCGCCTGACCTGAAACGGAACTGCTTCACATACGACGTTTTACGTCCGATAACTGTACGACACCTTCGTGCTAATTATTCCAGCCCGTGACCTTGGGTGCAGCCCAGCCCAAAACCCGTATTACCCTGCCCTAAACCCATCAGAACTTGTCCACGATTCCACCTCTTCCCTCCGTAACTTTTCACGTCTCCCGCTCTTGCCTCCAAAGCACGACGGCTCATATGCAGATCTCTTTCCTTCCCATCTGCAAATCCTTCTCATTCGCGTGTGAGCTGCACCCTGCAAAGAAGTTTAATTAGAGAAGGGCAAAGAATCAGGTGTGACTTTTACATTACGAGGTGTGTATCTTTTATATTGTTTGGATCAATCTGTTGCATACAATCCTCTTCATGAGTGCTCACTGTAACCATGATTATCCTTCAACGCTATGTATCACTATGTTCTCAGTTCAATATCAAATATTTTCTGAAATTTGCTCTTAGTAAGTTAGTTATACTGCATCAACTTTGCTCTCAGTTATAACAGTATACTGCATCATATTTATTGGCTAGATTTGCTACTAAAATTACTTAAGAAGAGCTTCTAGCAATTTGCTACTGACCTCTGCCATTGGAGCTTGCATCAAGCTCCCAGATATGTCAAGCCAGCCAGGCGCTAGCGCCCATCGGCCCCTTCCTCTCTCCTTGTTCACCCCCTTTCTCCTTGCATCAAGCTCCCAGATCTGTAGAGAAGCAACGCCCCGCGCCCAGCATCACGACGCCCCGTGCGCCCAGCATCCGATGGCAGCTACTCCCTCCGTTCCGAATTACTTGTCATCCATTTGCAAAAAAGTGGATGTATCTAGTCATGTTACAAGTATAGATACATCCACTTTTAGACAAATGGATGACAAGTAATTTGGAACGGAGGGAGTAGAAGACTCCGTCCAAGCGACCAAGCTGAGCGAAGGGGATAACTGGATAAGGCAGCTTGCTCTGTACGAAGCTATTCCAGCCCCGGCCCAAACCCAGGCCCAGTTCATGTACGAAGCTATTCCACCCGTTGCCCCGCGTGTGGTAAATCGCTGCCACGTAGCGTCGGACGAAAATCGTACGCAGAAACGTCGTACGTATAGCAGCGCCGGACCTGAAATCGGTTCATTTCGTTCACACTAGCAGTCTAGCACTGCGTGCCTGCAACTGAAGAAAAATGCCGCAGACGCAAAAGTCCGATTACAAGTAGCCCGAGCTATATGGCTCTCTTTTTTCCAAATTTTCAAATCTGCACTTTTGTGTTTTAAAATTTTAAAACAAAAATTCTCGATAGAGATAATGTTCAGATGCATTGATTGGATTTTTTTTGTTAAATTCAAAAAATTGAAACGACAAATATGGACATAATGACGATATATCATTGAATTCAAAGGCATTTAACAAACTTAAACGGAACATGATAAACGACATTTCACAAACTTAAATAAAAATTGACGAAATTTAAACTAAGCACTAGACCCTAGACGGTGCTGCCAGCAAGAGCGAGAGAAGGAGGCCTATCCCGTCGCCATCAAATCCCTGCATGACAGCCTCGAGGAAGATGACGGTTTTCCGACGGCATCATGACTTGCATGCCTCAATGATCGGCCGCCAGAAGTTTCATCTGCTAATGGAGACTCGGATGTTGTGTCACATGTGGAGCCGCGTGTTCTCCTCCGACAACATGTTTGGAGACGCGTTAGCTATCTCCTCGCGCAACATGCCGCATCCCCACACCTTGGTCATCTCCACCTCCTCGTTGCGGCGGCATAGTGCCTGTAGCTCGAAGTGTTGCTCACCTGCTTGGCACGGAAGCTCGAGCTCCTCTGGCGTCTCGCGGCTGCCCACCATGTTGAGGTTGGATCTACTGGTGACTAGATGCTAGATGGAGGAGGGGGGGGGGGGGGGGGGGGGGGGAGGATGTGTGGGAAGAGCAGAGGCTCGACGTGCCACATTTTAAAGGCAGCCGGAGGAGCGGGGTTGGGAGGCCTGCAATAACGGCAAGCACCGATTCTCCTGTACATGCATTGCGCCGATGACGCGTGTGCAGGGCACCGCCGCGTGGAACAGTAGCGTCTACAACACGTGGATGACTGTCGCATCCTTCTGCGCCCCCAAAAGAACTAGCTCGGCGTTATTGCGATGCGTGCTGGTAGGCGGCCGTCGTGTCGTCTCCTCACCATTAATCGGGGCGAACGGCCACCTGCACAACCCAATTAACACGGGCGCCGACGTCGTGTGTATGATGGGCGGGCCACCCCTATTAGAGGCCATGTCTGCCCCATGTCCGGCACCCGCGAGAGGGCCTCCAAACTTGGGGGTCCTTTCGGGGGTGCCAGACACGAAATTACTCGGGGCGAACCTTTGGGGGTGCCGTTGGTGGCTGTTTTTTGGCGTCCGGACCCCAATGGGCCTGAGCCATTTGGAGGGTGCGGGTGCCGGTGGAGATGCTATTAGGAATTTTACAATTTCCCCCTAAAAAAGGCATTTTACAATTATTTGCTTGTAATTCGTTTGTTGCTTTCATTTTCTGTATTACTTTGTGGATTCTGCCTATGTGCAGCTTTGTTATGCAAAGGCCAGATGTACTGACTAAACCTTTTAAATAATAAACACCCTATCAAAAGAAGTTCTCGAAAAGAGTGACCAATGAGCGGAGCGCAAAGATATCACCCACACTACTCTCAAGAAATCGATGTAAACCCATGTCATGAACATGGGTGTCCATGCGGTGAGCTACAATTCATGGGAAGCTTGAAAACAATGTGGCCGTGTCTCACGTCTAGGGTGGGCCTAGACCAATGAGTTAATCGATCAGGTTTTGTTTCTTAGATGGATGGCATCCTGAGAACTTGCCTGTGGCAAGATGGTTAGTTGGGTGGTTGTACCCCTAGCCCACCAGAGTTCAAACCCCAGGTTTGACGCTGGTGTTTCTCATTTAAGGCGGAATATTCTTCAGTGGGAGGCGACGTTCCCGTCGACAGCGAGGCGCCCGTGGTGACTTCGTCAATCTCAAGACTCGACCCGCCGACTCAGTCTCTCGGAGGTGCTCATAGGGGTAGGGTGTGCGTGCGTGCGTTCATAGGGGTGAGTGTGTGCGCGTGTATATGAGCGCTTGCGTTGTACTGTGTTTCGCAAAAAAAAAAAGATGGATGGCATCCTCTAGCTAGTTTGGGATCCTCTAGTTAGACGGGGATGATATTGGTTGGAAAAAATAAAATCAGGATGCCCTAAATGAGATGGTAAGTTTTCTTCCAGAACATATCAATCTATCAGTATGTTGGTTTGACGATCACATTGAAACAAAGACGATGGGGAAAATAGATGCTGATATGGACGATCCCTTTAAGAGCAGCAACTATTGAAGTTTCAAAGCCGTTTAATTAGATGGTTGACATACATCATTTGGTTTGAGATCAACAAACAAATAAATAACATGATCGCGTGATACACGCGATGATCACGCGATAAGCTACCCAAAAAAACCAATAAATAACATGATGTTAGGACGATAGATTTCACGAAAGAAATACTCCGTTGTAGTCCGTAGTAGTCCGTACAACGGTAGAAAAACACCAACAATAAAAACATAGCGTGCATCGTGGGTAATTATTGTATCAAAATAAATAAATATTACTGCAACTAATCTGAAGCATGCACAAAACATGCAAGCTGTTAGCAAGAAGAAATATTTCAGAGCAGATGCTCGATATGGTCGATTTGGTCGATGACACGTTTGGTTTTGTGCTTGACCAACCGGAGCTTGGAAGACCCTGCTGCTTCTGGAACCACCTCGACGCCGGTGAGCATAGTCACCGTGTCGACGGTGTCCCAGTCGTACCCACATTGGGCCGTGATGTCAAAGCCTCTGTGGATGCAGAACCTGCCGGCGCCCAGGTATGCCACACTCTGCCCCCGTAGATGCCACTCCGACGGCGGCGTTGGGTCGACGTCCGCCCACTCGTGCCGCAACACCGGAGTCACCGATTCGTTCCTCATGGCGTCGGACACATCAACGGCACAGAAGCTGAGGCCCTTAATGCCGAATAGGAGGCCGTCGCCGAGCTCCACTCGGCCGTGGCCGTGTCGAAGAAGTAGGTGGCGCCGGCGAAGTGTCTGGAATCACGGCGTCTGCGGCGGAAGGAGGCGCAGATGGTGCTGCCGTTGAGCAGGGCGTAGGACTGGAGGAAGAAGGAGGAGTCACGGTCGACGTAGGAGTAGGACTGGGAGGAGGCGTCACGGTCACGATCGTCGACCGGCGGCGGAGGGAGCTGGCGCCAGTGCCACGAGTACCTGTCGCTATAAATTGACGGGTCGTACCACGGCGACGACCTGTCGAACTCGTCGCAGAAAGGAGGCTGTGAGTGCTTGGACTCCGGGTCGCCGTAAACCAGAGCCTGGAAGCCGTGCCATACGCCTTCAAGGACATAGAGCGCGTCGGGGTGGGCGGGGTCGGCGGCGTTGTCGCCGTGGTTGACGGCGAAGGAGGCCGGCATGGACAGCCTTCTGGTGTCGGAGAGGCTGGGCATAGCTTGGACGGTGGAAGCGTCGGCGTCGTAGAGGGTGGCGCCGCCGGCCGCGTCGACGCACAGGATCCTGCCGCCGCCATAGGGGAAGAAGTGGAGGGTGCTGTATGACTCTAAGGGGGAAGCCATGAACCTGAGTTTGGACGGTGGCAGCGATAGGACGTCGCCGTAGTCCTCTTTTTGCGGCGCCGTCGACGACGCCGCCGTCGCTTGTTGCTGTTGGATCTGACGGTGGTGTAGTGCTTGGGCGGTGGACGGGAAGAAGAGGTGGCGGTTGGCGTCGACGCGGCTCAGCGAACCTCCTTCGACGTCGTACTTCTCCGTCACCATGTTCAACAGTAGCCGCGTCTTCTTGGTCGCCGGCCGGCCGGCCGCCCGCAACAAAGCCTGCATGCGAACGCGTATGTGCTACCTACAGTACTTACCTAGCTTTTTTTTTTTTGAGCGGAACAGTACTTACCTAGCTAGGTCTTCTATAACCGTATTGATTGAAAAATCTCATCATATGGATGAATGGGTTCGTCATTTTTATGGGCTGCCTGGCCCATATACAATCCACTGAATGGAGCTGCCCTCGTCGCATTCAGCTCGTCATGGGCCGCATGGTCGGCGGCCATTTGGGAGGCCACGGCTGCTGCCGCTCAGCCAACGCCGTCTGGACTCAGCTGCTCGTTTACCGCACTTGGCGGCCATGCTTTCGAGCGAACGCTGGGTGGCGGCTGCCTCCAAAGCGGCGCCCGCCTCGTCGAAATCCTCACTCACTCGACGGTATGCCTTCTCGTTGCGCGAAGTTGCGACCGATTTGTTAGACGACGCTGTTGCGACCGACTTGTTAGACGACGCCATATCGGCGGCAGTTTCTGCTGCGGCTCCTCCTCCTCCTCATAAGCCTCCCCCAATCAAAGCGGGTGCCACCGCTCCCCTCATCGTTAGACGGAGGAGGGTTGGGTCCTGCGTCGTGGGGTGCGCATGACTCGTGACCTGGATGTGAGTGGTCCATGTGGTAACGAGGTGGCGTGGTATAGTGGCGGCGTGGGTGGTGTGGGCTACGACGAGCACATGTTGTGAAATGTCGGCACATAGGAGATTCTTTTATAGCTTGACCGGTCGAGGCGGGAGGCGGTGGCCCTGGGCGGGAAGCACTAGGTGTGTGAGCACACGTCGCGTCGGAGTTAATGGCGATGAGACGTTTCCGCCGCTTCGCTAGGGAAGCCGAGAAGGCTAGGCGCTGCGCATGAGCCGGCGTAAATGTGAAGCGTGTGGCAGACACGCCGCCTTGTCGGTCCTCCATCGCCTGCGAAACTCCCGACTCGCCATTACGCATGCAGAACGGCCTACTGCACGACACCATTATTCGCTCGCTATGTCCCTGTGACGAGAGCCCCCAGCCTTTTGGAGAGCATGCCGGGCAGTGCCCGGCACCCCTAAACGGACCCCCAAGTTTTGAGGCCCTTTTGGGGGGTGCCGGACATATTTCGGGTTGGCGCAGACATATGAGGGTGCCGCTGTGAGTGATTTTTCTGTCCATTGAGGGGGGAGGGGGATGCTCGCGAAGCCTGTAGATGTGTGACTTATTCATTATTTGGCTTATTTGACCGGATAGTATGCTTTAAAAAATTGTGTTCTTGAGTTCGCATGTCGGTTACTTGAGGCATGAAGCTTCTGTATTATATTTACAAATCCTCGTCGGTGTGTCAATTATTATTTAATCTATAAGTGCAGATGTTTTTTGTATGCCATCGACTTATGGCAAATGCTTTGTGCTTTTTAAGATCACGAGTGAGTAAATAAAGAAAACTCTGGTTGCTGAATTATTTTGTGTGCATTTTATGTATGTATTTCATATTGCCGGGAGATGGGATTTCATAGTTCATAGAATTGATTTTATTAGCATGTTTTTCATCAGGAACGAGTAACCAAATAGTTTCATGTTACAAGTCCGGTAACATTTTAATTATTTTTGACGAAGGTAATATATAATTTCAGCTTAACATTTAATTGCATGCATTCTTCATTAGAAGGTAATCTACGTGTGCACTCAAACAACATTTTCAGCTTAACGTTTCGCCGCGGAGATATGCATTGACCAAATGAAATCAGGCTAAGCACATAAATAATAGACTAGATATATTGCTGTGTGTCAACATCCAGTACAAATGTAGTACCATACTAGACCATCGACACACGACATATAATAAATTAGATAACTGCATATCTCAACATCAAATCGAAATTTAGAACACCACTACCAAGTTCTAACCATGAACACATGCACTATATCAATGACCCTCTGGTATCAGGACTAAGATAGGTAATTTTGAGAAGTTCAGGTAGCAAAATTGAAGAGCAGCTCATTCAGAACGGAGGGGCTGCAGGTGTTGATGATCTGGTCCAAGCTTTCAGGCGTCAAAACCGTGTACACACTTGAATGAGATTTGATGTACTCCACGCACGAATCCTTCAACAAAGGACAGTGTCTCCGCGCGGCAACAAGAAGAATGTCTGCCACCGTGTCCTTGGCTACGTATTCGTGCAACTGCTCTACACAGATCGACTTGAGCCTTTGGAGATCATACCCATCCGCAGCTTCAAGCAAGTGCAGCAACCACGCGTCATACTCGTCATCCTCTTCATCATCTTCAAGCCAGCCCAAGTCGGAAAACGAGTCGGTGTAGATGAAACCTAGCAATTCTTTGAAAAATCTCGGTTTGATGTCATTTATCTCTACAACTGACTTTGGCTCAGTAGTGCTACCAAACAGCAGTTCCTTGAAAACGGTAGACCGGGCTGCAAGCACACACCGGTGTGCAGCAAACGTCTCGCCGCCAACCTCAAATGTAATGTCTGTGCCGTCCATGGAAACGAGAAGTTCGCCGAGATGGCTTTGCAAGTCCGATGGCGGCATGTGAATATGTGGTGCTGCTGTCAATGGCATCCGCTGCCGTCTTGAGGACATGGATGTCGCAGCGGATGACGAAGCTGCCGCTCTTTAGATGTCTTGACTTTTCCAAGACGTCCCTCCTCACGAATTTTGCTTGTCCGTCACAGTAGTCAGATGATATATCGCTCTTACGGATGCTTGCTGACATCCGCAGCTCAGGCTGGTCAATGAAACTGAAGACGGCATGAGCCTTCACTTCCTGTCCTTCCACATCGTCATCAAGGGCGAGAAAAACTGATATGAACTCTTCATCGTCCTCCTCAAAGCCATTAGGGTAGTAATCGAGATGCAGGCGGTGGCCTCCAACCAGGAAAGGACGAGACTGGATGCACTCCCCGGTTGGTGTTGAGCTTATGCTTCCCCAGTAGTCTTCGACAACGAGCAAGTGGTACCCCCTGTCCGCCCCAGCGTCGATGGGAGGCACGGTTAACGCGCACAGCTCGCCGTCAGCGATAAGGGACACGCCAGCGAAAGCCATGTCCGGCAAGCCTCCCGCCTCAGCTGATTTCTGAGAAAAATAAATGTAGGATAACACGGCAATCTTTGGCAGAGGCAGAACTTCTCGCCCCTCTTGTTTATTTCGCAAAGCTTACACCGGTACAACTTCTCGCGTCCTAGGTTGGGCTTATATACGCGCACAACCCGGACAAACCAAGACCTACTCGGTATCGACCTGTAAACATATGCGGACATGGCTTTCCTTTTGAAGCTGACTCGATCTGACTTAAAGATGACTCCTACTAGGGTTCTACTCGGATAACAGGTTACCGGATTAGGAAAAATAAAGCAATTTTATGAGGTTATCATACGATATTGCTGTTTGACCAAATGTATCCATGGTTAATATGTGATCGCTTATTCACATCCATGTTCTCAATTTTTTAGTTGAGCAGAGCAAAAAATATAAGCTTGAGGTGTTTACTCCACTAACTTAGGCAGTGGTGTGGTTTTTCCATCTTGCTTCCCTTACCTTGCCCCCTCATATCGAGACACAGTGAAACGCAAGGTGTGCACACAATAAAGCCGGCAATCAGTGCTTAATCAGTTACAAGTTACAACCGTCTGATTTTGTTTCCTACTGCTCTAACATTGAGTTTGGAATCCCTTTCAAAGTTTAGGTCGGCTTCCCCAGAAAACTGGGAGAAGGGCAACTTCTTGTTTTTTTAATATGATTCAAATTCATATAAAGATAAATCTACCTTCGGAAGGAGCGAAAAAAAGAAAGAGGCCCATCATGTTGGCCCACCTATCCTTGGATAGGGGTGCGGGGGCGGCAGACCCGTGGTACAATACGGATCGTTGCCGAGTTGGACTGCAACCGACTTAGAGTTTTGCCCTCCATATATATCTATTGTAATGTGCCGGTTTTAGATAAGTCGAAAGTTCAAATTCCTTTGCGTTTGTAACCTCACTCGATTATAGGGAAGATTTGTTGGCTGTTGCATGTGGTTCTTTCTCTTCCATTGTTAGAAGTGTTTTCCACATTAAATCTCGTGTCCCTGTTGTGTTGATCTTGGTTTTCTTCGTCATTTATTTGCCTACCTTTTATATCACTTTTCAGAGAAGCCGCCAAAAGAACTGGGCCGTCATCCACGACAGGTCGATTATGCGTGTCTGCAAGTACTCTCAGCTGGCCCTTACACGGAACAGCGCCGAGTTTTCTATTCTTTTCAGATTGCCATATTAAGAATTTAGGCATCTCCTTCATTCTAATCAATACATCAATGAGCTTACTCCAAATGAGTCGTAAATGATAAAACTGGACCTTTGGCGACATGTTACATGTGAGTATGCATGGCTGAATTTTGATGGGATTCTCCGAGTTTGTACTTTGTACTAAATCCTCGTTATTTTTCTGAATATCTGTAGAGTAAATGAGTAATGCACCTGCATATGTTATTTCAACAGGAAAGGCTCCCTCCTCGAGTCATGAATTGCAGGAAACGTATATTTGATGGTTTCATTGGTCATGGTTCTTCTGTTTGAAGGCAGATGAAGATAAACAGTTGAATTTAAATGATAAGTTCTAATGTACCAATGATTCCTTGTATGCATGTTTGACTTTTATTGTCAATTTTTATTTCATTGCATTGACCATTTGTGGCTTGGATACGGAGTATATTTGCCCTCGTTTTTTATTTAATATGGACAGGTAATGAAACTTACAAGTAAGAACCTTATGGTACCATGCTTATGTGATGGAAATATTAACCCCTCCCCCCAAGTTTTATTTCTTGAAATGCTGATACATATGCAATGGAGAATTGTTTAGATAGTACTGGTTTACAGCCTGTGATTCACTGCGTTCTTCTGCAAATGACGGCGAGAGATTTCTTGAAATGTTGATACATATGCAATAGAAAATTATTTAGATTATTAGATAGTACTGGTTTATAGCCTGTGACTCACTGCGTTCTTCTGCAAATGACGGCGAGAGAATCAAGGAAGGAGCTGACCAGCTGATGCGTAAGGCGGCAAGGTTGGCGAGTGTCTTTTTTCAGACGGAAGGCTCGAGGGGAGCCCAGCTTTAAATTAATAAAGCCGACCGGCCAAAGATCCACATACAACAAGTCACCGCACTCGGCGGTACAATAAAAGGTCCACGGTAGCACGCATGCTACAGTACAAGGGTGAGGGAGAGCACCCTGACACAACGAGCTAAAGCAATAGTAGAAGTGATAGCCTAAGGTAAGGGCAGCGCGTCCGGTCTGTCATGGACGGAGTGGTGAAGCGAGCGAATCCTGCCAATCGCTTGCCCCAAAGCTTCCCGATCCTGCCTCCTAGCCACTGGCCTCCACACCTGCAGGTACATCACCATTTTGAATAGCCCGTCAGACGGTTGAGAAGGAAAAACCCCCTCAATCGAAAATTTATTCCTAATGTTCCACAAAGACCAAAGGAGAGCCGCACAGCATGTCCAGAGGACGCGTTTGTGTTGCCCCGACTCTAAGGAAATTAGTCTAAACACATCTGTGAAACACGAGGGGTTCCAGGTGCAGTGCAGCAGTTCCCTAACTGCGCTCCACATAAACTTTGCGAGTGGGCACATAAAGAAGATGTGGTTCGTGTCCTCCACCTCCTCACACAGGGCACACCTGCCCGTCGAGGGACCCCTTCTCCTAGCAATGTTATCGTTCGAAGGTAAGCGCTTCCTAGCCAGTTGCCAAAGGAACAACCGGATCTTCAGGGGGATAGCAATTCCCCAGATCTCGCTGTAATGCTTCCTAGGGGTGCCATCGCAAAGTTTATTATATAAAGACCGAACCGAGAGCTTCCCAGATGGTTCTAGGGTCCAGGAAAGGACATCCCGTTCTGGAGATGGAATGAACTCCGGGAGCTCCCTCCGGAGGTTAATCCATTCCGCGGTCTCTGCCGGACCAAGAGTCCGACGTAGGGGAATGTCCCATTCCCCCTCCCGGTTGGCTTTCGCCACAGAAGTATCCGATATCGATGTAATGGCGAATATGGCCGGGAAGCGATCCCTGAGGGGACCTGTCCCCGTGCACCAGTTGATCCAAAATCTCGTCGATCTACCGTCCCTCACAGAGTGTTTTGCCCCCAAGCAAATTAGGTTCTTAACCTTCTGAATAGCCATCCAGAATTGTGAACCTCCTCCGAACGAGTCCACCAGGATATCTTTAGACCTCAGATATTTGGCCCTGAGGATGTCAGCCCAAAGGCCTGACTCCCCCGCTAAGATCTTCCAAACCCACTTGGCCATAAGGCATTGGTTCATGAGTTTGGTATCCATAATCCCTAAGCCTCCCAAGGCTTTGGGTTTACACACTGCATCCCAGCGGACCCAGTGGTATTTGCGTTTCTTCCCGTTTCCTTCCCAAAAGAAACGAGAGCAAGGCCTATCCATCGAACGGTGCACCCCATCGCCTAGCAGGCATACTGCCATAGCGTGAAGTGCAAGGCTGGATATACACGCGTTGACAAGAGTAAGCCTCGCCGCCGATGACATCAGCTTTCCCATCCATGGATCCGCCCGTTTGGCCACTCTGCCCACGAGGGGGTCCCATGCACCTGCCCACAGAGCTCTATCGCTGACAGGGAGACCAAGGTAGGTGAATGGGAAGGAGCCCTGCTTACAATTAAGCATCTGGTCTACCCTCAGCCGCTCCTCCGGACTAGCCCCCAGTACCACAACCTCACTCTTGTGAAAGTTGATCCTGAGACCCGACATGTTCTCAAAACATAGCAGGATAATCTTCAGGTTGGTAATGGCACAGTCATCATGTTGAATCATAATGATCGTGTCATCTGCATACTGCAGATGAGACACCCCCTCCGGGATAAGATGGGGCACAACACCCTTGATGTGACCCATCCTCTTGGCAGCATCAAGGATGGCTGCCAAGGCCTCAACTACACAGTCGAAGAGAAGGGGGGAAAGGGGATCCCCTGTCGAACCCCTCTACCATTGCGGAAGAAATTCCCTATTTCCCCGTTAATGGTGATAGCAGTCTGGCCACCCGAGACCAAACTAAGGGCCCTGTGGACCCAGCCAGGATCAAAGCCAACTCTCAGGAGGACCTCCCCCAAGAAGCTCCAGTTGACTCGATCGTAGGCTTTCTCAAAGTCAAGTTTCAAGAAGACTTCCCCGAGTTTCTTGGAACATGACTCATGGACAATCTCCTGGATGGAAACTACTCCCTCATGCAGGAGTCGCCCCTTGATGAACGCGGATTGCGTACAACTGATAGTGCGGTGTGCAATAGGGTTCAGTCTGAGCGCAAACGCTTTGGCTACAAACTTGAAGATGACATTAATAAGCGCGATCGGTCTAAATTGACGAATATCTTCGGCGCCTTGAACTTTAGGGATCAGGGTCAGCACCCCAAAGTTCAGTCTCGCAATGTCCACTCTCCCTAGAGCGAAATCATTGGTGGTGGCCAGAACCACCGGGCGAAGGATGTTCCAGAACAGCTTAAAGAAGCATACTGGTAAACCGTCCGGACCCGGCGCCGTGTCCACCTTCATGCTAGCGAGGATCCCGTCCATCTCCTTCTCAGTGAAGGTTAGCATGAGGCCATCGTTCTCCTCCTCCGTGACGCGTGGGCGCGCGTCCCAGAGAGAGGGCGAGAGGTGAAAAGCCGAAGGGTCTCCAGCGGCCCCCATCAACGCCCGGTAAAACTCATAGATGTGACCTTGGAGCGCCAGGGGTTTGTGACGCCCCAAAATCGGTACTATGCAGATTTAAGCGATCCCGCCAGAATCCGCATAATAACGATTTTAGGTCGCCCACCAGACATAACGTGCACGCCGAAAGCATGCGCGTTATGTGGGTGGAATTGTGATAACATTACAACAGTTCACGAAAAGAATCCACAACAACAACAGAAGGAGATATATATACAAGAACGACTCAAACGAGTCAAGATACACCTGATACATTACAAAGATCCAAAGCACACCGAAAGCGAAATAGTATCCGACTACGGATAAGATACAAATTGGACTAAGAGTCCTGGAGATAACCATGGCGTCCATATCCCTGCCCAGGCTGAGCCGGAGGGATACCCAAGCTAACGTCGTCAGACTTCAAACCTGTTGACTGCACATAAAAGTACATCCCAAAGATGGGTCAGGCACAACCGCCTGGCAAGCAATGCTCACAAGATATCAACACAAAGACTACCAAAAGTAAAGGATGGTGGACTGAGCGGCAGCAGCAGCAGCACTAAACAACCTATAGAGACACACTACAACTTCCGTCTATTGGAGAGGGATAAGAGAGCGTGACCAAACCAACTAGATTCTAACACCAAACATAACACTTCCCAGATTCACCCCCTCAACCAAGTATGAGGAAGCAATCGAGGGAAACTCACACAGTTGTCAAATTTTAGTTTACATCTTATTGTGAAAGTAAGTCTAACTTACTAGTCAAGCTAATTAGAATCATTAGGTGTAAGTTGTTTATGATCTTGTTAGCCAGCATCCGATCCAAGTTGTCCATAACCACGGACTCGGCTTCTCGAAAAGATTTAACCCTGCAGGGATGCACCATGGTTAACCCATAAACGTTCGAGCAACCCAGATAAAAGGTAGGGCTCCTCAACTCAACTCTGTTCCTTCACTACAGCAAGTCCAGGTACCACCCATCTGAGTTGTTACCCGCGTCCAGAGTCCGGCCGATACCTCCATAGCGGACTCAATCGTTTGCGTCTACGCACTAGGCGGAACAGACCACAGTAGGAAAGTCCGCTTCGCGTCGCACCGCACCTATATGCTCCCCCATATCATAGAACCTCTCATAACTGACAAGTATCATGCATATGCGTATGATCGAATGGAAAGCCCGAACTAGGTTGTGGCGCCTGGACAAGCTGAAGTTCCGGTCAGAGTCGAGGGGGGTTCCATAGGACCACCCACGAGTGGGAAGTGCGCTCGTACTTGGATAAGAGGACAAGAACTGAGTTCCTAGTGCGACACTTAGCAGAACAAAACACCAACGCATTGGCCTTCCACCGGGTGCCTTATCATTTAGTTATAACCCACAAACATTATCATCATATTAAGTAAGTGAACCAAACTACCATACTAAGCAGGTGATACATAAGAAAAGACAGACTTGCAACAACAGACCTAAGCATGCAACTACGACTCGCAAGGCCAACAGGTAAACAAGCAACAAGGTAATAGGATGTGGGGATAAGGCTGTATGAGGCTGCATGGTAAACATGTATATAGGATCGTGACACAAGCATCGTAACATAAGGATAGCATAGATCAACGGCAGGAATGGAAGACAATGTAATGGTAGCAAGTGAGCAAAGCTTGCCTGGAAACACGGTAGGGGAAGCAGAATTTGTCGTTGCTCACATCATCTCAACGTCTTATCCGCGAAGAAGCAATAAACACTGGAAAGAACAGTGGATGCAACACTTACTACTACGGCAGAAGAACCAGCATGTTCATGATATGATGCATGATAGGGCAAGATGCAACTAAGCCAAATTAAGCGGAACCGAGATTCCGACAATTAATTATAGGTTCAAGTTATTTATCTAACCACAAAGTTAAATGTTGATTAACAAGACAAAACAGGTTATGGGTGAGCTACACCAAGTTAAATGGAATACGGACAAACTTTATATTATTATCCCACACATTCCATCTTTATTTATTTAGGTGATTATGCAAAAGACCACTAAGCAACAAGCTAGATGATGCAAACATGATCATGGATGACATATTAATGTTCATTGCATTTCTCTGATCAAAATAGATATATTACTTGTATTATTTGGATTTATAGAACAAAAGATATTGGATATACAAGATTTGCAAAATAGAATAACAGGAATAGAGAGCAGAGAAGGAGATGGGCTGGATCTGGCTTGCGTCGGCGGTGGATACCTTCGGGCCGCTCGGGGCGATGGACTGCTCTGGGAAGATCTGGGCTGAGGCCCAACAGCGGGCTGTGCTGGAAGGAAAAAAAAGATAAAAGGAGGGATTATGCCACGGGTGGGAATCGAACCGTGGTCTGCTCGATTGGAGATAAGGAGGGGACCCACTGGGCTACTGATTGGATCGGTGATTGGATACAGAACTGATGGAAGAAGTAGCGACGAGGCGACGTTAACTGAAGAAAGACAGAAAGGTTCAGACTTGCAGTGTAGAGCGACGGCGATGGACGATGAAGATTAACCGTGCTGCTGGTTCCTGGCGTGTGGCGAACTCGAGGGAGCTGGGGTGCACTGCGGTGCTCCGGGGTGTGTGGTGTGTTGGTGCAGAAGCGAGCAAGGAAGGCAGCAGCATCAAAAGGCAGAAGCTTGAGCTCACGTCCATGGCGGAGGTGGCTTGGAGGATGCAGGTGAGGTGTAGAGGATGCAATCGGGCCGGGAAACAGCGGTAATCGGAAGGGATTCTCACCGGGAGGGGGCTGGAGGAGTCGTTCGTGCTCGAGGAAGAACGGGGACGACGGATTGCGGCGGCGGACGATCTCGGCGTTGAGGAAGAAGAACCTGAAATTCCTCCGGCTCCTGGCGTTCCAGCAAGCTCCACTCGGCGATGAAGGCAAGGAAGACGAGGCTCAGCTCCTGGTACTCTCGGGCGGGGTCGAGGACGAGCGAGGCAGCGGCGCGGCAAGCTCAAGGAGCTGTCGATCATGGTGGTGGTCGTCGGTGAGCGGAGAAGAAGAAGCAACGGGGAGGAAGGGAAGAGAGTGGCGGCGGCGCTGGGAGGAAAGAGGGATGGCTAGGGTTTGGAGGAGGGGAGAGGGGCGGCTTAAAAAGGAGGGGAAGGGAGCAGGTGGTGGTGGTGCCGTGGTGGTGGCGACGGGAGGGTCATGCCTCCTGCGTGACTGTCTTTTGGAGAAGACGACAAGGAAGAGGTGGGCTGGGCCTAGCTGGGCCGAAAGGGAAGGTGGCTTCGGTTGGGCTGCAGAGAAGATGGGCTCTGGGAAGGAAATGGGCTACAAGAAGAGTTGGGTCAGATTGAGAGCTCCATCCCCTTGAGAAAATAAAACGATTTTCTCTTTTATCCAGGAATAAAAAGAGAGGGAACAAGAGAGGAAAAGATAGGGGATAGAAAAGAGGGAAAAGAAATTAGAGAAGAGAGGAAAAAGAGAGGCAAGACCTTTACAAAATAATTTACAAAACTTTAATTTTGATTTGAAATAGTTTTGCAATTACTTCCAAATATTATTTTGGGTTTTATTAAAATAGAAAGAGAGGGAGAAAAGATTTATTATTTGCAAAAACTAAAATAGGGTTTGCCAAAATAATATTTTTAGTTCTTTAGCAAAACATGCAAGGTGATAAAATGCATGATGCCATGATGATGCAAAAAGAAAAAGAAACAAACAAAACTAATTGGGGAAAACTCCCGGGGCATTACAGGGTTCCACAGGCGCCCCCCTGGTCATCTATCAGTCTGGTGATGGTGCACTTCCTCCTCCTACCATTGGCAATGGCGTGGAAGTACGCAGTGTTGGCATCCCCTTTAAGGGTTCAGTTAAGCCTGCTGCGTTGCCTCCAGTATTCCTCCTCTACCCTGGCTAGGTGGCATAACTGGCTCTCGAGATGGTAGCGGAGGGCCCAACCCTCATCGTCAAGGCCGGAGGAGTTTGCGCGGGCGTCCAGGGCCCGGATCTAGATAAGGATATCCTCCTTCCAATCTCTCTCGGCTCGCCCAAGATTGGCACCCAGCCTTTGAGGAATTGGCGCAGCCCTCCTGGGAGGCGCTGCCAAGAGGAGATCGAGTCAAGAGGCCCTCCCTGAAGAGCCGCAAGCTCCCTCCACTTGGAGACGACCAGGTCCCCAACTCTGGTCTGTCCAGCCAGCTCTTTTCGAAAAAGAAGCGAGTGCTCCTTTTCCTAAGGTCCTCACCAGAGCTGAGGATCAGAGCTGCGTGGTCTGAGCCAATAATAGGCTCGGCCACCAGCGTGCAAACAGGAACAGAATTTCCCAATCTGCAGACATAAGGACCCGGTCCAGTACACACCGGACTGGATTCAACTGTCTGTTGGTCCATGTGTACCGGCCCCCACTCTACGGATCTCTCGTAACGCGAGGTGAGCAATGCAATCATTAAACCTATGGACCCGAAGCCAGTTTATGTTATCATTGCTCTTGTCCGCCACCCTCGTATCAGATTGAAGTCGCCTCCAATCACAAGGGGGAAGGTGCAGGCCGTCACTGCCGATGACAACTCCGCCAAGAACTCCGTGGAGCGGCGGTGATCGGCAGGCCCATAAACCACAAAGATGGACCAGGTCTGGGTGGAGTCTAGCTGGAAAACATCCACCCGAATGAAGAAGGAGCCGTACTCCAGGCTTTCACCTCAAACCTGTCTTCATTGACCCCAGCAGCATACCTCCCGAGTGTCCGGCTGCTGGGGTAGAGTGCCAAGCAAATCGCCCTTGCGGGTCGATGCTGCGGAGCTCTGCTGGCGTAAAAGAGGCCTTAATGGTCTCCTGCAGCCCAACAAAGTCCAGCTGCTCTCGGGCCATCAACTCTCGAATCTGAGTTCGCCGCCCCGGACGACCGAACCCTCGGATGTTGTAGAAGCCGCCGCGCATCTAGGCGGCCCTCTTCCTCCGTCCACGACGGGCTCCCTGGGTAGTACCTCCACCTCGCATGCGAGACAAGGCGGTCGCAGGGTCTTGGCGAGTGTCTTCAATGAAGACAGGTTGTGGTGGTGCTGAGCATGCTATTCTCAGGATTACTGATGGATCACCTACCAGATGATCAAAAGACCGGCTGGTGGTCTGTTTTAGTGGCAGTTGCTGCGTTGGATAGTGTGATGTGGTTGGTTGGATGTTTCGTTTTCGTTTTCTAGACTTGTATGGTTAAACTCGTGTTGCTCCTGAGAACTTGTTGTAGTGTAGGGTAGGATTTTTGCCTTGTAGCCTGTTTTTTCGAGCCGAGAAACTAGGCAGCGGGTTTTCCTACCAGTAGGTTAGTGCCTTCTGGTGCTTGCTTCCTTTTCCTATTTCCTTTGTTTGTTTGGTGCTTGTAGCTGAACAGTGTATTTCCGTTATGTGAGTAATGGAAAGGGGGATAGCCCAGTTGGCATATTTGATACTCCTTTTTGACGGAAGGCAGCGGGCGTTGCATTCATTTGATATAGAGGGCCGGAACAAATGCCGGTAAAAGTCTTACAAAGTATAAAAAGAGTAACGAAAGAATGAAAGAATATGTTAGCCGTTAGAACGTGAGAACTAGGAAAATCTCCGCCTTAAGCTCCAGCTGGCCACACCGTGATGAGAATACCAGCTGCATGTCATTGGGCAAGCTCTTGTAAAATTGAATCAGCTAATTCTAAACTTGAGATCGCCTTGTTGTTGAAAATTTTATCATTTCTTGCTTTCAAAGGTTCCACCAGGTGAGTAAAGCCAATGATCTCCATCTCTTGATGATTTGTGCAGGTGCCAAAGCAGCCATCAAAGACCAACAAGCAGAAAGGCTATCTATGGATGGAGGCGGTGTTAAAATTGCAGGTAGTTTAGCTTTGACCAGCACCTCCTTCCAGCAGTCTTGCGCATATGTACAGCCAGCATGTAGATGAACAACATTTTCTGGGCTGGAGTTGCAGAAGGGCAGAGAGGGTTGTGAGGCCATCCACGCTTCACTAAATTGTCGGCGGGTGAGACATTTGTTGTGGAAGAGCAGCCAAGTGTGAACCTTGCATTTTGGAGTTGCCTTGACTTCCAGATCTCAGAAAACACCGGGGCTTCAATGCGGCCTAACATTAGGGCAGAGTAGGCTGACTTGGCTGAGTAAGAGCCATTGGCGGTCAGATTCCAAGTAATGAAGTCACGTTCCTCATCAAAAGCTTGCACGGGTTCTGAATTCAAAAGAGCCCACAGGTGGAGATAGCTAGTCAGTTAGCACTGCCAAGGAGGGATTAGGTTTAATGAAGGTGATCCAAGCTTTGTTGCTCAAGGCCTCCCTCACAGAGACGCTTCTTCTTCGAGGGTGCTTGTAAAGAGTTGGGGAACGCATTTTTAGAGGCCAGCTTTGAAGCCAGTGGCTGTGCCAGAATTTGGTGGATCTTCCATCGTGAATGTGGATGGTAGTAGAAGCTCTGAATAGGTCTTGCACTGCAGTATCAATGGGTATTGGTAGCCCTAACCATGGTTTTGAAGCATTTGTTTCCTGCTGCCATAACCATCTCGTCCTTAGTGCAATGTTTTGCAGGTGTAGATCAAGTATGCCCAGCCCTCCTAGCTGTTTTGGAAGGCAACAAACCTTCCAATTAACCAAACACTTACCCCCAACAACTTTGGAATCTGCGGCCCACAGAAAGGCTCTTCTCAGCTTGTCAATTTGTTTGATCAGCCATTTGGGGTGAATGAGAGCGATCAACTGATAAGCCGACAGTGCTGAAAGAACTGCATTGACAAGAGTGAGACGCCCTGCCAATGAGACCCATTTAGCTTTCCAACAGGCGAGTTTCTTCATGAATTTGTCTAGCACTGCTTGCAAGTCATTGCGTTTCGGCCTAGTGTCCGACAGTGGGAGGCCATATAGGTGCAGGGGAAATTAGTCACTTGGCAACCAGTTGAAGCAACAACAAATTGAAGATCCAGATTTTGGCAGGCAATTGGAAGTATCTTGCTTTTTTGCAGGTTAGTCATAAGTCCAGTTGCATCTCCAAACACCTTAAGAATTGCAACTGTGACAACAACATCATGAGGGTTGGGTTTTAAGAAAATGGCGACGTCATCCGCGTACATGGAGGCTCTGAATCTGGGCAGATGATGGCCAATTGCTGTCAGTAATTCGTCTGATTGAGCTTTGTCAAATAATCTCCCCAAGCAGTCCATTACTAAAACAAAAAGGAGAGGTGACAAGGGATCCCCTTGCCTTAATCCACGTCGGTGGAAGATATCATCCGAGAGCTGACCATTAACCATATCTGAGTAGTGCTTGAGGCAAGTAACATTGAGATCCAGGCAATCCACCTAGGACTGAAACCCCGATGTATCAGCAGTTTGGACAAGAAAATCCACGAAACAGAGTCAAAAGCCTTAGAAATATCCAGTTTCATCATCAGAGCTGGAGTCTTCTTCTATTTCAGAGATCTAATCATACCTTGTACATAAACAAAATTATCATGAATGGATCTGCCACGGATGAAGGCATTGGCAAGGAGAAATCAGCTCAGGCATTAGAGGTTGTAGTCTTGTTGCTAGTATCTTCGTGAAGAGTTTTCCAAAGCTATGAATCAGACTTATGGTCTATAATCCGAAGGAGCAGCTGCATCAGGGGATTTGGGCAGCAATATTATTAGAGCAGTGTTGAGCAAGTGGAAACCTTGATTCCCTGCCATCTCCAGAGTTCTGATAGCATGCATCCTGCGTACTAGGCTTTGTTTTAATCGTTCCTCTTGGTAGGATCAATTGTAAACAATTGACGAAAGTAGTTGAAGCACACTTGTTCCAGCAGAGAAGCTTGTATGGTAGCTCACAGAAAATCTATGTACAAAAGTTATGTTCCTTTCCAGGTTTAGACATTTGATTTCTGGAGAAGACGGTGCCTTCCGATGGGGCATGTGCAATAATCACGAGCAAAGAGTTTAGATCTAAAGACTGAGCTCAACTCACACTATTGATGTACAGTATGCCGTTGTTAAATTAATTTTGTTGAAAAAATGCTCCTTATTTTTTGAGATCTTGGATCATATACAGTACCCTAATATTTTCTTGAACCATTTTAAATGTCCATTCCTGTAAAAGAGTGGTGCTTAGCACATGGTCTCTATATAGATCGACCGTACTCTGTTTATTCCGGATTAGGTGTCTGAAGTAGTATATGGTCCGTAAGATAACCACTCAAAGGCTGATAGAATTTCAAATGACGTATTTCTGTGCTCGGCTTTGTTACAGGGTAAGAGCTTTTTATTTATGTTAGTTGGGTTTCCTTCTGAAGTTCATAAATTATTTGGTTGTGTCATAAATGCGAAACTTTGAGTTTTACTGTAATGCAGCAAATGTTTGTACCATAAGTTCAGAAGAGCAGGTGTGCATTTGGTTTGTGTTAATTGCATCAAGTGTTATCTGACTGAAGGTCGAACTGGGTATTTTCTTCACTGCTAAACTAAACTTTAAGGACACGTAGCATGCCATTTTAATTTTCCGTTAGCGCAGGTCATGCACCTGCCAGCAGGCACTAAAACAACCTTTTCAGCTTAACATTTCAATGCGCGCAGGCCATTTTTGAGGTTATAGTAGTTAATCTATGCATATGCATGCACTCAATCAACATTTTCAGTTCCACATTTCACCAAAGAGATACCCATTGACCAAATGAAATTAGCCTAAGCACACATAAATAATACATTTGATATATTGCTGTGTCTCAACATCCAGCGCAAATGTAAAGACTAGATACTAGTACCATACTAGACCATCGACATACGATATATAATAGATTACATAATCGCATATCTCAACATCAAATCGAAATTTAAAACACCAGTAGCAAATAGACCATGGACACATGCACTACGACTATGACCCTCTGATACAAAGGCTCAGAACCTACATCACTATGACCCTATATGATATCAGGCTCAGATAGATGTTTTGAGAAATTCAGGGAGCAAACTTGAAGATGAGCTCCTTCAGAACGGAGGGGCTGCAGGTTCTCATAATCTCGTCTATGCTATCGGCCGTCAAAACCGTGTACAGGTCTGAATTAGTTTTGATGAACTCCACGCATGAATCCTTCAACAAGCGACACTGTCTCTGTTCAGCCACAGCAACAATGTCTGCCACCCTGTTCCTGCATATGCATCCAACCAACTCCTCCGCACAGATCGACTTTAGCCTTTCCAGATCATACCTATCCGCAGCTTCAATCAACTGCAGCAGCCAAGTTATATATTTACCATCCTCTTCATCTTCCCCTGATTCGGTGTCTTCTTCCTCTTCCTCTTCCCTTCTCCTGATTTAACTTCTTCGTCACCTTTAATCCATTCCCAGTCGGGAAACGAGTCCGTGTAGATGTAAACAAGCAGGTCTTGGAAAATTTCCGGTTCGATGTCAGTTATCTCTATAACGTTTTCCTTTGTCGTGGTCGTGCCAGTGCCACCGAAGAGTTGCTCCTTGAAGACGGTAGATCGGGCTGCAAGCACGCACCGGTGTGCAGCAAATGTCTCGCCGCCAACCTCAAATGTAACGTCAGCGCCCACCTTGGACAGGAGAAGGTCGCTGAGATGGCTTGGCATGTCTGACGGCGGCATCTCCATAAACGAAATTCTACTGCAAGCCGCCTTGTTGGTGTCAGCGTCCGCCGGCGTCTTGGTCACAACAATGTCGCAACGGATAATGAAACTATCTTCCTTAAGATGTCTTGATCTTTCCAAGATATTCCTTCTAATGAATTGTGCATCCCCAAAATCGGCACGCTGAGGTTGTATTTCGTTTTCACAGATGCGTGTTGACGTTCGCAACTCAGGCTGGTCAATGAAACTGAAGACAGACTGAGCCTTCACTTCATGTCCTTCCACATCGTCATCGAGGGCAAGAAAAACCGATATGTGCTCCTCCTCCTCCTCCTCAAAGCCATTAGGGTAGTACTCGATATGCCAGCGATAGCCTCCAACCAGGAAAGGACGAGAACAGATGAACTCCCCGTTCGGTATGCCTTTGCTCCGCCAGTAGCCTTCCACGACGAGCAAGTGGTACCCTCTGTCGGCGCGGGCGTCGATGGGCGACACGGTTAAGTCGCACAGCTTGCCGTCCGCGATGAGGGACATGCCAGCGAAAGCCATGTCCGGCAAGCCTTCTTCAGCGGATCTCTCATGGCAATCTTTGGCTAGACCCGCAACTTCTCGCTTCTCTTCTTTGTTTCTGAAAGCTTACTTCGGTACAACTTCCGGCGTCCTAGGTTGGGCTTATATACACGCACAACCTGGACGAACCCAGACCTGCTCGGTATCGACCTGTAAACATAGGCGGACGTGGCTTTCCTTTTGAAGCTATCTCGAATTCTCGATCTGATTTCAAGATTGACTCCTACTAGGGTCCGGAGGATCGCCTTTAGCGAGTCATGTTCACCGTCTCGCTCTCGCCCGCGTAACGAGTCCCTAAATGGGCCAAGCCCAGCGCTGGAGCGCTCGCCATTTTCGCCATCAAAGGTTATGCATTGTCTCTAAACAAGAAAAAACCCCAAAGGTTATGCATGTACGTTCCAACAATAGCTTACGCCTAAACGCTAAGTTCAAATTGTTAGAAAATATTAGCTTCTATATTTATAGTAAAAGTCCTTTTGATGAATTAATTTGCGCATGTTCTCTATTTTAGTAGAAAGTGTCAGTAATTTATTGGGTTGTCGGAACGACCCGACGTTTGTAACCTGAAACAAATATTTTGTAAATTTAATGTCGCCTCAATGGTGAGATTTGGTTCAATATAAGAACACCCCATTGATATCTTTATCCCACATTCATTATGTTTGAAAATATAGGGTTGCCTACGACCACGAGTATTTTGGTGGTCCATCTATTATTGTTTATGGACGTCCAATGTACCCTATTTTATTATATGGCAAGAAAAAATATTCTATATAATTTATTTAATTTTTAACCATATCACATAATGCTCATTTTTTATAATCCAAGACAAAATCGGTGTCAACACATATAAAAGAGTTTTGCCAAACTCCATCCTCGATAAAGATGTTTGAAAGCTAATCCGTCTCATCTTATCTATGTAATTCATTTTGGAAATCGGAAGTATGATATAATATACAATACCATTACTTCCACCAACATACATCAATTTTTATTTCTAGCTACATAGTATTATTTTGTGGTGCTCCTTCGTTAACATTCGGCATTTCTTAGTCTTTGGTAATGAATCAGGAATACACAAATATTGAAGAAAATGGCCCTGATCACAACCAAATAGTTTGGCGTATGAGCGGCCACGTCATTGGCTTCTCTAAAACAGAACAAATCACTCTTATGAAAATTAATTTTAATCTCCTATAACTTCTCGAACGAGTATTAACTTCATGTTCCTAACCGTTTTGAGATCATGAGATCCATAAGCAGAATAATATTGTCTTCATATTGATGGATGAATATTCCACCACTTACAACGTAACATTTTCGACCAGTGGCTACGACTTTCAATATATCTGGTTGCAAATTACGTCATTATTAGCTTGCGGGCACAATTAAAAAATTGATGGTAGTCGGCCACCGCTTCACGGTGGTCGCCTCCGACGCCAACTACCTCAGGCCGTACGACACAGACCTCGTGTCGGTCGCGCGGGGCGAGACGATGAACGTCCGCATGGTCGCTGACGTGCCGGCGTGCCGGACGTATCACATGGTCGCCCTGGCCATCGAGGCGCCGGAGCCCGGCCCGCAGTTGTCGCTCCTCGTCTCCAGAGGCCTGGTGTGGTACAAGAATGTCGATGCCGGCGGCATCGACTGCGGCGCCGATCAGTTGGCCCTGGCCGCTCGCCTCAGTTGGCCCTGGCCGCTCCGCCATACGCGCCCTCCGATGCATCTCGCTGTCGTAGTTAATGAAGATGAAACATCTTCGCCGTGCGTCTAGGGAAACCGAGAAGGCTGGGTGCTGCGCATGCGCCGCGTAAATGTGACGCTTCTGGCAAACGCACCGACTTGTCGTCCCTTCGTGGCCTGGGAAACGCCTGGCTCGCCATTACGCGGGCGGAGCAGCCTCCTGCATGCCGCTGTTAATCATCTCCTGCTCGCTATGTCTCTGTGGCGAGATCCCCCCGCCTGTCGGAGAGCATATCCAGATAGTGTCCGGCACCCTAAACATGCCTCCAAGTTTGGACGCCCGTTTCGGGGGTGTCGAACATAGTTTGGCTAGGCGCAGACATATGGGGTTGCCGCTATGAGTGATTTTTCTGTCTGGACCTCCAATTGGTTTTTGTGAGGGGAGGGGGGGGGGGTGGGGGGGGGGGGGGGGGGGGGGGGGGTGGAGATGCTCTCAAAGCCTGTTGATGGGTCACTTGTTCATTATTTGGCACATTTGACCTGATAGTATGCCTTAATTTTTTTGTTCTTGAGTTCACATGTCGGGTACTTAAGGCATGTAGCTTCTATATTCTATGTGCAAATCCACCGCAGTGTGTCAATTATTATTTATCTATAAGGGCAGATGGTTTTTTATGCCATCGAATTATCATGGCAAATGGTTTGTGCTTTTAAGATCACAAGTGGGCAAATAAAGAAAACTCTGGTTGCTTAATGATTTTGTTTGAATTTACCTATGTATTTAATGTTGCCGGGGGATGGAATTTCAGAGTTCATACAATTGATTTTATTACATGTTTTTCATCAGGAACGAGTAACCAAAGAGTTTCATATTACAAATCTTGTAGGATAAAAAAGGGCATTTGTGAGTAACATTACTCATCACACTAGATTCCCGCTCCTTCAGTAGAGCTCAGTACATCGAAAAGTCTTTCATATTGTTTATTATATTAGCCGGTACAGTATTGTAAAATGCATCCAACTGGATTCACACTCCTAAAACAGAGATGATTAACTATTAGTTTGTCTATTAGATTAAACGCTATCTATTTAAAACATCCTTCTAGGCTTAATTTTAATCGTTCCCCTTGGTAGGATCAGTTTTAAACAATTGACGAAAGCACACATGTTCCAGCAGAGAAGCCTGTATACTCACTCACCGCAAATCTATGTACAAAAGTAGTGTTCCTTCCAGGTTTAGACATTTGATTTAATCATGAGCTCATCTCACACTACTTATGTGCAACGCAGTTGTAAAATTAAATTTGTTGAATAGAAACGTTCCTTTCTTTTGTTTTTATAGTTCTTTGAGATGCTTGGAGCTTCTACATATCCTAATATTTTTTGAAATTTTTCCGGTAACAGCTGTCTATATAGATCGTCCATACTTTTTTTTTGCTGTATTAGGTGTCTGAAGTTATTCATCATGTATTAAGGGCCGTAAGGTAACCAGTTAACCACTCAAAGGCTGATAGCGTAAGGTAACCAGTTAACCACCCAAAGGCTGAGAGAATTTGAAATGACGTGTTTCTGTGCTCTGCTTTGATACAGGGTAAGAATATTTATTCAGGTTAGTTCAGTTTCCTTCTAAAATTCATAACTTAATTGGTTGTGCCATAAATGAGAAAGGTTTATTGTATGCAGCAAGTGTTTGTGTCATAATAAGTTTAGAAGAGCAGGTGAATTACGTACGTTCACTGCATTTGGTTTGTGTTAATTGCATCCTGGTGCTATCTGACTGAAGGTTGAAGTTGACATTATCTTCACCGCTGTTTGTGAGAAGTCCATTTCCACCACAGTGCTGGTTAAACTATAAATTTTTCAGGACGACGTATCCGACCATTCTAATTTTACGTTAGCAGGTCATGCAGCGCATGCACTAAAACAACCTTTTCAGCTTAACATTTCAGTACGCGCAGGTCATTTTTTACGTTAGCAGGTAATCTATGAATGCACTGTAACAGCATCTTCAGCTTAACATTTTGTTAGGTGTTCAGCTTAATATTTCGATGCAGAGATATGCATTGATTAAATGAAATCAGACGAAGCACAGAAATAATGCAATGGATATATTGCTGAGTCTCAACATCCAGCACACATAGAAGAGTAGATACTGTACCATAATAGATTAGATAACGGCATATCTCAAAGTTCAGTCGAAATTTAAAACACTACTAGCTACTAGACCATCGACACATGCACTTCGACTATATATGACCTTCGATATCTGGGGTCAGAACTCAGATAGGTACTTTGAGAAGTTCAGGGAGCAAACTTGAAGATGAGCTCCTTCAGAACGGAGGGGCTGCATGTTCTGATTATCTGGTCCAAGCTTCAGCCGTCAAAACCGTGTACACACTTGAATTGGATTTGATGAACTCCACGCACATATCCTTAAGCCAGTGACACTGTCTCCGCTCAGCCACAACAACAATATCTGCCACCCTGCTCCTGCATATGTATCCAACCAACTCCTCTGCACAAATCGACTTTAGCCTTTGGAGATCATACCTATCCGCAGCTTCAATCAACTGCAGCAGCCCGTTATATATTCACCATACTCTTCCCCTGATTCGGTTTCTTCTTCCTCTTCCTCTTCCTCTTCCTCTTCCTCTTCGTCACCTTTAATCCATTTCCAGTCTGGAAACGAGTCCGTGTAGATGTAAACAAGCAAGTCTTGGAAAATTTCCGGTTGAATGTCAGTTATCTCTATAATGTTTTCCTTTGTCGTGGTCGTGCCAGTGCCACCAAAGAGTTGTTCCTTGAAAACGGTAGATCGGGCTGCAAGCACGCACCGGTGTGCAGAAAATGTCTCCTCGCCAACCTTAAATATAATGTCAGCGCCCTCCTTGGAAAAGAGAAGGTCGCCGAGTTGGCTTTGCATGTCTGACGGCAGCATTTCCAGACACGAAGTGGTGCTGCAAGCCGCCTTGTCGGTGTCGGTGTCCACGGACGTCTTGGCCACAACAACATCACACCGGATAATGAAGCTATCTTCTTTAAGATGTCTTGATCTTTCCAAGATATTCCTTCTGATGAATTGGTCTTGCCCATAAAGTCGAGGTTTTATTTCGTATTCAGAGATGCGTGTTGACGAGATGCGTGTTGACGTCCGCAACTCAGGCTGGTCAATGAAACTGAAGACAGCCTGGGCCTTCACTTCCTGTTCTTCCACATCGTCATCAAGGACAAGATAAACCGATATAAACTCCTCATCCTCCTCCTCAAAGCCATTTGGGTAGTACTCGATATGCCAGCGATGACCTCCGACCAGGAAAGGCCGAGAACTGATGAACTCCCCGTTCGGTGTGCCTTTGCTCCGCCAGTAGCCTTCGACGACGAGCAAGTGGTACCCTCTGTCGGCGCGGGCGTCGATGGACGACACGGTTAAGTCGCACAGCTTGCCATCCGCGATGAGGGACATGCCAGCGAAAGCCATGTCCGGCAAGCCTTCTTCAGCGGATCTCTCACGGCAATCTTTGGCTAGACCCGCAACGTCTCGCCTCTCTTCTTTATTTCTGAAAGCTTTACTTCGGTACAACTTCCGGCGTCCTAGCTTGGGCTTATATACACGCACAACCTGGACGAACGAACCAAGACCTACTCGGTATCTACCTGTAAACATAGGCGGACATGGCTTTCCTTTTGAAGCTAGCTCGAATTCTCGATCTGATTTCAAGATTGACTCCTGCTGGGATCCGGAGGGATCGCCTTTAGCAAGTCATGTTCACCGTCTCGCTCTCACCCGCGTAACGAGTCCCTAAATGGGCCAAGCCCAGCGCTGGAGCGCTCGCCTAGCCCCACTCGCCGTCAAAGGTTATTCAAGATTCTCAAAAATAAAAATAATCAAAGGTTATGCATTGTCTCAAAAAATGAAAAAAAAACAAAGGCTATGCATGTACGTTCCAACAATAGCTTACGCCTAAAAGTTAAGTTCAAAATTGTTAGAAAATATTAGTTTCTATATTTATAGTAAAAGTCCTTTGATGAATTAATTTGCGCATGTTCTATATTTTAGTAGAAAGTGTCCGTAATTTATTGGGTTGTCGGAACGACCCGACGTTTTGTAACGTGAAACAAATATTTTGTAAATTTAATGTCGCCTCAATGGTGAGATTTGGTTCAATATAAGAGCGCCCCGTTGATATCTTTGTCCCACCACTAGTGGAAACCGGACCTTTGGTGGAGAGGGGTGTTGGGTTCTAGTTGTCGTGGGTTTGTCACGTCAGGTGTCATAGATGACTTCGTAGGTGTGGGATTACGCGAGTCAAGCATCTCCGAGCTTGGGATCGCAGGAACAAAGATCAACACAGATTTACCCAGGTTCGGCCCCCTCAATGTGAGGTAAAAGACCTACTTCCTGCCTACCCTAGATTGGTATTGATATGATAATCGAGGTGTTACAATGGAGGCGATCCGATCTGGTACTCGCCGTATGAGCTAGGGTTTAGGGCTTGATAGCTTGACCCGCTCTAAGTCCTGCGAGTCCTCTTTATATACACAGAGGCTCGCTAGGTTACAAAAGGAAACTTCCCCATAAGGAATACGTCCACAGAGGCCTACTCGGAGACTACTTGGTCTTCACGTCCTCCGGGATATGTCTTCTAGATCTTTCCCCTTATGGCGGTTCAATATTGGGCTTGCTCCCAAGTGGGCCTTTGTCCGTGCGAGTAAGTAAGTCGCACTGGGCCGCGGGTTAATCCAGAAAGTATTCCCCCGACATTAGCCCCCAAGTTTAGCTTGGATTTCGAGTGAAGGCTCCTTGTCTTAACAAACCCCTGAGCCGCACACGTGAATTATCCCAGCTGAACTCCAATTTTTTATTTCCAATCTGCGGCTTATAACTCTTCTTGGCGGCTCAAGAACGCGACTTATCCTGCCTTGACGGTTGATTTTCAGATCTAAACGTCTTCCGCGTCTGGGTTATTTATCTTGGCTCATCGTTTTCCCCAGCGTTCTGCATCAAGTCCTGCATTACGCACCGCTACTCCTTTCCGCCGCCTCCAATCTCGCTTCTCGTACTCACAATCCTTCGGTGGATATCTCCATCGATCTGAGAAAAATGTCTCGCCGCAAGTGCAACTGGGAAGGCTCGTGGGTCGACGAAGATTTCCTGGAATCCCTATCTGCACGGGGCCTTCTTCCGCCAAAAGATCAATGCGAATGGCGGGCGGCCGGTGAGGAGGTAATCCCCAATCCTCAACCAGGAGAAGTAGTGATTTTTGCGGAGCATGTTGAGCGCGGGTTCAAGCCCCCGGGCTCTCTCTTCTTCCGCTCCTTGATGCAGCGGTTAGGTCTCCGCTTCCATGATATTGGCCCTAATTCGATGTTGCAAGTGAGCAACTTCCACGTCCTCTGCGAAGATTATCTGGGTATCCCGCCTTCAATAGATTTCTGGCTTGCTCTTTTCAATTGCAATAGTCAAAGGGAAACCACAGATGGTCCTTTTCTCCAATGCGGCGCCATTTCCTTCCAACGCCGTAGGGGTAGTATCTTCCCAAAACTAACTCTTGCCAAGAAAATCAAGGAGTGGCAAAGGACATTCTTCTATTGTAAAAAAAATTCCTTTTCCTCTTTGGTCTCCTCTTCCCTTCGAGGCTACCGATGCTCTGTCTTCTAAACCTGATCCTTCTTCGTTGCCCTTTATCGAATCCCTTTAGACAAGGTGAGAGCGCTGACACTCCATGGTCTCACTGGATTAGATCTCATATCTTGCTGGACTAAGTGGCGATTCAGCCTGTGAGTCGCCGCTCGCGACTTATGATGGATTTCACTTGTCATGCAAATGACGTCGATCGCACTTGCCCTGAAGATTGGGACAAAGGGGAGTGGATAAATTTCATTCGCCGAGTGACGGACGAGGATATTGACTCGTATGACAACGTCGGACTTGCTCCCTTCTGGGCTGAGCACAAGCCTTTTGTGGTAATGTTTACTTGTCACTTGTTTCCTCGAAAATTCCTTTCCCAAAATTAATTATTTCTGACCTGAGCTCCTTTTCAGATCGATCCCTATTTCTGGGTTCTTCCTTCAGAGGACGTCGACTTGAACCAAGGAACCGCGGCTGAGTCGTCAAAGCAAGCCGCAGCCTTTGGCGAAGATACAGTTATGCACGAGGGTAGTGCTTCTGAAGAGGAACAACAAATGGCCGACGCTCTTTTGTCCTCGACTCCAAATACACCTTTCTGGAACTTCCTGAGGTGCCTCGCAGGTCCTCGAAGCGTATTTTATGCCAGAGCTCAGAAGACCCACGCAGCCTGAAAACGCCGCAAAGCCTTGGCGCTACTGGTAGAAACAAGAGCTGCCAAATCTTTAAAACTTGCTGATCCCAACAAGGCTGCTTTCTTCCGAGCTGTTGCAAAGGATTGCTTCTCAATAAGCTCGGGTAATTGTTTGCGACTCTCTCCTTTTCTTTCGTGATTGCATAATTGCTGATCACACTTCTTTTCATACTCTGTAGGTTCAGATTTGCAAGGTTTATCTTCTCCTTCCTCTGGTTGCCTGATGAAGAGTATCCGTGTCGCCTCTGGGTATGGTTCGCCTTCTTTTCAATGTTGCGGCTCTGCTAGGTCAGCTTATTAACCCATCAATGTTTTGCAGGGCCATGTCTGAAGGGTACCAAGTCTAATTCTCCCACTTCTTCTCAGCAAGCTATGAGCGAGGATGATGCTGCTGATGAACGTGGGAAACAGTAATGTGCGACTCATCCAAGGCCCTCCCTGGAGGAAGGTATTGCAGATGCGGCTCCTGCCGCGACTCCAGTCGCGGCTCCATCCACAACTCCTGCTGCTGGTAGGGTATCTACTGAAAATAGAATTCCAGCTCCAGGAAATAGTTCTAAGTCAATCGCAGATGCCATAATTTCTGCTGGAGACAAGCATGCTGCTCTGCTGCGCGGCTTAGTTGAGCAATTTTCTTCAAGTCGCCAGGTACATATACCGTAGCCCCCAAGGATCAAAACCTTGTGTCATCGCACGGGGTGTTGATTCTTTTCCTGGCTTCAAATCTCGAGCCCCCAAATTCCTGGATAATTTACCTATGCGTTTTGCTCTGTTTGTTTTCAGCGTGAACTGTCCTTGCTTGATGCTTCTGGCTCAATAAAGGGTAAAGGCATTTCCATAGACCATCCTGAAATGATGCAGTCTCGCCTGGAGCAGCATAATGAGGTCATTAGGGACCAAGATCAGGAAATAAAATCTCTCAAAGGTCAACTCGACTCCTGCGAAGAGCAATTTAAAGAACTTGAAGCTGATATGCAGCAGCGACTCATGGAGAAAGACGAGGTCATTAGATCTTTGCGAGAAGGGCTGACTCTTAAATCTGAATTGATTGATCGCCTGAAGGGAGACCACGCAAAGGAACTCGCCGCGCGAGATGAAAAATATAACTCGCTGCTCAAAGCCTTTGAGGGTTTTGGCTCCATGGTCAAATCAGCCGTCCTGCAGCTTGCTGGTTGGTCTTTTATTCCTTTAATCATACATATTTTGGGTAACCAACGTTAGTCTCTGACTTGTTTCTTGCCTTTTCTTTCTTGACATAGGCCTGAGGCCCCAGTGTCCCGCTCCAATTTGAAGGATCAACTGGTATATCTGTCTGACCTCAGCCAGCGCTTCTTAAAGGTTACCAAGGAAGTTATGACGGTAATCTCTCTGCGACTGATGGCCCAACATCTTGCGAGTATTGGATAAATAAACTGCTCAAGGCTCCGCATTATGTCTCTGATTGGAAACGATCCTCTGCTCGCGCCGGAGCCGCGCATGTCTTGACATTGCTTCGAGCATATTATCCAGAGATAGATGTTGGCAAGGTTGCTCGCCACGGCCTGGCGATGAGCGCGGATGATACTGAACTGCCAATAAGCGAGTACTTCGATATCTGGAAAGGGATGCGCGGATATGCCACAAAATTTGTTGATAACTTAGACTTGGGCACTTATCTTGATAAATTCAATCTTGATGGGAGCAAGGTGTCAAAGGAAAAGTCCTCAGGAGCTGAGTCATCTCGGGCTACTCCAGCAACAGTATCTGGTGGCCCTTCTGCCTCGTCTGGCGGCGCCCTGATTATTAGGACACCTGCGACTGCAACTGCGAGACAAGCCGCGCCAATTCCCACTCCTGTAGCTCGGAAGAGAAAAATAAATAATGTGGGACATGCCCGTTAGTCTGTAAGACATTCATGTATTATAAACAGTATTTTGGTGACCTATAAGCAGGTTCTTTTCTTGATAATTCCATTAAGTAGACGCTCGCGCGGCTCAGTATTTCCTAGGAACATGTGTGTTCAGGGTCGAGAGCGGCCATGATAGGCAATCAAGCTCGATTGACGCCACACCCCAGTACTTTGGCCGCATAATGCAAGACGCTTCTAGCTTAAGGATTGCCACTAGTTTGGCAAAATTTGAGGTGCGATTGGTACTCGCGATGCTCGTAAGGAGCCCTCAAGGGTCAGTGATATATGAAATTCAAAAGACTCAGCGACTCAATGATAGTTGAGGCGAAACGACAAACCCTTGAATGTCAAGGGTGCCGGCTTTATTTCATAATCACTCGATGTTTTACAGGGTGTTACAGGATGATGCAGGCCCTTTAATGCGGGTTTTCTATTCCCCGCAGGCCATGCATACTTGATACTCATCGCACTTAGTTGCGAATTAATACTCCTAACGGAGTGGGTTGAACACCTGATTGGTTCAATTTTGAGTCGCTAGAAGCGACTCGGGTCGAGCATGATAGCTCCGATGTATCTCATGTTGAAGCAGAGAGCAACTTTGTTAGGCGATTAGCCGCACTGAGCTGCGACTTATGTTGAGTTTGCTTTGTAAGGTCTCACGATAACTGAGCCCCTTTGGCTGGGGTTGTTGATCGAGGCTGGGTCTATGCACATGCGCCATTTCTTGTCTTCTTTTTGTATCAAGGCCCCTGGGGCATTATCTTGCTGATGCGCGACTTCTCGGTGGGTATTTACCATCCGGTGGCTGCATCCTGTTGGCCGCTTCCGCGGTACCTCCAACGCGACTCGTTTTGAGCTGCGATTACCGATCTGCGACTGATACCCATGTGAAGAGTTGGCGATACAAGCTTCTTCTGCGAGTACTGAGCCTGCGTTCTCGCATTCTAATGCTCTCTGTCTGTCTCCATATATTGTAATAACACCGTTTGGTCCTGGTATCTTTAACTGTAGGTAGACGTAGCAGGGGCGAGCGGTAAATTTGACATAGGCTTCTCTTCCAAAGATCGCATGATATGAGCTTTTGACTGCTACAACCTCAAAGTCTAGGAGCTCTGTGCGGAAGTTCCGCTCTGTTCCAAAGCTAACTTCAAGTGTTATCTTTCCGATTGGTCGCGTAACAGCTCCTGGGATTATGCCTTGAATTTCTTTCCTGGATGGTCGCAGCCTTGTCTCGGGTATATTCATTCTTCGGAGCGTGTCTTGATATAGGATGTTTACTCTTCCTCCTCCGTCCATTAGACCTTACTTAACTTGTATCCCGCGACTTCAGGCGTGACCACAAGAGCTGGCTGTCCTGGATCTCTTACTTCTGGGGGTGATCGCCGCGACTCCAAATAACCGATTGGTCAGTCCAGCGTCGATACCTTTCCGGTGTTGAAATCTGACCGCTCTTCCGGCTTCCATCGTTGTTTGTACTTCCACTGTATGAAACTGTCCTATGTTTCTTCTAGGAAAAAACGTCAGGCCCTTGACGAGAGCTAGATTGGTTCTTGTGCTGCATTGATCCGCTGCGAGCCGTGTCTGGCGTGTTGCCTTCTTTCCATCTCCGGTAGTAGTGACATTGCGCCTTTGTGTGACCCGCTGGCCTGCCATCTCTCCTGCGATGTAAGTCGCAAGGCACGTCGAAGACCCCTTGCAGTTATTAGAGAGTAAAGCCTTGTCATTCCCTGGCTCTTTCATCTGGTGTGCGCGATGTTCAGTTTGCGCGACTTGCAATTTCCCTGTTAGGTCCTGTGATAAGCCGCCTGTCCTCTTATCTGTCTTTGCGTATTTTTCTGCGGTTGCCAAAAGCTGGTCGAAACTATCAATCTTGTGCTCGGCGCGACTTAATTTGTGCACAGCGGCTCAAATCTACAGTTCTTCCTCATAGCTTGTATCGCAGCCTGTATTGTTAAGTTTTTGGCGGAGCCAAGGATCTCCGCGATTCTCTTGATCCAGTCACCGCTTGATTCGTCGTCTTCTTGAATACATTGTCTAAGGTTTTTCATGTCTTCTGTTTGAAATCTATTGATGAACTTGTCCTTCAAGTCTTCCCATGAGCTTATTGATTTGGATGGCAGCCTTGACAACCAATCCCTAGCTTCTCCCTGTATTGCTAAGTGGAAATATTTAGCACGTACTTCCTGAGTTACATCAGTTCCTGCCATGTTTGCCTCGTAGTCTTCTATCCATAAGACAGGGTCTGGTCGCTGCAATAGGTGGTGACTCGCTGCGACTCACCGAAGTTCAGGGGGAAGCGAGCGAGCCGTATTTCCTCTCCAAAACATGCTGGTCCTTTCAATAATGAATAGGAGCTTACTGGCGCTGAATTTTCATCTGAATCGGCTTCAATCTGGGATGGCTGAGTCGCTCCGGTCATCCGCGACTCGCTTTCTACCTTCTTTTCTTTTTCCAATGATACCTGCAAACCTGCTAACTGGCTGACCACTTCTTCGATGCTGATCTTGTCTCCTCCCATGATGCCTTGTTTTGCGGCTCATTAGGCGTGTCGCCAACCGGTGTTATCCTTGACAATATTCCTATCGCGGCATACATATTGCTCTCCGGGTCGCCGTGGAATTGTGATTTCATCTCTCCTCTGCCCATCTTGATCTGATGCTTTTGCTGCCAACGACGGAGTCGCCAATCCTCTTCTTGGAGTTTCTTGCGCTCAGATGTCGTCTTGGTTCGGACCGCCTGGCGTTTTGGCTGCCAACGATGAAGTTGTCGACCTTCTTCTTGGAGTTTTTCGCGCTCAGACGCGAGTCTTTGTGCTTCTTCACAGAGTTCCGTCCTGATAGCTTCAATCTCTTCAATCCTGAGGTCTCCTTCCTGATTTGGTAGAGATCCCCAAACAGGTCTTGACGGGACGGGGACGGGTAGTTTGGCTGTGGCTTGTTGTAGCTCATCCAACACGCGGACCCTGACCGGCCGCAGTTCCTTCACCGATTCGCTTCCTTGAGTCGCATCTTCGGATCTGCGACTGATGGATCCGACAAAAACTTTTACTGATCCGATGGGAACAATGTATCCAAACTCGATGCGATCTGCCTCGGGTCCCCACTCTGAATCGTCGATGAAAGGGACCCCATTGATGTCTTCGACTTGGCCGATGGCGATGTCCTTGAAGCCTGATTTCGATCCTGCGCGGAACGTGACACTTTTGACCGCAGGCCCCACGGTGGGCGCCAACTGTCGTGGGTTTGTCACGTCAGGTGTCATAAATGACTTCATAGGTGTGGGATTACGCGAGTCAAGCATCTCCGAGCTTGGGATCAACAAAGATCAACACGTTGATATGATAATCGAGGTGTTACAATGGAGGCGATCCGATCTGGTACTCGCCGTATGAACTAGGGTTTAGGGCTTGATAGCTTGACCCGTTCTAAGTCCTGCGAGTCCTCTTTATATACACAGAGGCTCGCTAGGTTACAAAGGAAACTTTCCCCACAAGGAATATGTCCACAGAGGCCTACTCGGAGACTACTTGGTCTTCACGTCCTCCGGGATATGTCTTCTAGAACTTTCCCCTTATGGCGGTTCAATATTGGGCTTGCTCCCAAGTGGGCCTTTGTGCGTGCGAGTAAAGTAAGTCGCACTGGGCCGCGGGTTAATCCAGAAAGTATTCCCCCGACACTAGTCCCGGGCGTGGTTCGAACCCGGACTAGAGGAGGGAACTAGTACCGGGCCGACTGCTCTGACGCTGTGCAGGTCGGGTCCCGGGTCGTAGGGCACCTCTAGTTTCCGGGCCGTGATACAGCCCGTGTCCGAGGCTGTCAGCGGCAGGGTGGAGGCAGGAGGGTGGACCTTTCGTCCCGGGTCGTGGTACAGCCCGGGACTAGAGGTCCCGCTATATCATCTCCCACCCCGGGCCAGCCACCATTTTTGAACTCTCAAGCTCATCTCCATTGTTTCCTCTCTCAACTCAAGTGTAGCCCCATTTTTTTCAAGATTTGTCAAGATAGACGGCACCCATCTCTCCAAGGGTTAGCAACACTTGATCCTTTCACCCGGCGGCCGAATTTTAGCCATTTCCATACAAGTTTAGCTCATTTCATTTTTATAGTGCTACCTAGGTGTTTGATGAAATGCCTAAGCTAGGTAGTTCATTTTTTTATGTATTTTGAGCTCAAATTAATTTATATTTGTGGATTTTAGTGTCGTCTCGGTCCTCACCGCCGTCGATAGCCCCCGCCATCCCGTGACCGGCACCACCTCGGTGAGCCTCTTTTTTATCTTTTATTTTACAAAATTACTTGTATGATTTGAATGCATAATTATTTTTCTTGTATAATTTTCTTCTTTTTTTATATGTATAGTGTCATGGTTTTGATATCCGTCCCCGTCGGTCCTCGTCCGGTCTATGATTCGGATGTGGTATATTTTTATCACTATTTATTTTGTTTCGTGTTTATAACAATCATGCCGACCAACTTGACATAGATATATTTTTATTTAGGAGGTAGTTGAACCGGAAATTCCAGCCGACCCTATTGTCGAGTTTTTAAAAAAGAAAACGACGATTTGAAAGCAAAATTGAAGATAAGTGAAGATCTTCGTCTCCAATGCCTAGAAGAGAAGATGGTATTGGACTTGAAGATTGCCGACATCGTTGATGCTCACGGGGTCGTCGTCGCTGCTCACGAGATGAAGATGGATGCAATGCGCTTGAAGCTTAAAAGATTAGAAAATATGTCATTAGTCAAGAGGCTTGGTATCATTATGCTGTTGGTTCAATAGTTACCTTAGTTGCGATTCTGATCGCATTTGTTGTTGGATTTAAATTCTTTAGATAGTTGTATTCTAGTTTCAATTAATTTATGTTTTATGAGAACTATGTATTACATTTGGTCACTACTCTACTTTGGTTTTAATGTGATGAACTTGTATTAATGAATATGGTATGTTTCCTATTATGTTGGTTTATCGTAATGGGTTTTAGCGGTGATTTGCAGATGAGTCATCCATGGATGTACGCTGACCGACGCTCTAAAGAGTACATGGATGGCGTGCAATCTTTTCTCAATGTGGCTAAGGAAAACAAGGGGCCGAATGGTTTTATGTGTTGTCCATGCAGTAAATGTCGGAATGAGAAGGATTACTCTAACACAGACAGAATTCACCTCCACCTGATAACTTCTGGTTTCATGCCCGGCTATAATTGTTGGACCAAGCACGGAGAAAAAGGGGTTATGATGGAAGACAACGAAGAAGAAGAGAACGATGACAACTACATGTACCCTGAATACGATGGTAACCCAACAGGGGAAGCTGATGATGAAGAGGTACCAGATGATCCCATCATACATGATGATTTACGTGGGGTCATCGTTGATGCACATACCCTAGCAAAAACTACACTTGAGAAGTTGAAGTTGGAGCGCATGTTAGAGGATCACAAAACAAAGTTGTACCCAACTTGCGAAGATGGCAACACAAAGCTCGGTACCACACTGGAATTATTGCAATGGAAGGCAGCGAATGGTTTATCTGACAAGGGATTTGGGAGTTTACTGAAAATAGTGAAGGACAAGCTGCCGGCTGGTAACGAATTGCCCGAGAGTGCGTATGAAGCAAAGAAGATTATCTGCCCTCTAGGATTAGATGTGCAGAAGATACATGCATGCATTAATGACTGCATCCTCTACCGCGGTGAGAAGTATGAGAATTTGAATGAATGCCCGGTATGCGGTGCATTGCGGTATAAGATCAGAGCAGATGACCCTGGTGATGTTGAGGGCCTGCCCGCCAGGAAGAAGGTTCCTGCCAAGGTGATGTGGTACGCTCCTATAATACCACGGTTGAAACGTTTGTTCAGAAACAAAGAGCATGCCAAGTTGTTGCGATGGCACAAAGAAGACCGCAAGAGCGACGAGATGTTGAGACACCCGGCTGATGGGTCGCAGTGGAGAAAAATCGATACAGAGTACAAGGAATTTGCACGTGACCAAGGAACTTAAGGTTTGGTCTTAGCACGGATGGCTTTAATCCTTTTGGGGAGCAGAGCAGCAGTCATAGCACCTGGCCTGTGACTCTATGTATCTATAACCTTCCTCCTTGGTTGTGCATGAAGCGGAAGTTCATTATGATGCCAGTGCTCATCCAAGGCCCGAAGCAACCCGGTAACAACATTGATGTCTACCTGAGGCCATTAGTTGATGAACTTTTACAGTTGTGGCGTGATGAAGGGGTACCTGTGTGGGATGAGTACAAACAAGCGGAATTTAACCTACGAGGGTTGTTGTTTGTAACCATCAATGATTGGCCTGCTCTTAGTAACATTTCAGGACAGTCGAACAAGGGATACAATGCATGCACACACTGTTTAGATAACACTGAAAGTATATATGTAGGTAACAAGAATGTGTACCTGGGTCATCGTCGATTTCTTACAACTCAGCATCCCCTAAGAAAGAAAAGCAAGCAGCATTTCAAAGGTGAGGCAGATCCGGCCGAAGCCACCCCTCCAAAGTGGTGAAGATATATTGATGCGGTCAAGGATTTAGATGTAATCTTTGGAAAGGGTCCTGGCGGACAGTCTGTTCCGAAGGACGCTAACAACCACGTTCCCCTGTGGAAGAAGAAGTCTATATTTTGGGAACTACCCTATTGGAAAATCCTAAAGGTCCGCTCTGCAATCGACGTGATGCACGTGACGAAGAATGTTTGCGTGAACCTGCTAGGCTTCTTGGGCGTGTATGGGAAGGCAAAAGATACTCCGGAAGCACGAGAGGACCAGCAACTTTTGAAAGACCCAAAGAACCTGCATCCAATGAGGACGGATAAAGGACGTCTACGTCCTGCTAGCTACGTTCTTACCAAAGAAGAGAAGGAGATATTTTTTGAAGTCCTGAGCAGTATGAAGGTCCCGTCTGGCTTCTCGTCGAATATAAAGGGAATAATAAATATGGCAGAGAAAAAGTTCCAGAACCTAAAGTCTCATGACTGCCACGTGCTGATGACTCAACTGCTTCCGGTTGCATTGCGGGGGCTTCTACCGGAAAATGTTCGAGTATCCATTGTTCAGCTATGTGCGTTCCTCAATGCAATTTCGCAGAAGTCAATCAGCCCAACCACTCTATTAAGGTTACAGAAGGATGTGGCTCAATGTCTCGTTAGTTTTGAGTTGGTGTTCCCACCATCCTTCTTCACTATTATGACACATCTCCTAGTACACCTGGTCGACGAGATTCACATTCTGGGTCCTGTATTTCTACACAATATGTTCCCCTTTGAGAGGTTCATGGGAGTGTTGAAGAAGTATGTTCATAACCGTGCTAGGCCAGAAGGAAGCATCTCCAAAGGGTATGGAACAGAGGAGGTCATTGAGTTTTGTGTTGACTTTATTCCCGGCATTAAGTCGATTGGTCTTCCTGAATCGCGACATGAGGGGAGACTAAGTGGAAAGGCACTCTAGGAAAGAAATCATACATATGCAGGGACGGGTATTCTTTCACAAAAGCACACTACACAGTTCTGCATAATTCCACTTTGGTGGCTCCGTATATCCAGATGCACAAGGATATTGTACGCTCTAACAACCCGGGGATGGATGACTCCGCCATTGCAAAGGAACACATGGAGAATTTTGGCGGTTGGTTGGAAACGCATCTGAACAACAACAACACAGTCTCAGATGAGCTGTTCTTGTTGTCTAAGGGGCCATCTTCGACTATTTGGACTTTCCAAGGGTATGAGATAAACGGGAATACATTTTACACGAACGCCCAAGATAAAAAGAGCACCAACCAAAATAGTGGTGTCCGCTTTGATGATAAGAGCACGAACGACAATGCGAAATGGGCCACGGTCACATATTATGGTTGCATAGAGCAGATATGGGAACTTGACTATGGACCTTCTTTAAGGTCCCTTTGTTCTGGTGCAAATGGTTCAACCTGAAGGCGGCGGGGTAAAGGAAGACCCATTGTACGGAATGACTACAGTGGATCTCACGAATGTTGCGTACGACAACGAACCATTCGTTCTAGCCAAGGATGTGGCTCAGGTTTTCTATGTGAAGGACATGTCTACCAAGCCAAAAAAAAAAAAGATAAGGAAGTGAATACATCAGCCGATGAGCCAAAGCGCCACATAGTTCTTTCAGGGAAAAGAACCATCGTGGGAGTGGAGGACAAGACAGACATGTCAGAAGATTACGACAAGTTTCATGAAATTCCGCCCTTCAAAGTGACCACTGACCCAAGCTCAAGTTATATGCAGACCCTTGTCCATGGTTACGGAGCGATCAGAAGAAAGGGTCTCACAAAAAGAAAAAGCGAAGACTAAATAGGATGTTGTTCATGATGTGTAATAATTTATTAAACTTTTATATAATTATTCTAAGCGCGAGCACAACATGTCAATTAAATCAAGCGTATGGCGTTAAATAGTAGTACTTATTTATAAATTTTTGATGTAGCATCAAACTTTGTGATGTGAAATGATCCCCTGCGCATGTAGTACTTGATTTATAAATTTTTGAATTGATTTTAAATTAAGCGTATGTAGTACTTAATTTAAAACCAAGCGCATGTGGTACTTCATTTTAAACCAAAACAGAAAACAGAAAACAATTTTACTTGATTTGGACAACTAAATCAAAAGATACAAAAAACTTATGAAATCAGATTTTTTTTTTAAAACAACCTCTAGTACCGGGCCGTGTGACCACCCGGTACTAAAGGTCCACTGGGCTTGGCGCGCAAATTTTCGCGGCCCTGAGGGACCTCTAGTACCGGGTGGAGCCACGGCCCGGTACTAGAGGCCTTTTTGGCGCTAATTTGAGTGGCTCGGGCCGAAAATTCGCCCAAGTCCACCAAATCGACGCTCCGCCTCCGGGCTCCAGACGACGCCGCCCCCTGCGCCGCCAGGCTGCCGGATTTCGTCCCCGCGCCGCCGTTGCCCCGGCCGTCGCCACGCTCTCCTTCTCCGGCCCCGGCCGTCCCCGTCCTGCTCCCGTCCTGCTACGGCTCCGGCGGCCGTCCCCGAGCAAGATCGTTGTCCCGGAGCAAGCAAGCTCGCCCCCGACCCATGGTGAGCTCGCCCCCCGGCCAACAACCCTCTCCATCTCTTAGATCTAGCATGCGGCGGCGGCGGCAGACCCTAACCCTAACCACGGGGCCGGCGCTAGAGTTGGAAGCAAAGAACACAATTTTACTAGGGCCAAAGGGCCGATTTCATTATACTTAGGGGAGGCCACAAACGGCGATTACACACTTAGCTAGGGGGAGGCCATTAGGGCCATTACATTTGGGGAGGAGGTGCCGCCGTCGCCGGCGCCGCCTAGTCGTCCTCGAGGACGATGAGGGTCGGCTTGGTCCAGAGGTGGGCAGGCACGTCCTGTTCCTGCGGTGCCTGGCCCTGTGGTGGCTGCGGTGGCGGTGGCGGTGCCTGCTCATGCGGTGGCTGCGGTGGCGGTGGCTGCTCCTGCCACTGTGGCGACGCGAGCCCCTCCTGCTCCTGGGGCCGATCCGGCGACCAGCTCCCCCTGGTCCAGACCCAGGACTGGCCAACGAGGACGGGAGGCAGAGGAGGCGGCGGCAGAATGCCCTGCCGCGCCTGCTCCAGTCGGTCCTGCTCCTGCTCGCGTTCCATGGCGTAGTACCACGGCTCGACCTCGTCCGTGTCGTAGTACTGCGGAAGCGGCGGTGGCGGCGGCGGCGACATCAGGGCCGCGGCCGCATCAGCCTGGACCTGGGCCATGACCTTCTCCCACCGCTTGATCTCGTCGACGACGAGGCTGCGGTTGGAGGCCTCGAACGCGGCCAGCATCTCCGGGTCCTCGTCGTCCTCGGGGACCTCCTCCTCGAACCACAGCACGTCGGGCAGCGCTGGGTACGTGGTTTGGACGGCGCTACGCACCGGGGCGAGGTTGGAGCAGCGGCGCTCCTCGTGCTCGTCCCTGAGCCACCCCTCCCAGTACGGGGACGCCGGCCCATAGGCGGGGTCGTTGCGGAGCTCCGGCGGGAAGAGGCGGCGCCGGCGCGTGATCTCCCTGTCCATTTGCCTACCAGGGAGTGGGACCACCGGCACCGGAATCCTCTGCAGGTTCAGGTGCTAGCCCTCGGGGAGGTGGACGTCGGACCACTCTAGCGTGGCCGCGTTGTCCCAGGTGCCACTGGCACTCCGGCTCTGGCACGTAGCGTCGGCGCCGGATCTTCCTCCCTCCGGCGGTGGTGGTGGTGGTGCAAGATGGCGCGACGGGTGCGGGGGCGACACGCACCGGTGGTGCAGTCCTCGCACGCCCTGCGGAAGGATGCCCAAGGCCGCCGGTGGTGGAGGCGGTGGAGAAGTGCCGCTACGGCCCTGGCCACGGCGACGGCCGGAGGACTCGCGGTTGGAGGACTCGCCGGCCTCGTACTTCGGGGACTTCCCGAACCAGCGCGACATGGTGGCGAGGGTGCTGGATTCTGTGGGAGCGGAGCGGAGTGGAGTGTCTCTATCTGCACGGGCGCGTCCCTTTTTAAAGGACCAGGGACGGGGAACCGTCGCGGGTAGGGGAAACATCGGGTGGGGCCCTGGAACCGTCGTGGGTAGGGGAACCGTTGGGTGGGCTAGCGCCATGCTGGAACTGTCCCGAGTCGCTGGCAGGTGGGACAGGAGCATTGACTGCGGGTGGGCGGGGGCCGTTGGCGGTTAGCATTGACCACGGGGGGTGAAGGCGAGGCGGCGGGTGGGAACACGAGGCGCGAGGACGTGAAGACGAGGCGGGGCGGGAACACGAGGCAGTGCGGCGGGGTCAGAACTGGGCCGCTGGCAGGGTGGGCCAGCATTGACCACGCGTGGCTAGTGGCGGTCACACGTGGCGGTGGGGCGGGGGGGGCGCTGGCAGGAGGGCCAGCATTGACCACGCGTGGCCAGTGGGCGGTCACACGTGGCGGTGGGGGGGGGGGGGCACTGGCAGGTGGGCCAGCGATGACCACCCTGGTCACCTTTGACCCGGTTCTGGCCCAAATTTGGGCTGGGCTGGGATTGAGACAGCTTTGGGCCAATACGCCCATGTTACTATTTTTTTGAAAGATTTTCTTTAGATGCAATATTAAATTGATTTTTTGCATATTTGTATAGTTCCCTACTTTGAATTATTGTACTAATGCTATCATTGTTTTATCTTTTTTTTGTATTAGTTAAGCAATGGATGACGATCCTACGTTCGCAAGGAGAGATGGGGAAGAAGAGATGCTTTCCTACATTAGGGAACCTGGGGAATTTCGGCATCCCGCGGAAGGAGTTGAAGACCGTACATCAGAAAATGATGGCTCACAGTTTTTGAACGACTGTGGTCCGGGAATGGAACCAGATCAAAGAAATAACGAGTACGCCGAGGACTTGGAAATGGGTGGACCCACGCCGTCTGGCGAGGTATATTAAGCCTATGTTGAGCAGATGCAATAACTGATTTGTACATATATTTATTCACACATGTTTCATATTTTTAGACCTCCGCATCGAACTAATCCACTAAACGAGGCCATGCCTAAGGGATGGGCCAAGACGAGCATCTCACAATTGACAAGGTGAATGCAGCTACTGGCCAACCAATGGCACCCGTGCCGAACGCAGTTAAGTTTGTGCATCAATGCGGAGTCACTATCAGGGACAACGTTTATATCAACACTCAGGAATGGATTAAGCCAAAGTTAGAGGGAGTTAGTTATGTCGACGAGAGAACCAAAGGTCTGCTTTGGAAAAAGCTCATTGCACATTTCACCCTACCGGTCTTGAAAGATGAGGTGAAGACAAAAGCCATGACGGACAAAGTCAAGCATTTCGCTCTTAAGAAAATGGCTCAACAATTCAATAACTACAAGAACAAATTATTCCGTGAGTGGGATGAAGATGGGAAACTTCCGGATTTCACTGGCACACGAGAGAGGCAGCGGCCTCACTGGCCTGCATTTCTGGGGTACAAGAAATCAGAACTAGCTAAGACAAGGTCAAAAACGAATAAGAATAATGCAGCGAAAAAGGTGTATCACCATAAGATGGGTCCAGGTGGGTACCGAGTTGCCGAGCCTAAGTGGGAAAAAGTTGAGGCCGAATTGCGTGCAAAAGGGCTCACCCCGGTCACAGATGAATGGGACAGAAGGATAAGGAATTGGCTACTTGCGCATAGAGGGGAGTATGACATGGATACAGGGGAGTTAATAATTGATAAAGACAAAGTAGTCAACGCAGCCCAGCAAAAAATTATTGACTTAATTGCCAAGTCTAAACAGGGAAAGTGTATTTCCGACAGAGAGAAGGACGAGCTGTCAGAGGCCCTCGGGACCAAAGAAAAAGGAGGGCACACGCGAGGCTTAGGAGAAGTGCTGTGGAGTGAAGGGTTTCCCCAGGACCGTGAAACTTATAGAAGCCGAGCGAGAGCAAAGAGGAGGAAGGAGCAGCAGGAATCAGACCGGTTGATGATCCTAGAAAGAAATCATGACGAGATGGTTGCTCTCTATAAGGAACAGCAGAAGCAAATAAATCAAATGCGCGAGCAAGGGGCGCCAACTCTTCAGCTGGAACAAGCGAGTCAAGGCGGCCCATCGCATCGCAGAAGCAGCGTGGCTTCCTCGGTTATGGTCGGTGATGATGAGACAAGTTACCCCGTGGATTATATCACGGAGAAAACAACTTGTGAGCTGCATGTCCCAGTCTGTAACTTATCCATGAAGGCGGCGCACGGCTATGCTTTAACTGTTGACTCTACAACATCGTGGCTTGACAATGCCATTCCAGATGGATTTGCTCGTGTCAGCGTGGATCAAGTTGTACTAGGATATGAATCACTGAACCTTGAGTTCCCAAGAGCTGACGATGACACGGTGCTAGGGGACGTCGTGGGTGGTCTAATTCTATGGCGGAAGAAATACATCAAGTTTACAGGACGGGAGCCAAGGCCACCATCGTCTCCGCGGCCAATTCACGATTCTCCACCTGATGACGATGGGGACGACGACCATCAGTCGTCTCCGTATCAGTCATCTCCGTCGCCGCGTCAGCCGACTCCACCTCCGCGTAAGCCGACTACGCCGCCGCCTGAGCCGACTCCGCTGCCGCGTGACCCAACTCCCCCGCCCCGACTTAGGAAGGGCGCCTCGTCGTCCATGGGATTCCGCCGAGACCCCCGACGTTCGCCACTCCCAAGAGTACCCAAAAGCCCTCCCGTCAGAGCTTTCGACAGGACGCCCATGGAAAGGGACGCGATCGTGGATGCCGAAGTGAAGGCGCATTTTGCAGGGAAATAGCCCGAGGAAAAGCAAACATTTACTGCAAAGGAGCAAAAGTGGGCTAATGGATTCATCACGGAACCATCGCAATATGAGAAAAATAAGCCATATAACTATTTACGAGCTCTGGGTAAAGTAGTAGCTCTGTCAAGACGGGAAGTGGTAGTGCCAGAGGGAAAAAAGACGTTGCCCAACTCGGACAACATGCAAACAAATCGATAGCCCCGCTTGTAGTTTTACCCACTGGTTATGGCTCGCGACGGACCTTATTCCTGATTTATCCTTCAAGGCGGACTTTGCTGCAGATGCTGGTGTTACTCTTGCTGAACTGGACAACGAAGATCTCCTTCGGTCGAATGTAGATGATTCATGGAAATGGAAATGGGGGAGGTCCCTGCTGCGAGGTGATCAAATAAAGTTTCTACCGACATGTATGCGACAACTCCATAGTTGGTACATGAAAACCACAAAGGTCTTTGATGAATTTTTGATCTCTGTGAAAGGTACAAAAAACATTTCACCGATGAAGACATGTTCACAATTGAGCTCGAAGAACTCTGGTACTTATACAACCTTGACGCCCTCGACTTGGGTATCGTCGGTGCCTACTGTCTGTAAGTGATTCAATTCATTTATTTCGAAAAAAGATAAAGTCTTTAGCTCTCAGCTCTTTCATTGCCTTTGCTAACTATGCTCACTACGGTATTATGCAGAATGAAGAGTGATGAATGTGAAAGAAAGAACATCTTTGGCTTTGGGTTCGTTAACCCAGTACGAGTTAATGCAAGGACACTGAAGAACCACCCGAAGGACACGGAGAAGAACTTGCTAAAGGCCCTAACGAAGCAACATTTCCAGGGGCAGATAATGTTTCCAAACTACTTCAGGTAAGAGAGTGTTACTCGCTTGTACAAATTAAGTGTAACTGATGAGTTACTGACGTGTATATAATCATGCGCAGCGACCATTACATTCTGCTAGTCATTGAACTTGATAGATCAACAGTTACAGCCGACTCATTGGCCTGGCCTGAGGAGAGGTACCAAAGCATTGTAGATACGCTCCAAAGGTAATTTTAAACATTATCGCACTATATCAGTCTCTCTTATTGACTTCGGAAATATCAAGTAAGTAATAACTCATTTATTCTTTTTTTTGTCGGGCAGGGTTTGGACACTATTCAAAGACAGGAAAAAGGGTGCTTTTGAAAAAGAGCTGACTTTTATTCACCCACAGGTAGATAGTACGGTCTAGCTAGGTTCACGCATCTCTTTATTTATAGTTTTCAATACCACTATATGTTGACTATGATTTGATTGAATACTATTCTCGTAAAGTGGATCGAGAGGCAACCACAGGGGACCAATTTCTGTGGATATTTCGTTTGCGAGTGGATTCGTCGTGTGGTCACTGAGCGGGACACAAAGAAATTTTTAGACGTACGTGAACAATCATATTCATCAATTGATCTCTAGTGTCATTCAAAAATTTTGATACTCATGATTAATATTCGTATTGATCTCCTTCTTTTATAAGCAGAGTCATTGCGCGAGAAGATGCCACTAAAGCCGCGCTTTAAAGCACTAGCAGAGGAGCTTGCGGGGTTTCTGCTCAGCGATGTCATACCTAATGGCGCAAGATACAATGGAGAGTAGCGGTGAAGTCCCGGTTATGATCTCCGCACGTGTAATTGAATAGACGGGCTCTAGTCCGGTTATGATCTCCGCACGTGTAATTGAATAGACGGGATCTAGTCCCGGTTATGATCTCCACACGTGTAATCGAATAGACAGGCTCTAGTCCCGGCTATGAGCCCTCCATGTAACCGGATAGACGTGAACATATTTTTATTTGTGAACATTTTGATATGTTATATGTAGTTTCTGTTTTTTAATTAATTAACCGCATATTTTTTGCACCATTTCAATATTAAATTAGGAGGAAAAACAAATATATTCCTAGCTGCCCCGTGCTGCCCCGTGTCAGATCCTGCGTCCCGGGTCGTATGACCAATCGGGACTAGAGGTCCTCCACCATGCCCGCGCCTCGGCGGCCACGTGGGAGCCTGTTGTTCCGGGTCGTAACTGACCCGGTACTAGAGGGGGGGAGGGGGCCTCTAGTGTCGCCTTGGTGGACACCCGGTACTAGAGCCCCTTACGACCCGGGACCAGTGGCCCTGTTTGAAAATATAGGGTTGCCTACGACCACGAGTATTTGGTGGTCCATCTATGTTAATGCATCGTCCAATGTACCTTACTTTAGTTTTAAATTTTGTTCCGTCAATGTCTTAATTTTTTTCTGATGTCTTAATTTTCTTTTTTTACTAGCTCATGTCTTAAATTTTGTTATACATGATGTGTTTCTTTCTTTTTTCTGTTTATTTCTTTTATTCTGGTTGGAACACTGGTGGACTGGTGTATACTCAAGCCACTAGCCAACCGAGTGATATTTCTTTTATTTCTTTTATTCTATGTTTGTCGCGGTATAGCATTTTTATATCCATTCAAGCTCGTATTTCCCTTCACTTTGTCGGCGTGCCTCTGTATCTTGTACTCCCGCAAAATCTAAAGCAAAAGGAAACATCACCACGATTTCACTTTGCGAATATCATAAATTTATGTGTTCGTCGTGACCCACCAAATCAAAAGCAAAAACATGAGACGTGACCTGAGTACCTGACGCAAAAAAAATGTTTGGTATCCTTTGGTCTGGTCCACCCAGCCATATATTTCTCTGTAGCTCAGTAGTGCAAGCATGTGCACGGCCTCCACTTGTAGGAAGGTCACGAGATGCCAGGTAACGACGCTACTCGAGACGGTCAATGGTGCGTATGTTTGACGCTCAATCATGTAAAAATGATTAAACACACGCGTAACCCTGACCATGGTTTTGGTTCGGGAAATCCGGTTACTGGCTGACCAGATATCCCAAGCATACCTCGGGAAATGGTAATGACAGACGAAAAATACCAAAATATTGAATTTTAACGAAAACTTTTGATAAATGGTTAAACTGAAAATCATTTTTTAAATTTTGTTTTCGAATTTCAGATTTTAAATTCGTCCAATAACCGGTCGGTATTTTCTGATAACCGCGACAACTGGAAGTTCTGAACACTCTCGGGAATTTTTTAATACCTGTAACCAAAACCTTGACCCCGATTGATCAATAAAGCTGACAGGAAAGTCTTGTTGTTTCCCTAAATTGTTTTTGACAAACTTTCCGTAAAATAAATTATTATACACCCGTACTTCATTTCATAAGCAAGCGCACTTGAGTTGAGAAATGCGTTAATGGTTGTACGGAGAGCTCAGACGGTGGTTGCACACTACTAAGAAAATTAGAAAGTGCCTTTGAAAAATGCAAAAAACATCGAGCTGAAGACGGAAAAGGCGACCATGGAGACGCCCGCGTGCTGACGCCGCCGCCGGCCGGATCTCCCTCCTCCGGCGTCGTCTCCGACCAACTCGACCAGATCCGGCATCCCCTCTGCGTCCTCTCTCCATCCATCTGCGCGGCATGTAGCGGCGGAGTCTGCTGTCGCAGCGGCGCTGCCGCGTCCGGGGCTTCCGCTGGCCTCATGCCCGCGACGAAGGTCGCCCTTGCCTCACCGGCCTTCGCCCCGACTCCTTCCGCGGTGCTCGCCGAGGCTGCCCTCGCCCCCCGCAGGTCTGCCCCTGCCGTCCGTGGATGGCTTATGGTGCGGCGCTCGCTCCCCCCAAGGCAGCCGTGGCGACTGGCGCTTCATCTGGCCGGTCCTTGGAGCTGCTCCCCGCCGCTGGTGTGAGCTCCGCGCCCCCGCCTGCTGCGTCCCGTGGAGCGGCCGTCGTGGCCCCGTTGCCCGCCATCTCCGGCCCCCTCGTCAACGTCCAGGCCCAGCTCGCCACCTCTCCATGGCTTCCGCTGGCTCCCCCAAGCTCTCTCAACACGTCGCCGCAGGATGTGCTCGCCCCGGTTCCCGGTCAAGACTCCGTCTCCATGCCGCTTCCCTCGCCGGCATCGACACCTGCTGTTCAAGCTGGGCAGGTGTGCGCCTCTGGCCTGGCGGATGGAGGGTTCGGGGCCGACCCTGCTGTGATGATTGAAGGCCTCGGATCCTTGTCAATGCCGCCAGCTGCCTCGGGCGGCCCGATCTCTGTTGAGGTTCCCCTTCCTGGTGTTGGAGCTTCTTTGACCTCTGTCGAGGACGACGACGATGAAGAGTGCTCTGTTTCTGGCTCGGTTCACGGCAACGCGGATGTGTGCCAAATTGAGGAGGCGCCTGTGGAGCCCTGCGACGGCCCCTTTGTTGCTGTTGATGCCGCTATAGGTGATGATGAAGGTTGGGTGCAAGTGGGTCGAGGCGGCCGTCCCGCCCGGGCACCTTCGTCTCTGCTTCGGGAAGAAGGTCTCGACCGTAGCCTCGCCTTCAAGCGTTGGGCTCGAGGGAGGTGTTTTCGGTGCCTCGAGCGTGGACACCAGGTCAGCTCATGTCGTGGGCCATTCAGATGCATCCGATGTTGTCGTCCTGGTCATCGGAGCGTTTCTGCCGTGCGCGCTCTCCTGCTGCTCGTTCTCGGTCTCCGGAGGCTCGGGCTCGTTCTCCGGTCGCTCGTGCTCCTTGCCAGCGGAGCCGTTCTCCGTCCGCTCAGCCTCGTCGCCCCTCATCGCCTCTGAGTTGGGCTGGGGTTATGGGCCACTCGTCGTTGCGTCCTTTCGTGCAGCCGTGTTGCAAGGATTCGGTCTCTACTGTGGAGTCCCAGTTTGCCCTGCTACGCATGGAGGTACTTCAGAAGTTTGAGTTGCTTCGCTCTGAGGTTCAGGACGCTCTCGCCAAGCTTCAGGTTGCGTCGGTTGTGCCTATACCTCCTGAGATACAGACTAGTTCTGTTGATGTGGGATTCGAGTGCTGCTTTGGAGATTTTTCTCCCCGTGCTCTTCATGCGTTGTCGTCTGTCCTTACGACGGTTGTCGCCACCGAGGTTGTGGCTCCAGTTGTGGAGAACTTGCCTGAGCTACAGGATCATTGTGGGGGATCATCTGTGGTGCTTCCAGTTGAGTCTTGCGAGTTGCCCTCCTCTGTGGAGCTAGGCCTTTTGGAGCCTTTGGCGGTGGACTTCGCGCCATCCCCATCTCCGTCTGAGTCCTGCGAGTTGCCCTCCTCTGTGGTTAGTGGAGGTCCGCCCATCCAGTCGCCCCTCTTTGACCGTGAAGCTTTTTTGGCTAGTATTGATCAGGCGGTCTTCGTGGACAAGCTTGGTGGCTTGCTCGCTTGTTTGGAGGCTGCTAGCCCTGGATCTGCCGCGGTGATTGCTTGCCTCATATCTGAGGAGACTTCTACCGGCAAAATCAAGAAGGTGAAAAAGGCTCTTAGGAGCATAGGTAAGAAGGGTGGCGCCATTGGTAAGGCGTCCGCGACTGCTTAATGGCAGCTGCGTGGTCCTAGGGTAGTCGTCTGCTGCGGTTGCTTTGCTTGTGTGGGGTTGTCGCTTCGTGAGTTGCTGATTTTAGGTGTTGCCCTTTGTGGTTGTGTTGCCTCATGTTGTTGGTGTTTGTTGTATGGTTTTCGTCCGGTTTCTCCACTAATAAACCGGGCACCTCCTTCTTAATAAATGGTTGGGGCAAATCTTTTGCCCCACAGTTTAAAAAAAAAAAGAAAAAAAAAGAGAGTGCCTTTGTATAAATATCAACATCGCGTGGAATCTAGTATCTCAATCTTTTGTAATGCTTCTTTTATTCTTCCGAGTATCTCCCGCACATATGCCTGCTGATCTCTGTTGCTTTATGTGGATCGTATACTCGTTGTCTCTCCAACACCACGCCGTATTGGAGATTTGGAGTTAAGTATAGTATCGCGATGGGCCGTGGGAGATTGCTGCACCGTTGAGACAAAGAAGCGACCAGAAATCATAACTACTCCATATAAAGGAGAGTTGGTCAGGCAGCTGGCTACCCACCATCGCTTGCTCTGGCCCGTCGTATACTTTCGTACGTGAGGATTAGTCAAGGATCCATACGTATGTATACGTTCTCCCCATCTTTCCGATTCATTCCCTTCCACCGAGTTTTCTCGCTTGCTTTCCTAGATCAACATAAAAATGGCCTCAAAACATACACTAGTGGCTACCAATTAAACTGACACAAAAATAAATAATGCTCTCATTCGTCGCTGCTAAATGGAGTAATCAATAAAAGATTTCCAGACGTGCTGTAGTACTATGATGCTTGTTCAGGAATTGAATTGATACGACGAATCAGTACATTTCGTAGGATCTTTTTTTGACGACTGTAGTACATTTCGTTGGATATACCCTCCAGTGGATGAAACACGTTCGTAATTTCTTTTTGGGTCGTACGACGTACGTATAGATGGACTAGGGTTGTGAGCTACCAGGGATAAGTCGTGAGATGCTATGATAAGGCCATAAGGCTATCAACCAACATTCACTGATTCGTCTGATGCATGCGTGAAATTTGACAAAATTAACCCTTTTTTAAAACTTCAACAAAAAATAACCCTTTTTTGAAAAAAAAATCTGAAACTAACCCTTTTTTGTGGCTCCCGCACCGGCGGCGCCACACCTACATGTGCAACTCCCCATGCTAGAAGAAGAACCAATGCCATGACCTCATCCATGGTAGAAGAAGAACCAATGCCTTAAACAACAAGATGTCATAAAAAAAGCACAAGCAAAAATAAAATAATCAACCATGGATAAAAATAGAAAAACATACTAAAACAACGAAGTAAAATTCCTTTGTGTGACTTATGATTGAAAGCGATATTAGATATCATCATTAACATCTTGCTCCGTACACAACACACCATGTTATAATTCATCCAACCATCACCCATTTTATTTCTCAAATCGGTCTTGATAATGTTCATGGCTGAGAAAGCTCTCTCTACTGATGCCAATGTCAACTCAATGAGATGATACACCAAAGAAAAACATTGCCTCTATCCATCTGAACCATCTTTACAGTAATAGTACAAACATCATGACAACTCACAAAGTCATAATTAGCTCTAACATCATGAATAAATGTCCCAAGACCGTCTCGACCTGTCGGAGGAGAAGGATAGTCTCGACCCGCTGGACCTAGGAGGCAGGCGGCTATGCAAGGGATACTAGTACAGAAAGACACTATAGAAACGGGTCAGAACCCTCATTGAAAACGGAAAAACCGTATGTTGCCCGAGACCCTATGCTGATGTGAAGTCTCACATTGGCAAGATAGGCGTTAACTGTCACCGATGAGAACATGTTTTGGCAACGGATATTCACTTCCGTTGCTGTAAGGTCGATACATCAGTTATGGAGATCCAAGCCCCCTCATTTGCACTGAGGTTTTTCGTAAGCACGTGTATACATATTTCTTTTGCTTGCAATATATTTTGTTTAGCATTTGATCGCACACATCGCAAGTAATAAAACAGTACAAGATTTCATTCATCTTCCAGTTTCTCTTTTACACTTACATCGCAATATCTTACATTCAACAGAGAGAATCTACCGCGCGCGGCTCTTCCTTTCTCGCCAACTCACACTTCTAACAAGTTGCTTCTTTTTCCGTTTTTGACAAAATAAACTGTACTCGCTTTTTAGGGTCTGATTTTGTAAATCTGAATTAAGCAGTCAGTGGTGCGTATCACACACCACATCTTTGGTAAAAGGCTAGCTAGCTGCTTCCTGTTTGATATCACGGCAACCATTACGGGTAACCCTAATCCACCCCCCGACCCCCATGTGGCGGCGCTGCGCCACACCGGAGAAATCCCCACCGTCGGCGCCCAACCTCCTCCCCAATCTCCGTTCTAATGTAGTGCAAACCACCCTAAGCTCGTCATCGAACTTAAAGGTGAACTCCTTCCGTTATATGACTCACCATATGTCTCCTTTGAACGGTATGCTACTTGACCATCGTCTCCTTTGCTTTACTAGGTATGACATGGCGAGTACATCTACACGTGAGAATGACCAAGGTGCACGAGACTCAAGATCCTCCAAGGTGTACGCGTGGAAGAGGAGGAGAAAGCGCCAAGAAGCAATGGAGAAGAAACTGGACCAGAACTGGAAGAACTGGACAAGAACTGGAAGACTGGCCGGCTGGCCCTACTGCCAGCCTAGGCCGGCCTCAACCCAGCCTTCCAGCCGGCCTCCCCTCCAGCCAGGGCCGGCCCCCAGGCCGGGCTGCACCCCGTGACCACCGGCCTCCATACCAGCCAGGGCCGGCTCACAAGCCGGCCAACAACCTGAAGCCGCCGGCCCCTGGCCGGCCTAAGCCGGCCCCCAGGCTGGCCACCAACCCGACGCATCCAGCTTCCTGGCCGGCCTAGGCCGGCTGCCAGGCCGGCCGAGCTGTGACTCGCCCGCGCCTCCGTGACGTGCTCTATTTAATTCCCTTTTTGCCCCTGGTTTGTAAGCACCTATAAATATCCCCTCCCCTCCATAGAGAGGGTTAGGTGGGATATGAGATAGAGTTCCACCCTCTTTGGTGTTGTCTCCCCTTGTGGATTCAAGGCCTCCCCTTGTGGAGATGTATTCCTCCACTTGTAGTTGTAGCTACCAGCCAATCTTCCATCTTTGTGTGGAGTCTATTGGATCGGTTTGGTTGACCGTTGGAGAAACAACTATTCAAGATCCCTCCTTGTATCTTCTTGCCAATCTTCCATCCTTGTGTGGATTCTATTGGGCCGGGTTGGACCGACCGGTGAGGGAAACGTGTCGTTGTATCATGTTTGTGTTCTTGTGTTCTTGCGTTCTTCGTGTTCTTGCGTGTGTTCATCCGAATCCGCTTAAAATCCGTGAAGATCGGGCCACCCTAGAAGTTCACACTTTATCATATGGTATCAGAGCATGGTTGCCACGGATTTGTCTTTGTTTCCCCCATAAATCCACCAAATTTTTCTTTGATTTTGAGAAATTCGAAAATTTCTACAAAAAAAATCCCCAAATTGCTTTTTGATCGATCTGCAAATCTAGTGCGTTTTTGCAAGTTTTGATCCGTGGATTACTTGCTTTACTTGTTGATCTACCTTCCCTTGCGTTCCCATGGCCAAATTCCAATGATTTCCCCTCCGATTTGAGGTTTTTCGGGCTGTTTTTCCGCTCAAAATCGCGGATTTTCGGGCATTTCACGCCCCCGGCCGGCCTCCAGCCGGCCCACCCACCGGCCCAGGCTGGGCAGCAGCCCGAAGCCGCCAGCCTCCCAGCCGGCCTAGGCTGGCCACACGGCTGGTCGCGCCCGAAACTAAAAAATTCGAAAATCATTTTGGCCATATCTTTTCTCTCCGGACTCCATTTTTTGTGTTCTTTGGCTCGTTTCGAAGCTACAGACAAGGCCTACGTCACCATTGCGGTTGCTCCATCATCTACCACAGCCAAAATCCGTGGGCAAGCACGGCAACTTCGACAACAACGGGTGAAGATCGTCGACAAAGGTATAACATCTCCAATCTTTACCCCTTGCCATTTTCATTTGATAGCCATCATACCCTTGTGTTTATCTTGTCCTATTGAGGCTAGCTCTTGATGATTGCTTGGGCTTTGCACATTTGCACCGTGTAGTTTCCGAGCAATCATTGTATTCGCTAGTTTTCATATATCACATATATTGTTGTTGGCATCAAAAGAAGTGGGTGTGCAAAAGTGAAAAGACTCTAAAGAGAGCAAAGAGAAAAGAAGCAAAAATTGCCAAATCAAAAGAAAGAAAAGAAGAAACACCACTTGCTATATCTTGTAGGAAGCGCGCAAGCTCGATGAATATTGTGTTGGTGGTGCTTTATGTGCAAATCTTGTAGCCCACCAATAATTTGCAATCGAGCTAGTGGCTCATCTTGTACTTGTGGAACACCAAGCTTATAGTCTTCGCTAGGATCATTTGGTTCTTTAGCTCATTTCTATAGTTGCACGAGTCCCATTTATCTCCACGTGTGTGTTTCCATGAGCTTTGCTCATATCTTTGGAGATTGACTTGTTTTGCTTTGTGATCATCGTGGGTCTCTACTTGCTTTAACAATATCTTGGTTTCCGGTTGGTTCAATTTGCATTCCACATACCATACCTCCCTATCAAATTTTAAGCCGTGTGTGTTTTGGAGTTTGTGTTGGATACTTGAACACAAGCACTTTACTTTGTGATCGTTTCCTTTGGTTGTCCACGACGTCCAATACTATCTACAGAGGTGAGGGGTTGTGTTCTAGTTCCTTTCCACTCCACATATATACACTTTGCTTGTGACTTAACATGTCTAGGAGAGCGAATGCGACTATGGAGGCCAAGATGATAACGAGTACACGATGAGTCACTTGGACTATGATGCTTCAAGTGTTGAGGACATGGGGAACTACTACACCGACTATGACCCCCATGACATGATGGAGCATCAACAAGACTTCCGCTACCACGACTACGACTCCATGAGCGCGCATGACATGGATCATCACCAAGACTTCCGCTACAACTCTGAGTATTCAAGCTTCAACGACATGGAGCGGTACAACAACGTCAACATACCATCATCATATTGGATCGACTCCAAGTACACACGAGTCGATGACATGGAGCGGTACCACGACACCGACTACACGAGCTCCAACGACAATGAGGCGCACACTCCCTCACATGCCTCATCATATGGTACCGACTTCGACTACGATGACATGGTGGAGAACGTCTACGACTACCACTCTTCATGCATGTGCGACGACATCGACTACACCTCCGACAACATGCAAGAGGAGATGACCCTCATCACCACCATGATCAAGGGCGGCATTAAACACTATGTTTCAAGCTCAAGATGGAGCACCAAGAAGGCCACCATGAGACCATCTTATGAAGCTCCATCAACATCTTGAAGGCGCCATGACAAGAACATCGCCAAGAGTGCCAAGCTTCGACATTCTACATCAACAACAAGGCGGCTCCCCAAGAAGTGCATCAATAAGGCCAACTCAAGTCAAGGCCCATCAAGCTCACGAAGGTGCCATAAGAACGATGCTACGGTGAACCATGACATGACCAAGCTTCAAGGCGACATCGACACACTTGTCAAGCGTCGAAACATATCTTCAAGCTCGAGTGAAAGCTCCAAGGCAAGGTCACCAAAAGATCAAGAACGTCGACATCGCCATGAGGAGAATCATCCAAATGACTTTCGACATCATCCCTCCTCGCAAGAGCGTCAACGTCGACATGAGGAGAAATCAAGACGCAAGGCACGCCATCAAACAAGTGATCATCATATGGTGTCTCCTAGTGCCACCACTACAAGTGCACCAAGGCTTCATCCTATAGTTGATGACATCTTGGCCGACATCGACGACGCCATCGAGCAATGTCGACGTAAGAAACATGGTCACAAACGTGCGGATGCAACCCCATTGGCACCAATCTCAACCACTTCTCTTGATATGGTTTCTACACCAAGTGCCACCACCACAATGGCCCCCATATGGCAAGAAGAAGACCTCATATGCGACAATTGCCAAGGCCAAGACCATGATCCACGAGAATGTCCCAATCTCTTGTGCCCCCTATGCAATGTCCATGGTCACATGATGTGGGATTGCCAAGTTGGTGACCAAGATGGTGAGAAGCTTGCCGAGTATGGGATGTTCCCTTCGGCAAAGGAGTTGAGTGATAATGCCCACACGATGGCATTGACCTTTGGAGGCGAGTTGGTTGAGGAGGTTGAGCATGGGAGTTTCCCTTCAACCTTGGAGGCGTTTGGAGTTGAGAACATTGAGCCTACCCTCTTGTGTTTGACTTATGATATGGTACCAAACCCAGGTGATCATGAGAGCCACTTAGCCCACTTGAGTGAGAGTGATAGTGAGGTGAGTGCCTCCACCATATGTGAGTTTGAGTGCTTTCATTTTGAGGGAATGAGTGAGACACCGCATGAGTTGAGAGAGGTAGTTGATAGGTCTTGTGAGGCCATTTCGATTTCTAACAACTTACCACCTTGCTCTAGTGTGTTCTCTCATTGTGTGCTAGGTTCCATGGACGATGAGACGCCACTCCTCGACATGATGGTGCCTCAAAAGGAGAAGATGTACATGGAGGATGATGATGATGCCACCCCATGTCTTCATCAAGATGAACAAGTCGGCTACATGGAAGCGACTACTACTTCAACACCTACTTCACATGAGCGGGACTACCAAGGTATGGGTGTTGATGTGACCATGATCCCACTAGTGGACATGATGACCTATGATTGCTTGCATTCTATGGATGATTCCTTGGATGTCACATATGATTCGTTCTTATTCCCTTGTGATACTTTGTTTGAAACCAATGTTGATCATGTGGAATTACCTATTTGTGATGATGTTGCCATGGGCATGCCTTGTTATGAATGTTTCCATTTTTCTCCTATTGTTGCATGCAACATGTTGAACAATTTCTCTTTCACATGTGTTGCTTGCAATAATGTTGAAATGCTTGCGAATGAGATTGCCCCCATAGCTTTCTAACATTTTGGAGATGTTTCATTTTCTATTATGGACCTTGTTACATCCTTCACTTTGCATAGTGACCACTCACATACATCATATTTTCCAATTGATTTTGATGTGTTTGGTAATTTTCAAATGAAGAGACACTTCATGATGGATGATGTGTTCATATACTGTGCACATAACTTCTTCATTTGGTGTTTTGTGTGTGCCGGTAAACGAATAATAATGTCAACCTCAATTGAGCATGAGTTGACAAAAAGAGCTCTTGAGAGCATATATGTGACTAGTGGATCGAATCCAACTCTCCAATCTTTCTCATGTTTTGCATCAAACAATTTGAACAATTTCTCTTGCTTTTGGTTTGTTTGCAAGCATGATGATGTTTTTGGTTTTCCCTTTGGCAAGCATGAATATTTGATCTTTCACATGAATGATTTATGTGTTGCAACAAAAATGATGAACAATTGTTCTTTGAGATGTCTTATTTGCAACCATAATGACATTTTGTGCATGTCTTGTCATGAGTGTGATGGTTTCTACCAATTTGGTGTTGCAAATAATACGTTGAAAACTTGCACTTTTATGTGTTTTGTTTGCACCCATGATAATATTTTGGATATTCTACATTGTCTGTTTTTGCTAAATGCTCCTCTTGTTGCATCAAGGTTGATGACACATTGTCTCTTTCAATGCCTTGTGTGCAACAACAATCATAAAGTTCAAGATGAGATACCTAGATGGCATTCTCATATTTTCATGGAGATTTTGTGTTACCACATTTGTAAGATGTTCCATTGGATTGCTTACACATTGACCCTCCACTTGCACTACCTTTTCATATTCTTGTGTTGTGCTAATGGTGCTATGACAAAGAGTGGACATGTCATTCTTAATATGTGATACGTCTCCAATGTATCTATAATTTCTGATGTTCCATGCTTATATTATACCAATTGCTGCATGTTTTATATACACTTTATATCATTTTTATGCATTTTCCGGGACTAACCTATTAACAAGATGCTGAAGTGCCAGTTCCTGTTTTCTGCTGTTTTTGGTTCCAGAAAACTACTTCTGCGAATATTCTCGGAATTGCACGAAACAAAAGGCCAAGTCCCTATTTTTCCAACACCATCACGGAGTCCGAAGGAGAGAAGAAGAGGAGCCACGAGGTGGCCTCCTCACCTCCTGGCGCGGTGGGCCCCCTGGCCGCGCCGACAGGTGAGGAGGGCCCCTCGGGACTCCACCGACGCCGCCCCTTCGCCTATTTATTCCTCCCGACGCGAAAACCCTAAAACACTGAGAGATACATCCAGAACATATCCGCCGCCGCCGCCGTCGTCAACCCTAACTCGAGAGGGTTCTGAAGCTCTTCCCGGCACCCTGCTGGAGAGGGGAATCATCACCGGAGGGCTCTACACCACCATGCCCGCCTCCGGAGTGATGTGTGAGTAGTTCATCCCTGGACTATGGGTCCATAGCAGTAGCTAGATGGTTGTCTTCTCCACTTGTGCCATCATGTTTAGATCTTGTGAGCTGCCTATCATGAACAAGATCATCTTATTGTAATGCTACATGTTGTGTTTGCTGGGATCCGATGAATATTGATACTATGTCAAGTTGATTATTGTGTTATCATGTCTATGTCATTTGTGATCTTGCATGCTCTCCGTTGCCTGTTGAAACTCTGGCCAAGTGAATACTTGTGACTCCAAGAGGGGGTATTTATGCATGATAGTTGGGTTCAACCTCTATTGAATCTGGGATAGTGACAGCAAGTCCTAAGGTTGTAGATGTGTTGTTGCCACTAGGGGTAAAACAGCAATGCTTTGTCTAAGGATGAATGTGTTGTTTACATTATGCACTTTACTTAATGCAATTGTCTGTTGCTTGCAACTTAATACGGAAAGGGGTGCGGATGCTAACCGGAAGGTGGACTATTTAGGCACAGATGCATGTTGGATAGCGGTCTGTGTACTTTTTCATAATGCCCAAATGAATCTCATAGTCAACACTACACTTGCACATGCATGTTTATGCACTTATCAATATTGTCAATTGCCGAGCTGTAATTTGTTTACCCAGCACGTTAGTTATCTTATTGGAGAGACACCACTAGTGAACTGTGGACCCCGGTCCATTCTTTTACATCTGTAATACAACCTACTGCAATCATTGTTCTCTTTTGTTCGCTGCAAGTAAACATCATCTTCCACACTATACATCTAATCCTTTGTTTTCAGCAAGCCGGTGAGGTTGACACCCTCACTGTCTCGTCGGGGCAAAGTAGTTTGATTGTCTTGTGTGCAGGTTCCACGTCAACTACGCTCAGCAAGTTTTCTGGAACCATTGTCAGGGAGCACAACGCGCCTCAACATCCCTTCAACACCCTAGTTTTCTGACGCCGTTGACACCTTCGTAGCATCAAGATTTCCTACTGGTTCGATAAACCTTGGTTTCATAACTGAGGGAAGACTTGCTGCTGTACTCATCAAACCTTACACTTGAGGTATCCTGACGAACGTGTACTTCACACGCATCAAGCAAGTTTTCTGGCGCCGTTGCCGAGGAAATCATCATTGCTACAGCAAGGGGAGTCTCTCACTTCCAATCACTTTACTTTGTTATTGTCTTGCTTAGTTTATTTTTATTTAGTCTTGTTTGCTCTCTTTATCAAAAACACAAAAAAATTAGTTACTTGTTTAATTCGGTTTGCTTTTGTTTTTCAAAATGAATGCTCCTGAAGTTGCAGTTCGATCTTTTAGAAAACTAGGGGGAGAAAGTTTGAAAGATGTTTGGTATAGAATTAGTGATGCTCATCATAGATGTACTAAAAACATTCTACCACTATCCTCCTTAGGAATTTCTATGTTGGTATCTCTAGTTGGTATAGGTATGTTCTAGACACTCTTACAGGTGGAAATTTCTTAGGCACTCCTGCTTTAGAAGCCTGTAATATTATTGAAAGCTTGGTAGGAATACCACCCACTAAACATATTAAAACTGAGATCACTTTGGAGGATGTTATAAAAAATTAGACTCTATGGAGAAAAACTTTCCAAACTTTATTGATAATATTGGTAAGACTAATGAATTAATAGCAACCATCAATGAAAGAATCACTGTTTTAGAGGATAGTAATACTCATGATCATAGAATTGGTGAGTTGGAGGAAGCTATTGAAACCTTAAGTTCAACCGTTACTTCTCTTAAGTCTAAAAAGGAGAAGGTTTATGTGGGTAGAGTGCAAAAGTTTATGTATGTTCCTAAAGTGCCAAAACCAAAACTCACTATGAGCTTAAAATTGATAGAACTTTTTGTACGGTTAAGGGTCATTCCAACAATGAAACGCCTCCAGTAACATCTAAGGTACCTATTGTTACAAGTTGTGTTTTGGAAGAAGCCTTTGACGATTTGGATGATTTGTCTCTTGAGACACTTGATTTTCACTTTCTTCGCCTAGCTGAAAGGCGTTAAAGAAAACGCTTATGGGAGACAACCCATTGTTTTTATTTTCTGTTATTTTTGTTTTCTTTTTGTTTTGAGTCAAGGTGTTGTTACTTCTGTAGCAACTCCTTTGTATCTTTATTTTATTGCATTGTTGTGCCAAGTAAAGTTTTATTGAAAGTTGATGCAAGATTTGGATTTCTGCGCAGAAACAGATTTTTAGCTGTCACGAATTTGAGCTTTTCTCCCTGGAGAAAAATCAAAAATTCTGTAAAAAATCACGCATCTTCCTGAGATATGTACGCAACTTTCATTAAGCTGGACCTGTTCCATCTGAGCAACTTAAGTGCCTCGAAAAAATTCGTCTTCCAGACTGTTCTGTTTTTGACAGATTCTGCCTTTTGTTTTGCATTCGCTCTTTTACGATGTTTGTGTGGTTTTTGCTCCACAAAGCATTGGTGGCTGTAGCTAATGTCCAGAAGCTTTGGGATTGATTGTATCATACAGAATATGAAATTTTTGATTATGCACTAACCCTCTAATGAGAACTGTTTCGAGTTTGGTGTGAAGGAAGTTTTCAAGGATCAAGAGAAGGGTGATATTATGTGATCAAGAAGAGTGAAAAGCCTAAGCTTGGGGATGCCCCCGTGGTTCATCCCCATATTCAAGAAGACTCAAGCGTCTAAGCTTGGGGATGCCTTCTTCATCAACAACTTATCAGGTCATCTCTAGTGAAACTATATTTTAATTCTTTCACATCTTATGCGCTTTACTTGGAGCGTCTGTGTGCTTTTATTTTTGTTTTTGTTTTTGTTTGAATAAATTCGGATCCTAGCAATCCTTGTGTGGAGAGAGACACGCTCCGCTTTTTCATGTGAATACTCATGTTCTTCACTTATATTTGTTGAGTATTCTTAACTAGCTACTGCAGTGCTTTTAGCTCCTGTTTTTCATGCATCTCTTTGAGCTGTTAGCACTTGTTTATAAATACTCTCTTGCTGCATTATATTATCATTTGGAGAGTTTATGTTTAAATAAATTGATTGGTGTTTGTTGGAAAAAGAAAATGCTACATGTGGTAGTTGGTATTGGAAAAGACATATGCATTCTTGTAGATACTAGTACATGTCTTGTTTTGTCTTGTTTCATTTGACACTTTGCAATTGTTTTGAGCTCTCAAGTAGATCATGTTTAAGCTCTTGCATCATGTAGTTAAAGCCTAGTAGTGGAGAACTACCGTAGAGCTTGTTGAGACTTGGTTTGCATATTTGCTTCTCTAAGGTCTAGATATTTTCTGGTAAAATGTTTGAGCAACAAGGAAGACAGTGTAGAGTCTTATAATACTTGCAATATGTTTTTTTGTGTCTTGCTGTACCGGTTTATACTTGTGTTTGCTTCAAACAACCTTGCTAGCCTAAACTCTGTACTGAGAGGGAATGCTTCTCGTGCATCCAAACTTGAGCCAAAACCCATGCCATTTGTGTCCACCATACCTACCTACTATGTGGTATTTCCTGCCATTCCAAGTAAATACTTCATGTGCTACCTTTAAACTATTCAAAACTTTATTACTCCTTATTTGTGTCAATGTTTTATAGCTCATGAGGAAGTATGTGGTGTTTTATCTTTCAATCTTGTCATTTACTTCTGACAGACTTTCACCAATGGACTAGTGGCATATACATCCGCTTATCCAATAATTTGCAAAAAGAGCTGGCAACGGGGTGCCCAGCCCCAATTAATTACAACTTTCATTAATAATTCTCTTCACATGTTTTGCCCTGATTTATCAGTAAGCAACTTAATTGCAAATAGACACTCCTCCATGGTATGTGAATGTTGGAAGGCACCCGAGGATTCGGTTAGCCATGGCTTGTGTAAGCAAAGGTTGGGAGGAGTGTCACTATAAAGAAACTAAAATACATGTGTAAACAAAAGAGAAGAGGGATGATCTACCTTGCTGGTAGAGATAACGTCCTTCATGGGAGCCGCTCTTGAAAGTCTGGTTGACAAGGGGGTTAGAGTGCCCACTACCATTCGTTGACAACAACAAACACCTCTCAAAACTTATTTTGTGCTCTCTTATGCTTTCGAAAACTTAAAAAGCTCTAGCACATGATTTAATCCCTGCTTCCCTCTGCGAAGGGCCTATCTTTTACTTTATGTTGAGTCAGTTTACCTACTCCTTTCTATCTTAGAAGCAAACACTGTGTCAACTTTGTGTGCATTGATTCTTACATGTTTACTTATTGCACTTGTTATATTGCTTTATGTTGACAACTATCCATGAGATATACATGTTACAAGTTGAAAGCAATTGCTGAAACTTAATCATCCTTTGTGTTGCTTCAATGCCTTTTACTTTGAATCTATTGCTTTATGAGTTACCTCTTATGCAAAACTTTTTGATGCTTGTCTTGAAAGTACTATTCATGAAAAGTTTTTGCTTATATGATTCATTGTTTACTCTTTATCTATTGTTAGCAAACTATAGACCATTGCTTTGAGTCACTTCATTCATGACATGAGCCTTGCAATATTGATCAAGATTGTGTGAAAGCATGTCTCCTCAGAAATTATTTGTTGTTATCGTTTTACCTACTCGAGGACGAGTAGAACTAAGCTTGGGGATGCTTGATACGTCTCCAACGTATCCATAATTTCTGATGTTCCATGCTTATATTATACCAATTTGCTACATGTTTTATATACACTTTATATCATTTTTATGCATTTTCTGGGACTAACCTATTAACAAGATGCCACAGTGCCAGTTCCTGTTTTCTGCTGTTTTTGGTTTCAGAAAGTTACTTCTGCGAATATTCTCGGAATTGCACGAAACAAAAGGCCAAGTCCCTATTTTTCCAACACCGTCACGGAGTCCGAAGGAGAGACGAAGAGGAGCCACGAGGTGGCCTCCTCACCACCTGGCACGGTGGGCCACCAGCCCGCCGACAGTGAGGGGGCCCCTCGGGACTCCACCGACGCCGCCCCTTCGCCTATTTATTCCCCCGACGCGAAAACCCTAAAACACCGAGAGATACATCCAGAACATATTCGCCGCCGCCGCCGTCGTCAACCCTAACTCGGGGGGTTCTGAAGCTCTTCCCGGCACCCTGCCGGAGAGGGGAATCATCACCGGAGGGCTCTACAACACCATGCCCGCCTCCGGAGTGATGTGTGAGTAGTTCATCCCTGGACTATGGGTCCATAGCAGTAGCTAGATGGTTGTCTTCTCCACTTGTGCCATCATGTTTAGATCTTGTGAGCTGCCTATCATGATCAAGATCATCTTATTGTAATGCTACATGTTGTGTTTGCTGGGATCCGATGAATATTGATACTATGTCAAGTTGATTATTGTGTTATCATGTCTATGTCATTTGTGATCTTGCATGCTCTGCGTTGCCTGTTGAAACTCTGGCCAAGTGAATACTTGTGACTCCAAGAGGGGGTATTTATGCATGATAGTTGGGTTCAACCTCTATTGAATCTGGGATAGTGACAACAAGTTCTAAGGTTGTAAATGTGTTGTTGCCACTAGGGGTAAAACAGCAATGCTTTGTCTAAGGATGAATGTGTTGTTTACATTATGCACTTTACTTAATGCAATTGTCTGTTGCTTGCAACTTAATACTGAAAGGGGTGCGGATGCTAACCGGAAGGTGGACTATTTAGGCACAGATGCATGCTGGATAGCGGTCTGTGTACTTTGTCGTAATGCCCAAATGAATCTCATAGTCAACACTACACTTGCACATGCATGTTTATGCACTTATCAATATTGTCAATTGCCCAGCTGTAATTTGTTTGCCCAGCATGTTAGTTATCTTATTGGAGAGACACCACTAGTGAACTGTGAACCCCGGTCGTTCTTTTACATCTGTAATACAACCTACTGCAATCATTGTTCTCTTTTGTTCCCTGCAAGTAAACATCGTCTTCCACACTATACATCTAATCTTTTGTTTTCAGCAAGCCGGTGAGGTTGACACCCTCACTGTCTCGTCGGGGCAAAGTAGTTTGATTGTATTGTGTGCAGGTTCTACGTCAACTACGCTCAGCAAGTTTTCTGGCACCATTGTCAAGGAGCACAAGGCGCCTCAACATCCCCTTCAACACCCAAGTTTTCTGACGCCGTTGACACCTTCGTAGCATCGAGATTTCCTACTGGTTCGATAAACCTTGGTTTCATAACTGAGGGAAGACTTACTGCTGTACTCGTCAAACCTTACACTTGAGGTATCCTGACGAACGTGTACTTCACACGCATCGATATGCTCCTTTTTCTTGCACACAAATGGTTTGCTTGGTCTTTGGTGTTTGTAGGCATGGTGAATCCCAAGTCTTCGACAACACATCTACCTCCTTTGCATGGTAATGAAGAGCAAGAGTCGAGGACGACTCTTTTTAAAGGGGGGGATATGATGTAGTGCAAACCACCCTAAGCTCGTCATCGAACTTAAAGGTGAACTCCTTCCGTTATATGACTCACCATATGTCTCCTTTGAACGGTATGCTACTTCACCATCGTCTCCTTTGCTTTACTAGGTATGACATGGCGAGTACATCTACACGTGAGAATGACCAAGGTGCACGAGACTCAAGACCCTCCAAGGTGTACGCGTGGAAGAGGAGGAGAAAGCGCCAAGAAGCAATGGAGAAGAAACTGGACCAGAACTGGAAGAACTGGAAGACTGGCCAGCCGGCCCTACTGCCAGCCTAGACCGGCCTGAACCCAGCCTCCCAGCCGGCCTCCCCTCCAGCCAGGGCCGGCCCCCATGATAGGGCAAAGGTGTCCGATCTTTCGATGAGATGAAGATACGTCGATTCTGGTGGAGTTCGACCTTGGTGATCCGACAACTACGCACACGTACGCAGCGCCAATGCAATCGCTAAACCAATCTCCCGAGGTTACCGAATCCTGCAGAAGCACGATCGGCCTGACCAATAGGTCTAGTGTTCTACCTGCGATCGAGGAACAACTAAGAACCAATATTGCAATCAATAATTGCGGATATAAGATGAACTTTATTGAAAAGGTGGGATTCCGTAAGCGGTCTTAATCTGGCCGTTGGACACAAATCAAGATCATGAAGATGCAGCGAAACGCTAGGCAGTCTTTTAGCTAAACAAAATCTGAGTCTAAACGAAACCCTAGCCGAGGTATATAAGGAGGAAAGGAGGGGGTTTCGGCCAGCCTTGGGGAAGGCCGAATCCAACCCTTGGAGGACTTTCCTTCCTTAATACGGACTCTAAAAACGCACTAAAACTCCTGGTTCGAATTACATGGCCCATGGCCCATGAGTAAAAGGTGACGCAGCACCATATGTGACTATGGACGAGATTATGAAGTGTAGACTTGATGAATTCGTCCAAGTCTTCAAATGTGATCATGGTGGCTTCAAGTTGTTGTAGTCTCCATTGGCAGCATCATCCTCTACCTTGTTTCCACGCCTGCGGCTATCTCCATCCACGTACATGCTCCATAGCTTGTCCCTCTCGTCCATGCTTTGTCCATCATTCCTAAGAGAAACAAACACATCTACTTTAGGCAGCATCATATTCTCATGTACATTAGGAGTAGCTTGTAAAAACGGAAGTACCTGTCGTTGTAGTTGACGTGCACGAGCCCTAGTCAACGGTCCTTGTAATTGAGGCGTTGTAGTAGTTGTGGTTGCGTCAATAGTAGGGATGTCCTGATCACCCCAGGCCGGGCTGCACCCCATGACCACCGGCCTCCACACCAGCCAGGGCCGGCTCACAAGCCGGCCAACAACCTGAAGGCAACAAATCAATAGGTGCACGAGGAACAAAAGCATACACAATCTCAAATGGGCACAATTTAGTAGTAGAATGCAGAGAGCGATTATAAGCAAATTCAACATGAGGCAAGCATTCTTCCCACTTTTTTAAATTCGGTTTTAACACAGCCCTAAGCATAGTAGATAAAGTTCGATTTACTACTTCAGTTTGTCCATCAGTTTGGGGATGACATGTAGTACTAAACAATAATTTCGTCCCCAACTTAGCCCATAAACATCTCCAAAAATGGCTAAGAAACTTAGTATCACGATCAGAAACAATAGTATTCGGCACACCATGTAAACGCACAATTTCGCGAAAGAACAAATCAGCAACATGTGTAGCATCATCAGTTTGTGACAAGGAATAAAGTGTGCCATCTTAGAAAATCTATCCACAACAACAAAAATGCTATCCCTCCCCTTCTGAGTGCGAGGCAATCCCAAAACAAAGTCCATAGAAATATCCTCCCAAGGAACACTAGGAACGGGTAGAGCCATATATAAACCATGTGGATTAAGGCGAGACTTAGCTTTTTGACATGTAGTGCAGCGAGCAATGAACCTCTCAACGTCTCGACGCAATCGTGGCCAAAAGAAGTGTGCAGCAAGCACGTCCTCCGTCTTCTTGACTCCAAAGTGTCCCATCAATCCGCCTCCGTGAGCCTCCTGCAACAACAAAAGACGAACGGAACTATCTGGGATGCATAGCTTGTTAGCACGGAACACAAATCCATCATTGAGGACGAATTTGTTCCATGTTCTACCTTCTTTACAATGCTGCAATACATCTTTAAATCAGCATCATGCATATTGTTCTTTGATGGTTTCCAAACCGAAAATTTTGAAGTCAAGTTGAGATAACATGGTATAGCGACGTGACAGCGCATCAGCAATTACATTATCTTTACCCTTTTTGTTTAATAACATAAGGAAAAGACTCAATAAATTCAACCCACTTAGCGTGTCGACGATTCAGTTTTGCTTGACTACAAATATGCTTCAAAGATTCATGATCAGAATGTATAACAAATTCTTTCGCCCATAAATAATGTTGCCAAGTTTCTAAAGTCCGAACAAGAGCATATAATTCCTTATCATAAGTAGAATAGTTCAGACTAGCCCCACTCAATTTTTCACTAAAATATGCAACAGGTTTGCCCTCTTGTAATAACACACCTCCCAACCCAATTCCACTAGCATCACATTCTAGCTCAAAAGTCTTATTAAAATCAGGAAGTTGGAGTAATGGAGCATGTGTTAACTTATCTTTCAATGTCATAAAAGCATCCTGTTGTGCAACACCCCAAACAAAGGGCACATCCTTCTTTGTAAGCTCATTCAGCGGCGCTGCAATAGACCCAAAATCCTTGACAAAGCGCCGGTAAAACCCAGCAAGGCCAAGAAAACTCCTCAATTGGTTAATGTCAAAGGTGAAGGCCAACTCGAAATTGCTTCAATTTTTGCGGGATCCACTTCAATGCCCTGCGCTGTAACAACATAGCCAAGAAACGCAACTCGATCGGTGCAAAAGGTGCACTTCTCAAGATTACCAAACAATTGTGCAGCACGCAACGCATCAAAAACAGCACGCAAATGAGTGAGATGCTCCTCTAACGACTTGCTGTATATCAAAATATCATCAAAGTAAACCACCACAAAACGTCCAATGAAAGCACGTAAAACTTCATGCATTAATCTCATGAAAGTACTAGGAGCATTTGTTAACCCAAAAGGCATAACTAACCACTCATAGAGGCCAAATTTAGTTTTAAATGCTGTTTTCCATTCATCTCCCAATTTCATACGAATTTGGTGGTAACCACTACGCAAATCAACCTTGGAAAATATGGCAGAACCACTTAATTCATCAAGCATATCATCCAAACGTGGTATAGGGTGTCTATAACGAATTGTAATGTGATTTATAGCCCTACAATCAGTACACATGCGTGATGAACCATCTTTCTTAGGTACCAATAAAATCGGAACAGCACAAGGACTAAGAGATTCACGAATGTACCCTCTATCGAGTAGTTCCTGAACCTGTCGTTCAATCTCTTTAGTCTCCTCTGGATTGGTACGGTAGGCGATTAGGAAGGAAGCTCCTGGAATCAAATCAATTTGATGTTCTATTCCGCGAATTGGTGGCAGCCCCGGCGGCAACTCTTGTGGAAAAACATCCACATATTCCTGCAAAAGGTTAGCAATGGCAGGGGCAAAGAGGGAGGCAGATCCTCAAATGAAAACAGTACCTCTTTGCAAACAATGGCATAACAAACAGATGTAGAAACATCCAAAGCAATAAGATCAGATTTGCTAGCAAAGAAACATGGCTTTTTCAAACGAATTTCATTTGGAAGTGCTGCACTAGATTTATTATCTTTAGAAAGTGGCATCACTTCATTAGCAACAATCTGATTCTCACTTTGTTGTTTCTTCTCAGTTTTAGCTCTACTAGCTCTAGCAAGATCATCTTTTAAAATTTGTTCAGGAGTCATGGGTTTAAGACCAATTTTCTTTCCATTGTGCATAAGAGTGTAATGATTAGTTTTACCATTATGAACAGATTCTTTATCAAATTGCCATGGTCTACCAAGTAACAACGAACAAGCTTGCATGGGCACAACATCACAATCAACAAAATCAGAATATGTGCCAATGGAAAAATGCACTCGCGCCGTACGCGTTACCTTGAGTCTACCTGTGGAGTCGAACCATTGAATATGGTATGGATGGTGATGTTGTCGTGTGGTTATAGAGAGCTTCTCCACCATCTCATGCTTACCAAATTGTTACAACTCCCACCATCAATGATGATCCGAATAGCACGCTCCTTGACAACCCACGAGTCTGGAACAAATTATGGCGTTGATCATGCTCAGCTTGACTCAATTGCACACTCAAAGCGCTGTGCGACGAAGCTCTTGTAGGAATCCGCAGCTTCGGCGGCCATAAACTCGACGTCTTCCCGGCTGCCATCGTTCCCTTCCTGCGCAGAAATAAGAGCAAGTGTTTCCTCATCATAATCACTAGCAGAATCATACTCACCATCTTCACGCACGATCATGACGCGTGTGTCTTGCACTCTCTCTCGATATGACCATAACCCCAGCATTTGCGACACTGAATGTCCCGTGTGCGGCCCGTGGAGCCCGCAGAAGACGCCGAACTCCTGGCAGGAGCAGCTGATGGCGAAGGCGGTGTCGGTGCAGGAGCACGTGTGAACGGCGTGGTGGACTTGCTGGCCGAAGGAGGTGGTGCAGCACTACGGGAAGCGGCATCTGGCTGGCGTGATGTCCATGACGATGTACGCCCTGCAGAAAAGTTAGGTCTTGGCCGTGGTTCCCTATCCTGCACTTCACGTTCAGCTTTGCAAGCAAGATGAAACAAACGAGTGATAGAATTGTACTCCTTATATTCTAAAATTTTTGAATTGGTTTATTCAGCCCCCCCAAAAATCGTGCAAACATAGCTTCATTTTCCTCAACTATACCACAACGAATTAAACCAGTTTGCAATTCTTGATAATATTCTTCTACTGATTTTTTTCCTTGTTGCAAACGTGTCAGTTTTTGAAGCATTTCACGCTGATAATAAGGAGGTACAAAACGAGTGCGCATAGCAGCTTTTAAAGCAACCCAAGTAGTAGGAATATTATCATGATACAAGCGACAATGTTCAGACCACCAAACTGAAGCAAAACCAGTAAACTCACAAGTGGCAGCACACACACGCCTATCCTCAGGGTATTGTAAACATGCAAAGCGTTGTTCTACCTCTAATTCCCATGTAAGATAAGCATCAGGATTATATCTACCCTCAAAAGGAGGAATTACCAATTTTAGCTTAGCAACATGTTCGACATGTTCGTCATTACGCACCTGAGGTTGTTGCTGCAGGTTGTTGCGAGGGTGTTGGTCACGCACCTGAGGTTGCTGCTGCAGGTTGTTGCGAGGGTGTTGATGTGGACGCCCCGCGGTTGCTGAAAATTGTCTACCTCTGTTTCATAACCGTCCAAGTGATCGTCGATGCCAGGGGCGGCTGCAGACGCACGTGAAGTGTTGCCTGGCACATGAAACAGCTCGGGTATGCGTGTCTGTAGCTTATCCAGCAACTGATCAAACTTGCCAGTCAATCAGTCACGGCGGTGTTGACGCCGTCAAATTTGGTGTTGAAAGTGCCCTCTAAGCCGTCGAGTCGGTCCATGGCAGTGCCAAGTCGAGTCTCGATGTCCTGAGTGTGGTTGGACACCATCTTCTTGAAGTCCTCATAAATCTCCTTGTTCGTCTTGTTGTCTAGGTCGTCTGCCATGATTAGTAGAAAGCAAGAAACAAATCACAAGTATATGTTCCTATGAACTACTAATATGGTGGTAGTCACGGAATCCGTCAAGCAATATACAAGGCCCTTACAAATTCCTTACCACGCAGGATAGCGTCACGGCAACCGCGAAGATCAGCACTTCAGAAATTGGCAAAGCGATTACCAGGAGAGGCACAATGCACGTAGTAGAAATATGTGGAGCTGTAGGAGGCTTTATGGTAGCAAGAATTAGCAGTAATCAAATCAGGAATGCAAGTTGAATAAACGCTCAAAGACGGTACCGTGCTGGTCCTAGGCTAGACCGTACTAGAGACGCGAGCCTATAGCACCAACAAAGTCAAGGCGCGGCAACAACAAGCACAAAGGAAAAGCTCAAAAGCAAGATATAAGTGAAGATCACAGAAATTTCCGAACTTTTTCCGCAAAAGTGGCAAAAACTCCACCTTCCCGAACTCTTTTGGCAATTCTGAGAGATTTTTTAGGCAAACAACGACGTGGTTGTTGGGGTTGGATGCGGAACTTTTTTCTGAGAATTTTGAGTGGTCGAACGTCGAAAACGGAGTTCGTATGCAAAAGTTATGGCCGGTCAAAGTTTGTTGTCCAAAACTGACCAATTCGGACTAATTTCGGACTGACTAGTAGAAATCGTGGTCAACCCGACTTGGATGCGGATTGACTTTTTTTTTGAAATTTTTTTTTACAAGTCTAAACCGACACAAATAAAGGAACCACGGATGGAAAGTATTAACAATGGATCACGGAAGGAAGGAAACGGAAATAACGGAACCACGGAAACCCTAACCCTAAACTGGCGGCGGTGGTGAAGGGAGGGTGGCGGCGAGTATGTGGGCGGCGGTGTTGGTGGGTAGATGGCTGGCGGCGGAAGGCTGGTGGGTGGTGGCGAGGTGCGAGTTGTGCGGCGGCGGCAAGACAAATATGCAAAGAACTCGAAACTCTAAAGGAACTAGATGCTAAGACCAGCAACTCGACACGACGATGCAGACGAAAATTCAACAAAGCAATGCACTGAAAAGAAAATGCGAAAGGCCCGGACTGGTTGTAGGACGGGATGAACTAACCCTAATTGTATTTTTGGCTTTTTCGTGGACTGTAGGTATGAAGATGCAATCTACACTAGTAAACAGTAAAATCTCACCGAGCAACCTGAAATCTGATACCACTTGATAGGGCAAAGGTGTCCGATCTTTCGATGAGATGAAGATACGTCGATTCTGGTGGAGTTCGACCTTGGCGATCCGACTACTACGCACATGTATGCAGCGCCAATGCAATCGCTAAACCAATCTCCCGAGGTTACCGAATCCTGCAGAAGCACGATCGGCCTGACCAATAGGTCTAGTTCTACCTGCGATCGAGGAACAAGTAAGAACCAATATTGCAATCAATAATTGCGGATATAAGATGAACTTTATTGAAAAGGTGGGATTCCGTAAGCGGTCTTAATCTGGTCGTTGGACACAAATCGAGATCACGAAGATGCAGCGAAACGCTAGGCAGTCTTTTAGCTAAACAAAATCCGAGTCTAAACGAAACCCTAGCCGAGGTATATAAGGAGGAAAGGAGGGGGTTTCGGCCAGCCTTGGGGAAGGCCGAATCCAACCCTTGGAGGACTTTCCTTCCTTAATACGGACTCTAAAAACACACTAAAACTCCTGGTTCGAATTACATGGCCCATGGCCCATGAGTAAAAGGTGACGCAGCACCATATGTGACTATGGACGAGATTATGAAGTGTAGACTTGATGAATTCGTCCAAGTCTTCAAATGTCATCATGGTGGCTTCAAGTTGTTGTAGTCTCCATTGGCAGCATCATCCTCTCCCTTGTTTCCACGCCTGCGGCTATCTCCATCCACGTACATGCTCCATAGCTTGTCCCTCTCGTCCATGCTTGGTCCATCATTCCTAAGAGAAACAAACACATCTACTTTAGGCAGCATCATATTCTCATGTACATTAGGAGTAGCTTGTAGAAACGAAAGTACCTGTCGTTGTAGTTGACGTGCACGAGCCCTAGTCAACGGTCTTTGTAATTGAGGCGTTGTAGTAGTTGTGGTTGCGTCAATAGTAGGGATGTCCTCATCACCCCAGGCCGGGCTGCACCCCGTGACCACCGGCCTCCACACCAGCCAGGGCCGGCTCACAAGCCGGCCCCCTGGCCGGCCTAAGCCGGCCCCCAGGCTGGCCACCAACCCGACGCATCCAGCTTCCTGGCCGGCCTAGGCCGGCTGCCAGGCTGGCCGAGCTGTGACTCGCCCGCGCCTCCGTGACGTGCTCTATTTAATTCCCTTTTTGCCCCTGGTTTGTAAGCACCTATAAATATCCCCTCCCCTCCATAGAGCTAGGGTTAGGTTGGATATGAGATAGAGTTCCACCCTCTTTGGTGTTGCCTCCCCTTGTGGAGAAGATCCCCTTGTGGATTCAAGGCCTCCCCTTGTGGAGATGTATTCCTCCACTTGTAGTTGTAGCTACTAGCCAATCTTCCATCTTTGTGTGGAGTCTATTGGATCGGTTTGGTTGACCGTTGGAGAAACAACCATTCAAGATCCCTCCTTGTATCTTCTTGCCAATCTTCCATCCTTGTGTGGATTCTATTGGGCCGGGTTGGACCGACCGGTGAGGGAAACGTGTCCTTGTATCGTGTTTGTGTTCTTGTGTTCTTCGTCTTCTTGCGTGTGTTCATCCGAATCCGCTTCAAATCCGTGAAGATCGGGCCACCCTAGAAGTTCACACTTCATCACCTTCCCTCCCTCGCCGTCGCCGGTGGTGTCGCAGGGCCAGCGCGGCAAGGCTGCGGCAGGGATTCCGCTGCAACCACGGGGTGAGGAGGCGGTGCCCGTCCTCTCTCCGTCAGCCGCGGCGGCCGGAGAGACGCCATGCGACGGCGGCAGGTGATGGCGGCTGGTCCGCAGATAAGGCCCTGGCACTCGACGACAGGCGTGTTGTTCTGTCTGCACCACATGGACGCCGGGGCGGAGGCCCCGGGCATGACGGTGGCGATCTCCCTTGCCAGAGGTGGTTAGCCGGCTTGGCCTGGTGTGGGGTTTCTTGGGGTCCCACTCCAAGTTCCGATGGAGATTCGACCGTTGATGAGTTTTGCGGTGACGTGACAGCCGGTAAAAGCCTAGCCTCGACCTCGGTGTTGGCGGACGATGACTGACGAGGATATACCCTTCGGGTCCCCTATTATTGGTATACCTGGTGCAGCCCAGACGAAGGCCCAACTGGCGGCCCAACGAAGCCCAAAGAAGCTACGAGCTATTTCTTGAAGCACAAGACAAGGACTCCAAATCGTAGTCTACTAGGACTCTTGTAAACCCTACCTGGCTCCCTTTATAAAGCCAGGCAGGAGCACCCCCATAGAGAGGGCCAGACACAATTAGACATTGCAGACACGGCATAGCATAGAGAAACCACGTCTCACCTCCACAATCGCCATCACGGCCACCATGTAACCTCATATGTGATCATAATCAGAAAAGCAGGAGTAGGTCTTTACCTCACAATGAGGGGCCGAATCTGGGCAAATTCTTGCTTTTTAGCCGTCTGATACTACCAGCGCGCACATCTTCTCCCTCATAATCTACCTGGGGTACTCGACTCTGTGATTGCCGGGGCGCACCTCGACAATTGGCGCCGTCTGTGGGAAGAACGCGTGTTGGATTCATGGTTTTGGCGGCTCCATCATCTTCATCGACAAATCTTCATAGGCAAAAGCGACCAGATCGCATCTAGCGACGAGGCTCCGTATATAGCAGATCCAATCTGCGTCACATCGCAGGCGACGCGATCAAATTCATCATCAACAAATAGTCGACGGCTTCGTCGGGTGGCGACGGCGTTCGGCGCCTAGCCACGCGCGATCTAATCTACGACAACAACTACAGCAGCGACTCGGCGAGTTGTTGTGCTCTCGATCAAGTTTATGTTTTCATCGGAACCCGTGAAGAGGACAAAACCAATCGAAGGTGGCATCCAACCGAAGCAACGCGGTGGTCGGCAACGCTGCTACTCACGCAAGCAATCCACAAATCGGATCAAGAAAACGAAAAAGCTGCACACGGCTCTCCATCCTGATTAATTATTCAATCTTGTCTTATTTTTCATTAATTGTCTATCTACTAATATTTGCTTTGTCTTCTAACTCGTATGTGTGCATGAACGAGGAGAATCAAGGCAACCATCGACAACTCGCCGCCGTCGACTAGGTCGGACAATCGCAATCGTCAACGCACAATCCTGAGAAACTTTGACTCTCCTCCGGTTCATCAATCACCACGGCGGTGCCGGCACAGAAAGATGGCTCACTAGAAGGGCACTACGTACCCTCGGGGGCTGGCACTCAACATCAACAAATAGCATCAGCTCGGACCACGCGACCCGACAACGCGACTCTCGTGCCTTCTTCGACTCCGCCTCGTCCACTCCACAAAAAGGACTCGGGGGCTGGACGTGCAGCCGCCGCGTCGACTGACCACACAGCACAACATCCGCCGCGTCGACTCCGATCCGCCGCGTCGGCTGACTACGCCACGGATCAGCACACGTACACACAAGAAATCATCCATGCACATTGAAGAAAAAAAGAAAAGGACTTACTCAGGCTAATCACATGCATGAGCTTCAATCTCCAACTCGACGCGTCTTTCGGGTGCTGCTCGTCACGTCGACCTGGACTGCCGGTGCACACCGCGGAACCACACATCGACTACTCGACAACTCGGGTGACAACAAATTTCGACTCCTTCAATTTCTTCGACCTCTACAACAACATAGCATCGACCACACCTCTACTGAGGGCAAACTTCGACTCACTCGACATCATCAACCAGTACGGCGGTACCAGCACACAAAGCCAGCGCCCTAGAAGGGCACTACGTACCCTCAAGGGCTGGCACTCGAAATTAAAAACGACATCATATTCGACTGCGCGCAACCGACAAACTGGCGACTCGGGGCGGCGGTGGAGCTGCGTATCTTCGGCCGCTCGTCATCCTCTACATCAACGCAAGGCGATTCGAGTACCTTCTTCGACTCTACTTCACCGTCTCTGGACTGTCGCATCGACACCCTACGCCTTCATCGACTCTGCCTCCAATGCTCGGAGGCTGGCGCTTCGTCATCAACGGCAAACAACAAAAGTCTACAGATTTCTATCGCTCAGGAACAGCTAAGTCAGTTCCATATTTTATTTTTCAATTATAAACCTGCTCTAGTTGAATCCAACACTCGAAGGCTGACACTTCTCGAATATGCCGCGTCGACTCCAGTCCGCCGCGTCGACTGACCGCGCGGCATAACATCCGCCGCGTCGACTCCGGTCCGCCGCGTCGACTGACCGCGCAGCATAACATCCGCCGCGTCGACTCCGGTCCGCCGCGTCGACTGACCGCGCAGCATAACATCCGCCGCGTCGACTCCGGTCCGCCGCGTCGACTGACCGCGCAGCATAACATCCTTGTTGAAGGCATCGTCCTCGCTGCTCTCGTCACTTCACTCGTGTTGCTCCGGGGGAAACCCCAAATTTGGGTCTCCCGGATTGGACGTTGGGAGCGTCCGGCGTCGTTATCCCTCTTGAGGGCAGCGTTTTTGGAGCAGATATCGGCTTGACTGGTCAGGAGGTCGTTCGGAGGAGCGGTGTGTTTCTTCTGTGTGGACGACGACGGGTCTCGGCGGCGTGGCGCAGCGGGGGTCTAGGCGGAGGACGCATGACGATAGACGCGCGCATGGCGGAGGCGCTGTCGCGTGCCTTGGCGGCCGTCGTCGATGGCAGGACTGGCGGGGGCTATGCAATATCTGCTCCGAAGATGGCTTTGAGGTTTGTCGGCGGCGACGGTATCTCTAGCGTGTGCTGAGGTGCTCGGTAAGAGTTTGCTTGACCGGATGAGCGCTGAAGTTCACCTTAAGGGTGTCTCGGGGTATGCGAATGTTCCGGCTCCTAGCAGATGGTTTTTTTCTTCAATAGGGCACAAGGCCCTGCTGGCATGATTTTCTCTCATTGTCGGGCTTGTAGGTGTTGAGTGGTGGCTTCGTATGTTTTTTATGTATGATCTTTGTTAGATCTTTGTTGAATAAATTAATAAAAGCCGCATGCATCAATCGATATGTATGTTTAGCTCTCAACTATACAACAATGATTAAACACCTGTACTTGACAAGTCCGCTTGAGCAATGGCAGATATTATTGTCGTAGTGAGAGCTCAAATGATGTTTGCACATTGAGGTACTAATTAAGAAAATTAAGAAGTTCGATTGCATCAAAATCGCGTTTGGATCTAGTACCTCCAGCACATGCGCCTGCTATATCATCTGCAGCTTAATGTCGATCGACGATCGTAGCCTCCACAACATTACGCCGTATTGGAATCAAGTAGTATCGCGATGAGCCGATGGTGATGGAGCAACGGAAGATGGCTGCACCTTTGCCACAAAAAAGCGGCCGGAAATCATTGTTTTTCCTCCTCGTTGCTTGCTCATCGATTAAAAGTGATCTGAACCTAGCTACTGGACGCCCGTTGCGTGTTCATAAATAACTACCTAATCGTAGGAAAAGGATAAATTGCTTTTCCTCCCCGTTCGATCATCGCCTTTGGCTGCACTGGGTTGGACGGTACCGTATCATGTCATTCATGCGATCAACCTAGCTACTGGCTGAAGCTGGAAAAGTGAAAAGATGCAGCACCACATACATACACGTCACTAGTATTTCTTATATTCAAAAGTTAACTGGCTGAAGCTGGAAAAGTGTTACTGATACCGGGCGAGGCGATACCGCACGTCCCTTCTTTGCCCCGACTCCAAGGAACGTGATCGTGATGTTTTAAATTGAGTTCTAAAACTTAGTGAGGCATTTTTTGTATAGCGTCAGTCATTACTATAGTGGACTGTTGCTTACCGTTTAGAGTAACGATGAAAGATGTAGGTAAGTCGTAGCACGTTATGGAGTAGCTATTAGGACCTTAATTATGAGTTGTCAAAAAGATATCCTACGACAGATGAGACATTTATTTTTAAGGTCACATTCCATGCTAGTGCCAAGCTTCCCTTTATCCATGCCCACCTGCAGGGTGAAAGATGACATGACCATCGTATGCGGCTTCATCATCTTCCTTGTCAGCTTATAAAGGTAAGAAAAACTCAAGGTGTCCAACTTTATCAGATTCCGAGTTCACGTGCCCCGATCGATTCCTCCATGCCTTTGATTCTTTTCTGGGTTTTTTTTTTTTTGATGAAAAGAGCCTCAGTCCTCAATTTCCATTGCGTCAATGAGAACTGATAATAGAAAGTGCTTGATTCCTTTCCCATTAGGGGGAAAGAAGAAGAGAATGTTTCGCTCACATGCAATAACAGTCGGCTGATCTTCGATAGGACAAACCAGCAGGGCCGGCCCTGAGGGGGTCAGTGTGTGCGGCCGCCCCGGGCCCCCAAAATCCAGGGCCCGGCTCCGGATATGTAACCATATGTCCATATGTCTTTCATTGCTACTACATGCTACGTACCTTTGTCAGAAAAGGAAACGATCGTTGGGTAGCCTTATGCGCTAATGGGTATGGGGTTGGGGCTCAGGTAGGCAACGGGTCATAATAGATCGCCATCATAATAGTTTAAATTGTCGGTGCTCGCAGCAGGAAAAAAACGCTTCGCTACTTCCAATTCCATCGTGTCAGCCGTCAGGCAGCGTCGAGCCAGCGACATCAACCCAGAAAGGCCGTCGATGCCATTGCAGCCGCCGTAACAGGTCTGATTTTCTCGTCTCGCCAGTTTCAGTTATCAGGGCTTGATCATGAGAATAAGTCACATCGATTTGGCTCTTTTCTTTCTCCTCTCCAAGCGTGATGCAAGCACATGTAGATTGCCCATCTGACCAATTTGAGGTAATGTACCAATAATTTCTACCTAAACACAAACATTATGCGTTAGTAACATTATGCGTGCAAAATAATTCAGCAATGTGCGTTATCATGTCGTCAAGGATGTATCCATTTGTAGCGCTAAAAAGAAAAGATCAAAATATGTGGACAACTTAGAAATCATAGAGTGTAGATATTCATAAAAAATTCAGAGTTAATAATGGTTAATCAACCATCACATGGGGGGGATATTCACAAGTTATTAGATGATATTGCTTTGAGAAATTTAGAAGAAAGTTATAAAGTAGTACACATAAACTTGCATATTGGATGCATTTAAATGTTATTAACAACATAAAAATTATCAGATTTTTATTATTATTTTTGTGACGACTATATAAGGGCCCCAACTTTAAGTTTCGTACCGGGCCTCCAAAATCTCAGAACAGGCCCTGCACACCAGTTAGCCCTACAATCGAGGCTACGAGCTGTTAAAAACCGAAAAAAGGCTGTGAGCAGGCAACGCTGCGCACATGCAGGCCTACTTGTTGCAACATCGATCACACTATTTTAATTTTTAAATATATAGTTTCAAGGCTGCATCAAGAATAAAGATGTTGTCTGTCAGTTTTATAGCCCGCTACCATACGGCGCGTGCTAGGTTTCATGGGTCGCATTGCACTAAGTTTTATTTCAGTGGCAGGCGAGCAAATTCGCCACAAAACGAGGGCATAGCCTTACCTCGTTGCCTATATATACACGATCCACGGAGCCCATTTCTCCTCTTAAACCAAAACCAACCAAATCGTTTGCATCTCGTGTGCATTTGAGCTCAGGTAGTAGTAGGCTAGTAGCATTCCCAAAGAAACAGAAGATATTCGTCCTTCACTCCTTCTGAGATGTTCTCCTGGGTGTACGCAGCTTTGATGCTCGTCCTGCTCACCTTGAACTCCGTCATGGCGGTGTACCACTCAAAGGGCGACGCGGGAATCGTCGGCTTCGTCGCTACGTCCTACGCCGACCTCGTATTGCTATTCTGCTGCCTCTGGCTCTACAGCAGAACGGCGGCAGGGTCGGCGTGGAGGAACCGGCTTAAGGCGTCGGTGTGGACTCTCACCACGCTTCTCACCTTCTCCTTCGCCTACATGGTCCTGGGAACGGCCGGCTTCACCCTGCCCGTCGCTTTGCTCGTCTGGTTCATCGCCGCCGCCACCGGGATAGGTGCCTTCTCGGCCTTCTTCGAGCAGGGCAGGTACATATGCCTTTCCGATATGCCAAGCCGTTCTACCCTGCGGCCTAGGAATCTCAGGAACTGCTGCGGCCCGCAGCTCGTCCGCCACAGGCCGCATGCCGCTCATTGGCAACGGCCTTCGCTAGATTTCGACGTCGCTGTGGCCTGCATGCTGCATGCAGCTCGGCCGACAACCGCCGGCGGCCACGCGTGCGCTCCATACCCGCCGTGCATGCTGTGCTCTGGCCCGCCGCTCGTCTGCACCCATCCGTCTGCGCTTGCGCCCCACCAAGTCACATCACGCCACATGCCTGTGCTTTGAGCAAGAAGCCGAACCAAAACAAAGCTTTCTTTATTTTCATTCATGGATAACCAATCCATTTTCCAATATAATCGGGAGATTTTATCCAAGAAATTGGTACATAAAATAAAAAGATCGGAAACTCTTCCCTGTTAAACTGCCGTTGCCCTTCTTCCGGCACGCAGATCGTTAACTAAATAAACTGTGTCAAAAACTGATAAAAGTAGCAGAAGACGCATAAACGAATCCATGTAGGTAAGCATATATATTAATTCTATCTGCAACTAGAGCTGTTTCTCACCACGTAAATGAAATATATCTTTTTTTATTTCGTTTTGTAGCGTGTTCATTCTCCCGTGACATCTCTAGGGCACGGGCATATAATATGTTGAATATCTATATTCTGCTAAAATATTTTCTTCTTCTTTGCAGCAGCAGAATTAACCCACCAACGGATGAAATAGCCATGCTGCTGCCACCGGTGTAGCAGTGTTATGGATGAATATTGACTGGAATACGCTTCTACGACTCAGATGAAGTGCTGCGGTGTTACGATGGAGTTGAAATAATATTGCGCTTCGATCTTGTAAATATTAAGTTTACCGTCAAGCACGAGTCAGTGCGTCTTTGTAGTATGTACGTAGAATCGTCGATTCATCCTTGTCGATCTCTATCAGTTCTATGAACACGTTTTTTTAAAATGGGGTGAAGCCCTGGCCTCTGCATCGAGTGATGCACACAGCCTTTTATTAAGAATTCGAGTATCAGTATTTATTACAAATCATTGATCGCAAAGGGTTGAGACATGAATCAACCAACGAAATAGCAACATAATCTCTACTACAAAAGTCGTCTAATATGCTGCCACGTATGTCGGGAGAAAAACTCCTGTGCTACCAACAGGAGCCGCGCGCATCCAGAAACCATAAGTTCCTGTTGGTCCGAAGTAAGTAGGGTAGCCCATAGCTGGATCCAGTAAGACATGAAAATTTGTTTTCGTGTTAAACACCAGATTGTTCCTGCAATTTCATATAGACCAACATATAGCAGAAACGCCGAAACGAATTCTAGATTTGGTCTTTTTTATCGATCCCATTCAACCAATTTCCAAACATATTAGAAACACTAGTGGGTGGAGGGATGTTGTAAGTACAGAACACAACTCGCCAAATTAATCTGGCGAAAGGACACGTGATGAATAAATGATCTACATACTCCTCACAGCCACAAAAAGAACATTTAGTGCATCCATGCCAATTTCTTTTGATTAAGTTATATTTTGTAAGCAAGACTTTCCTATTAAGGAACCACATGAAGATTTTTATCTTTAGGGGGATTTTCAACTTCCACAAGTATTTACGCAAAAATATAGTATGTACATTCATCAAATCCTCATACATTGATTTTACCGTAAAAACACCATTAGTGGTAAGTTTCCAAACGAAAGTGTCTGAGTTATCAGTTAAACGAATGTCCATTAATCGAAGGCATGAATATGACCATGCGTCCCACCGGTATCGGATCAAAGCCCTCCAAAAACTCACATTTAAAGGAAGCGCTCCAAGAAAAACATCATGCACCGAAACATTTTTTGTTGCACAATGTTGTATAATGATGGATATTGTTGTTGTAGTGGCCTATCTCCTAACCACGTATCTTCCGAGAACCTTGTCCCTTCCCCATTACCGATTTTGAAGAAACCTCTATTAAAGAACTCATCTTTAACTCGCATAAGGCCTTTCCAAAATGGGGAGTCAGTTGGGCCGAGTTCAACTTGCGCCAACGTCTTATTACCTAGGTATTTTCTTCGGAGCAGCTCTTGCCAAACTCCATCTTCATTCAAGAGCTTAAACAGCCATTTGCTGAGTAAACACTGATTTTTTAGCTCTAGAACTTCACCCCCTTGGTCTTTCGAACGACATATAATATTCCATTTAGTTAACCGATATTTTCTTTTATGCTCATCGCTTTGCCAAAAAAGCGTGCTCTATAAAAATCTAGTCTTTTCCGTACCTCTTTGGGTATCTCTAGGAACGACAACATGAACATCGGTAGACTTGTTAGAAAAGAATTTATAAGCCGGTCTCCATATGAGAGTAACTTGCCCCTCCAGCAGCCCAATTTGCCTTCAGACCGGCACTCAACTGGGTTCTATTCTGCATTTCGTAATTTTCTAATAATGAATTGGAACACCTAGGTATTTGAAAGGTAGGGAGCCAGACTCGCATCCAAAAATATGCTTGTACTGCTCTTCTACTTCCTTTGCCTTTCCGAAACAAAAGATCTCACTCTTGTGAAAATTTATCTTTAAGCCGGACAACTGCTCAAAGATACAGAGAATTAACTTCATATTAACCGTCTTATCTAAATCATGTTCAATGAATAGAATAGTATCGTCTGCATATTACAGAATAGAAACCCCACCCTCCACCAAGTGAGGGATGAGGCCTCCAAGTGTTGTGGAATCAACTTCTACTACTATGAACACGTGCAATCTATATATATGTTTAAGTGTCGTGGAGCCGCCAAGAAGAAATGAAAGAATTGTAAGGTTTAGATAATTCAAATGTGATTCTATTTGCTCTTTTATTATTATTTTTGGTTGGTAAGTTTCATCGTCACTTCATCACCGTTTGCCGCCGTATGCTGCAGCTCTGAGCAATGAATTTTGATTTTTTCTAAGCAAAGAAATTGGCTGTTAGGTATTAACATAGTATCCGGCCCCCTTGCTGTCAGAAGGAATTTTAATGGAGTATTCTGTTACCTGCACACCAGCTTAATCTCGTATTCAGTTCCCTTATACTCCACTCTTCGAACTTTTGTGCACCTGGGTGCATGGATTGCATGCTAGCGATATTAATCTATTATTAGGTCGTTTGGGAAAAGGAATAGATCGTGTGGCGACTCAAGAAGAATCTTTGCTACTGAATGCTTGAACTCGAAGCTTGAAGGAATATGCGCGGTAGGTTCTTTAAAGACAATGCGCATGCATGTAGCCACGCAAGCACTAACAAATACTAACATAAACAAGGAGCGTGCTCCATATATGTGACGGAGGGAACAAAGGCGCCGTCTTGGAATCTTGGCACGTTCTTCTTCCCCATGCTATCAATTCACCTGTGGGGCTTAAAGGAGTTTAGTCGTTCTCGCTAAAACAAAGCCTTGTTACTATGCTACTGCAGGATAGAAACATATCTAGCAAGTTAACGTCGAGGATGCAGAGTGCAGCCACTTTATCGGAAAGCAGCTAATTGTTTTCTAAATAATACAATTTTTTTACAACGTCCACAATACACATTTTAAGAATTTTCAGAAATAATACTGTCTCGGCTACGGCAAAGACGATAGGGTCCTATCAGCCTACACAAAGCCGACCATCTGGTCGGCCGAGAACCAACTGCAAGTCGGTTTAGGCGAAACCGACCAACACCTGGTCAGCTTCGGCAACACCGACGAGACTTGGTCAACTGTGGTAATGCCGACGGCACCTGTAGATGTTGCTTGTCGGCTTCCAACTCATTTGTTTGGACAATACTAGAAGTCTAGAACCGTAGTAAAAGTAACACTTCACTAAATTAGACATCTTTCGTGACCTAGAAATATATTCGGACTCAACAACTATTAAGCGACACGAAATAATACCTTCTATAATATTCACTCTATAGAGAAATAGAAACTACTACCGTACCAACAAAATACTCGCACACCTAACTACCGTACACACGCAGCCTTGAAGCGTAAGAAACCCATCCGTCCAAGCGGTTTTGAGTCACCGGAACACAACCAATTACACCACCGGAGCAGCAACACCCAAACACCACATAGCTCTGGCTACCCCAACACCAAGCTCCACCGCCGCACCACCATTGCTCCAAACAGGCACAATCAAATCATCCCCCCCCCCCTGCTCTACTAGCTCTAGCATTAATGTTTGGTGGTAAGATGGCCCAAATTGTCTCAGAATTATTGGGGTAACGAGAGCTGCATAGTATTTCACCTCATCCCCGGGAGGAATCTCAAAGCACAAAGATCCAATCTTCAAACTATATGGAGGTGGTGCAACCGCTGGGCCCACCGCCTAGTCGACCACGTGGTCGGCTTTGTCGTGCCGACAGGGCTGTCGAAACCAAGGTTGTATTGTTTCTAAATATTCCCAAAAAAACGTATTTATTCTCGAAATTGTAAAAAATGTGTTATTTTAAAAAAAAAAACTCGGAAAGAAAAGCACATGCCAGGACCTGCTGTTACTGTTACTACTAAGGCCCTGTTTGTTTCTGCAGTTTTTGTGGGGATTGGTGCGGTTAAGGGCCTAACTGAAGATATACAGACCGTCGAACATGCGTTCGGAAGACTACAGTACTGAACCACTGGTCGACAAGCATCAAGCTTGGTAGCTCAGTGTAAATATAGCATTTCGCTGCCATGCGACGGGTCGACGTTTCCCTTTCCAATTAAAGTTCAATACTTTAATTGCTGTAAGTGAGCTTTCCCGACATCTGTTCACCAAGCACTGCACTTACTCAACTAGCCTCTGAGTGAAGTCGTGATGCATCCTGGACTCCCGGTCCATCCTCAATAACAAAATATATATTTTTTTCGAAAAGGGGAAGTCCCAGCCTCCACGAGTTTCGCCTGCAGTCATGAGATGAAATCTATTTTGAACGTTGATGTTTGGTGATCAGCTGACAGTGTTCGATACATTACCTTCTACATGTACTCCTTTTGGGTATGGGCCCATGTGAATATCATCCAATAAACAGAGGTTGTTTAAAAATGGTGCCTACACCAAAACCGAGGGATGAGAAATGATCCCAGCCTCCACGAGCCCTCTGATCGAGTCCGGTCGCCCGTTTTGCTTTCACTTGTTTGGGGTTACTTAGATGCGTAGGGTGCTAACGGGAAAGCCTACCAACTTTTCTCTTTTGTCTTCCTTTGCTTATGCTTAGAGAGCCCGGCGAAGAGCAAGGATTATCTTTCAATTCGGATTCAAAAGCTTAGGGAGCCATTTGCAGCTCTATCGTGAATCCACATTAGTTAGTATAAATGTTGGACCGTGCCTTACCGTCTAGGGTACTCCCTCCGATAAGCTTTGTAAGAAGGAAAAATTGACCATTAAAATTTATCAAAAAATAAACTCATATGTCACAAAAACTTGTACTATATAATTTTATTTAAGAGAAATTTACAATGATATAATGTTTTAACTGTAATTTATATTTTGTTTACAAAATTAATTATCAGAATTCTTTCTTATACACCTAGGGGCAGGTAAGAAGGGTGACCACCCTCGACTGTTACACGCCCAGTGGCCCGACCTATAGCATGTACAATAGGCTATACTTTGTTTTTAGTACTCCATTCGATCCATAATAAGTGTCGTGACTTTAGTTCATTTTTAGTTAAATTTGAACTAAACCCACGACACTTATTATGGATTGGAGGAGTACTGTAGTTGAAATAGTAATAAACAGCCCAGAAAATAAAACGTTAGCAGCACTATATATGTCTCCTCACAAGCCCATCGAGCTGACCAATTGGTCTAAAGTCTATGAACACACGATAGGCTTTTGGTAAAAGCAGTGAGCAAAATAAAATCTGATTTCAAAGGGAGAAAAGGACAGGCACAATCTCACGTAAAAGTAGCCACGTATGGGCCACGAACTTGAGCTGCTCCTTTATGAGGATATTCAAGATCAGACTTTTCATTTCCTATGTACTTGAATACCTGATACAACGAGTAAAATCTGATTTAATCCCGTCGGTCGCTCCCAAAATTTAGACATGCTATAGGCTCAGAATTTAGACATGTCTCGGCGTATCTTAACACGTTGTCATAAAAGATATACAAACTTAAGATGCTAATCGAAAAAATAAAACTTAGAAAACAACTAGCTCAGATGCATTGTCTTTCAAGCGTTTTCACTAAGTAGAGTCCGCGTTTAATTGAAGCGAGGTCATATAGAACTGCTGCAATAGCCAGTTATATCAAAAGTCTGAACTGATTGAAAGGGACTAGGATGTATATTTATATTCAGCACTCCCCTTCACGTCTAGGCTATTTTAGACCTTAGCATGAGATCGGTGCAGGCCGCAAGATCTTTTTTCTTTGTTTTTTAATCCGCGTGAGCGGGGTCTCGAACTCGAGACCTCTTGGCTCTGATACCAACTTAGAATCGCTAGATTGATTTGGTTGCCGTGGGTAGCCCCACGGGCCACGGCTGGCCCTTGCTATTTATATTAACAACAACAACGTGTACAACACGGTTTACAACGATATACATGAATCCGTTTACAATACAGTCTACTTTATCTAATAGGTCACGCATACACATTATTGGGGTAGTGTTTTTCCTTCCTCTTATCTCGTGCAAGCTTAGAATTTAAGATACAAATTATACAATCTCCATCTCTCATTTTAACTATGATGCCACATAAGAAAAATATCTATGAAATGGTGCAAAATACAAATTTCCGATAACTCTACCGAAACCTATTGATCAGCTATGTGCATTATTGCACTCCATTGAGGGTCCCCCACTTTACGTGAAGGGGGGTTTCTTTTCTACCATTCTGTGATGATTTTTTCTTACAAGAATCAGTTATTGATTTTTAGGTTAGATGCAATAATGTAGTGCCAAGCTCCACTTTATCTATGCCCACCTCTTACAGCTTAGCTAGTTTGACTGAATGAAAGAGGCACGCATGACCATTATATGCCGCCTCATCATCCTCATCGTCAGCTTGTCAAAGGTAAGAAATATTGGTGTTGGAGGTATCTAACTTTAGCAGTATATCATGATTTCACGCGCCCCTTCATACGATCGATTCCTCATGGCTCACTGCTTGATTTTTAGGTCATACGCGTTTGATTCCTCTCCCAATACAGTAGCGCTGGAAAGAGGAACAATATTTGGCTCACATGCCACTTCACACCGCTGGTCAATGAGGCACACCTGATAGGCCAACAAGTCGTTAAAGAATAAGATGTTGTCGTTGTCTCACTAGATCTTGGGGCGAATAACATGTTCGTCGTTGTCATTGTCATTGTCTCGGTGGATCTGTGTACATGTCGATCGTACATCAAGGGAAGGCGGCTGAAGTAACATATGGCAAAGTATGTATGCTAGGCCTTTCACGTCGAGTTTCATGGTTGCAATCAGCCATTAATCTCATTGCGGACGAGCAAATTCGCCACAAAACTGACCTATATATACACGATCGGCGAAGCCCTCCTTCTCCTCCTACACCAAAACCAAATCCACCACTCTCTCCGTAACTCGTCTGCATGTGAGCTGAGGTAGAGCAGTATTCCCAAAGAAACCGAGAAGATATGGCACGTGATGCAGCCGGCACGGTGGAGCGCCTCCCAGGCGATGGCGGCGGAGCCTTCTCCTGGGTGTACGCAGCGGTGATGTTCGTCCTGCTAACTTTCAACTCCGTCATGGCGGTGTACCACTCTGAGGGCGACGCGGCGATCGTCGTCTTCGTCGCCACGTCCTACGCCCACCTCGTATTGCTCTTCTGCTTCCTCTGGCTCTACAGGAGAGCGGCAGTAGGGTCGGTGTGGACGCTCACCATGCTGCTCACCTTCTCCTTCGCCTACATGGTCATGGGCACCGCCGGCCTCAGCCTTCCCGTCGCGCTGCTCGTCTGGTTCATCGCCGCCGCCACTGGGATCGGCGCCTTCTCAGCCTTCTTCGAGCAGGGCAGGTATATCCCGTGCCGGTTGTACTTGTCTTCCATGCATATGCATGATGCACCTACTTTAAAGCGTACAGCTCAAGCTCGGCGTGCTCCGCTGCTCGATCGGCGTCCAACACGGGCGTACCCGAAGAGGCGCGCAACTCGTCCACTTCCGCAGTGTGCATCTCGACGTCGTTCAAGCTCGCGCCTCTAACACCGCCGCTGGCTCCTCCGATACTGCATGCCTGCAGCTCGACCGCCACGGCGCCACCGGATGCACGCTGGCTTGACCACCGCCATCGATCACCCCGCAGCTCGTCTTCGCTAGCTGCCACCCAGCGCATGCCGCTCCATGGCGTCTCAGCGCCATCGTAGCAGGCTGTCACGCGCTCCTCGTCCCCACTCACCTCCACGGTGTTACAAAAGATAGCAAGAATACGATGAAGTAGCGGAAGATCAAACCAACCGGGGACACGAGATTTAACGTGGAAAAACCTCTCCAAACAAAGGAGAGGAAAAAACCACGAGCGCCAGCCAGCAATCACTTCACTATATCAAGGTGAGGTTACAAACGCCGTAGGTTTACAATGTGTGGCTTACCCCAACCGACGGCTTACAAGATGTATTTATAGTGGACAAACCCTAGGTCGGCTGCAGTCCGACCCGGAAACGATCCGAACCGTACCGTATAAATTAAGTCGCTGGGGCGCTCCGCTCTCCTACGTCACAAGCTAGCATTTATCATTTATCAGTACATACGAATTTGGATCACCAGAAAACAACACATGGGTCCGACGCCGCCAGCATGGTGTGTTTGCGTCACGCGGTGACCTGGCTCGTTAATTGAATAAACTGAGACTGAGATGATAAACGTGGCAATAGAAAATTGCTAGGCACGACATGTGTTGATTACCGAACCAGCCATGTATATCTATCTATTTTCTGCACTACTACTGTATGTACTATTATACACTAAAATTCCTTTGCTTTTTTCGGCTGCAGAATCAACCCACCACCAGTTGAAATAACCGCGCTGCTGTCACCGGTGTAGCAGGGTTCTGGATGGAATATGCGTATGCCTCTCAGTGAAGCCGTGTGAAGCTACCATTCTGTTCAAATACTAGGCCGTCGATCCGTATAGATTAAGTCCCCTTCATCCCATATTAATTGACGCTAAAACGGATGACTCGTTTGGATACATCGGTTTTGTCGTCAATTAATATGAGATATAGTGATTCTCATAGTATTCTCGTCTTATTCGGTTCTACTTATGTGTGTATGCATGCTTGTGTATATATATGTACTGGTCGTGTTACTGCCAAAAAACAATAGAAATTTTCGGTTCATAAAGAAAAGTTAACCGCCAGAGATATATGTGTGCTAGTTGGCTCGATTTAATCTTTTCTCTGATATCACGTACTACCTCCATTCCATAAGTCTTATCGTGGTTTTAGTTCTAACTAGCCAGGTGGCCCTCGCAAATGCGGGGGCAGCATCTTATATATGTTCATTAAACGTGTTCGAGAAATAGTTTTACAGTTCTATAAATTTTGAAATTATTCATGTCTAAACAATATTTTTCCGTACGCTTAGAAATAGCATGTTAAGTAAATATCCACCTGTTTGTAATTAAGTATGAATCATTTTAATTTATGGTAAATAGACATCACAAATTCACCTAAAACACATATCGTCATATTCTAGAACTTCTTGTATTACTCTATTTTTACCTAATTTCATTATCTTATCTTGCTATCCCCACTCTTCAACACCCTGCCATGTATTTGTTTTCCTATAACATGACTATGCCAACTTGACAACAATCTTATTTTTTATAATAAATCATGTTTATTATATGTTTCCAAAAAATAATGTTTCATAATATTATGAGCTCAGTATATATCTAGACCATTGGGCTGATTTTTTTATTTTAAATTGGTTGTCATAGACTCATAGTTATAGGAAATTCTTAATATTTCTAATCCTATGGCTCAAATTATCTGAGTAGAAATTTTTTCAAGTCGTAAATATTCTATAAAATCCTTTCGAAATTCCCATAATTGCATGTTAAAGATCCGCGTTGTTGGTGGCAAATGTAAAACCTTATTTGTCACTTTATCTCAGAACAATCTAGTACGTTGACGCTGATACTACTACATTTGCATCATCGTTTTGCCTAATTATGGATAGTCAAACATCCGCTCCATGCACATCTTGTGCTTGACATCTCTCTTGGTTTGGCGCTCTGTGATATTAGGTCCTTACGATTATAACTTCAAGCTGAAATTAAATTTTGAACTCCAATAGTGTTCAAATAATCTTTATCTTTATAAGACTTTAAGAGTTTATTGATGGGAACAAACAGAAAATAAACGACTTGGTGGAATTATTTTCAATAGTTTAACAGTTAGAGTGTGTTGTCGGTCGTATTATTCTTGAAGAAGATATCTATGGTTAATACTTAAATCGTTTTTTCTTAACAACAAAATTATAGGCATGAGCCGAGACTAATAGCTATCAAGTAATTACCGCTCATATATTCATATATAGTTGAAACCATGCATGTGTGTTCCTAGTGGAGTTCACATGAAGCACATGGTATCGATCGAGGTCTAGCTCCGGCCGGATTATTGATTAATACACATATTTTTTATCTGTCTCAAAGAGTAAAATTGTTGAAGTGTATGCAAACATTAGCAAACGTGAGAAATTGGGGAGTTACATATATACCTCATATATGGATCGTTGGCCAGCATGGAACATTATCTATTAATACACACATGACACAGCTAGCTAGGACGTGTGTTTAGACCCGAGTGGACAACTTAAAAAAACACCTGGTCGTGACGTCGTGCTCAGGTTAGCTTATCGTGTCCATAGATGTCTCTTTTCGTTCTTTTTTTTTCTTGTAAAAAAATGATCTGTACGTGCGTGACCTGGTGATTTGGACGTGTTGGTGTTGTGTACGTAGATATTATGTTACCATCTCTCTTTAAATCTCAGCCATTAATTATAGATCTAATGATGTGGATTAACGTGGTGCCTCGAAAACTAACTCATTTTGCTTTTAGTATATAATAGATTTGAATTAAAACCATGACAATGCTTATGCAGCGAAGAGATTACGTCGTGCACGTAGGCAGTAAGTTTTGCAACAGAGAGGGAGCATTCATGAAATATCCTTTTGGCTCCTATCTCCAAGAGTTTAGTACATTTGTTCTCTCCTTCGCCAATCACTTCGCTAACTTTGTTCATGGGACATTTGCCTTTTCTCTTTTGAATCATAAGGATCCATTTTGCATTATCCTATTCTTCCCTTTCCACCTTTTCTTGCACTACGATGGATCTGGCTGCACTACATTATTCCCCATATTGTTGATAGTGGATTGGTGGAGTTGATTTGGTACATGGCTATTTTCAATTCGTTAAAGTCAACATTTCTTCAATTCAGAAAAGATGGGAGTTGGCACTAGAACATTTGACTGTTTCCTATTACATCAAACGTCACTTTTACATGTAATCTACAATGCATAGATATAACCTATATGTATGTACGTGTAATTTATATGTATATACGTGTTAAGAATTGAAAACATGTAACAATATAATGTTAGTGCGCTCGTAATTTGCTGATTTACATGTAATTCAAGTTCGCAGATGCACCATCATATGATTCCAGAAAATTCAAACTGTATATATATTTGTTGCCACTCCACCTCCGGTATTATTTGGGTCGCTAGTTCGCTACAGAGACAGCTCTCTAAAAAGAGGAAATTGCCGCTGAATCTTTGGCCTCGGAGCTCAAAGGAATCGGTCAAAACGGGAATCTCGTGGGTTAGTTAGGTTATTGCGAGACAATATGTGCAAACATGTAGCCACAAGCACTAGAGTTTCCGCATATAAAAAAATCTGGAGCAGCGCTACTTCTCATAAAGTAGCGGGAAAAGCGTGTGGGCACGTTATTTCCATCTTTTCGATTCACCCTTACGCAGCCATCGCTACTTGTTGTCCCTTCTCCCGTTCTCCGTTCAACTAAGTTTTTTTCATGATTGCGTTCTATATAAGGTCTGCAATGCAAGATGCACTTCTGGCTACCGGTTAATTAAACTGAAAAAGAAATGCTTGCGCCGCTGCTAATTAACTAATATACTCGTTCAAATCGTGTTTAATATTTGTTTTACCTCGTTCTATTCTTCCTTATGCGTTTAGTATTAGAGAATTCTTGGGTTGGCCCCTTACACATCTGTCCTTCATTCCCCCAAAGAGATGGCCTTGTACATGTGTGATCCTTTGTTCTGGAAGGGAAAAAACTTCTCTTAGTTTCGCAGCATTTGATACGATCATACGATGAGCAGTACACGTCTGTGGAAACCATCTACTCCCTCCGCTTCACAATATAAGATGTTCTAGCTAACTCACATGTGGTTACAAATACATTGTTATATTTATTTAATAAAAAATAATTGTGTGCATCATCATAATGCAGAGGCTGTGACTATGCTCCCATTTCTAACAAAAAACTAGCTCACATGTTGGCTCGGTGCAAACCTTGTATTAAAATATTTCCATATCCATCTATATACATGTGAATGTTGACAAAAGCTAAACATGCTATACTATATTTATGAACGGAAGGAGTATTTGTAAATGAAAGAAACGCATTCGTAAACTTTTGTTCGGTCGTACTACGTATGTTTGGACTAGGGTGGTGAATCGCCCTAGCAGTGATAAGTCGTGATATATGCTCTGATAAGGCGATAAGGCTATCGACCGCCATTCACTGATTCACCTGATGCTGATAACTTCATGCAGGCCGCAGGTGCCGACACACTAGCCACGCACTAGAATTTCCTGCGAGTGATGACAACGATCTGCCGCGTCCCAGTTGACATGGGCAGCCGTCTATCTCCTTCCTTTCTCAGCGCGGCTCTTGGCGTTGCTTCAAGGGTCAAGTCTAGCTTGCCGGTCAAATGAACCTGTTTGTGGCGCCCACCGGATTCTGCGAATTAACCTTCCTCCTCCTCGTCCTCTAGTTCTGGCTGCACGACACGTGGGTACAGCGACTCGTGTTTGCAACTTTGCATCATTACAGGATCCTGCTAATCCACCCACGCACTATTAACTATCGATGGCGATCGAGTAGCTTAATTACTTCGTGACCGTTTTAGTAGCTCCATCTGATGAGATACTCGAGAGCGCTCATCTTCTGCCATCCGTTTCCACTAATCCTTTCTTGCTTTTTTTTCGCGGGGGACTAATTCTTTCTTGCTAGAGGTACGGAGTAAAGATTAACAAATTTCACGTATGTACACATCAAGATTAATCGTCCGACCAAGATTTGTTTTTGTGCATGATGACGTGCGTACCACCTGGAATCCCGTCTATACTTCTCTTGCTAGCTAGCTTCCACAGATCTGACAAGCCGGCCAGTTGCCGGTAGATCAGCACGTTTATAAATAACTGTCACGAACCAATGTAACAGAATCAAAGAAAGAACTGAAAGAAAATACTTGATTTCTTCTCAACGAAAGTATACAATGAATGACACAGATAATACAGATTCCGAAACCAGCGTCAGCAGGTCAATATCGTCTTCAGGTTCACTTCACTGTGCCAAGACCGGTATAGGGATTAGCAAAGCACTAGAAGGTAAGGGCGCGCTTTGCTGCGCCGTTTTAGGCGTTTTCGTATATATTTTTGTTTAATTGGATTGTTTCTTATTTTTACTCTGTTATTGTTGTGGGTTTCATGAGGTTTTAAACATTTTTTGTGTTCTTAACGGATAGATATATTATATTATCTCTCTTCATTTTAACAAGCTTGTGAGTTCTATGAGATAAAAGTTTGGCACAAATCTTATGAAAAAACATATTAAATCCACAAGTCATAGTGAAGAACAATAATTTCTCAAAAATTGTAGTACAATATCATGACATATTTACATTTTCGTTTACAGTAATTTTTCCAAACCAAATTAGTATAGGACAATAAAAAGTATAGCAAACCGAGAAATATCCTGACATTTGCATGAACCTATGTTTTAAAATGCTAATAATAAACCTAATGTTTTTATAACAACAAGTGTCTTTTGCATCGTCACCTCCATAAATCACTCATCTTATTTACCTTCCTTCCTAACTTGGATGGCATCAGAGCAGATGGCGGTGAGGATTATTGTGCAAAATGAAAAAAATCTAGTACATGTGAATGGATTCGGAACATAATCAAAAGAACTTGAAAGAGAAATGTAAAATACATGTCACAAAATTAATAAACCATTTTTAAAAAGTATAGTCCATTAATTAATAAATTTATTTCCGTGATAACTTTGCTATGGTTTGAAGATCAACTATTTAACTGAAATGTCATAAATTTCACCAGAAAGATAATCTCTGTTGTAAAAAGCAACGAGTCGCACATACACCCTAGCACATGTTCCTCGACGCTGTGGGCATCCTTTAAACGCGTCCATTCTTCAAGCATTTTGTATTGGCTGTCTTGCGTTTCTAATAAGTTGTTTAACCGTCGGCATATTGTATGTGTATAGAAAAATGGTGGTTTAGATCCATCTTAACCTAATGATGGACCATCATGTGAATGGATTCGGAACATAAACAAAAGAACTTGAAAGAGAAATGTAAAATACATGTCACAAAATTAATAAACCATTTAAAAAAAGTATAGTCCATTATTTATTTTTTCCGTGATAACTTTGCTATCATTTGAAGATCAACTATTTAACTAAAATGTCATAATTTTCACCAGAAAGATAATCTCTATTGTAAAAAGCAACTTATAAACTCTTATATGATTGCATGAAATAAGCAGTTTTAACATGTTTCATCATAAAAATTCTTGCCATTTTATACGAAGAAGTTGTTATTTTGCAAAATTCTATACATTAGTGTTAATAAAATCATCGCTGCAAATATGAGACAACCAGGCACATGCAAGGACATGTTTCTTAACACGTAGGTATTGAATATGTCGCTCGCCAAAGGCTAGCTAAGGAGAAACATGGCTTGGGCCGTATTTTGCACTACTTTTTCTTGACTCCATTGATTTGGCATGCATGTGGAGAGACGCAAACACAAACGTTTGGTTGTTTACTATGTTTCCTTTACTCTCATCACTTGGCTAAGTGGTGAACTTATCTTAGACAACCAAATTTGAATAAATTTATCTAGCTAACAGCCACAAGAAAATCGTGAACGACATAATGGCGTGGCGCGACGACAGTGCAGCAGTTGGAGCTACACGAGCGCCGGATAAATTAACAGCGGGAGCGGACATACACATACAAAATTACAGTATAAAATCTATATGTATATGTCTACCGAAAAAATAGTTACAATACAAATGTTCGGGAGAACGGCGAGATACGTATCGGAGGAAATTATAAACGGTTGAACGAGTGCGGCAAATTTGACAATTCTTAAATTTGTACAGATTTCTGTCAAAAATTAATAAGTTACATTTGATGAAATTTGAAAACGATCATGAGAATGGAACCTACTTATCAACGCGCATATATTTCGTGTACATTTCAGCTCAAATCAAAACACACTTATATAAGTTACAGCGGATTAGATAAAAGCATTTTATTTCTTGGCAAACAGCAAGAAGTCAAGTGTGAATTAATCACCCATGCCATGTGGAGCCCACCCAATAGCCAAATGCACCACATCTCTCTATTTTTAGGGAGCTTAGTACTTAGAGAGATACAACAAGAATATAAACGTCAGTTATCGCTCGCTACCTTATCCGACACAGCAGCCATCCACATATATGAAGGTACATAGGATAAACACTAGGTTACGAGGTAAACTTCAAGCTAGTTATAGATGACCAGATCGCAACCAGAAACAAAATCGCCCTACTACAGACAAAAATTCAGTGGTTAATTGTCTGCGCTGCACCACAGCATGACCTACATCTCTAAATCCTCAACACTGTCTGGTCTCAAGCATTGGCACCAGCACTTACTCGGGGCTGCTCTGCGCTTCAGCAGCACATACTTGCTCCACCATCTCCTTCTCAGCCCCCCTTTTCAATTCCTGCACGATACCTTAAAATTAAGTGTATTCAAATTGTCGATATTCAAGAGCTTGTAGGCAAAGAGGAACAAAAGTAACCATTGGGCAACATTCGGACATTGATTACAGGAAATAAATATGGGAAAAAAAGCTGAGATGAAATATAATGGCTAGAAACAAACCACATATACTTATGGTGCATGGAATAAGGCCTTACAGATCGAGAAATGGTCTAAAAAAACGGGTCGAGGATCGTGGCTAAGGAAAATATGATGGTGACGAGAGATCGGGAGGCGGGACGTGATCCTATCACATCCGGGTTGACCAGTCCACGTAGGGTGAAAAAATATTGCAAAGAAAACAATGCCGTATAAGGAAAGAGCAACGCAAATGGACAAAAATAATAGAAATAACACAGCCCATCTGGCCCACATAGGGTGGAGGGTAGATAGGTTCCTAATCTTCTCACAGTACACATGGCTACGACATGGTATCGTCCAGGCTTAACGTGTGTCGCGTTCCACCCCGTCGAACTGTCCCAACCCGACATCGACTCCAACACTCGATTGGGAACGATGAACTCAGGGTCACGGGACGTGACGTACCCACGTTCCGGATACTATGCTCTACAAAGCTCAATCCACAAGCCACCTAGGAAAAATTCCTTGGCCAAAGGATCGGCCTTAATTGGGTTGGTGATTTAATCTTTCTTGCAAGTTGACTGGGAGTTAGCTTCATGAGTTTGTCTTAAAATGGGTCAGTTGACTCCACTCAGAAGGTAAGGGGTCATTCCCAACATCTAATCTTTTAACTGTTTATCGTTGAATATTTGCTCTTATTTACAGAACCACTTTTCCATGTAGCACATTGAAGATGGAATAATGCTTTTAGAGAAATTGAGCCGACAGAAGAAATGGTGGAGGAAATGGAAAGAGGTGAACATGAGGTGGCCAGAAATAGAAGCTCAACCCAAGCAAGACTTTTCTGAAAGGAAAGCACCACAGAAAAAGGGCAATAAGCTGGTAGAACAGTACGTAAAACATCGTATGTTTTACCTAGTGTAATAGGTACTCATCGGAGCAGATTTAAGCACCGACTTCAATGTTTTACAGTGAACTTGTGATCACTAATGTGTCATCAAGAACATATTACAAGGCTAAGCCCCAGCATACAAACGCAACAGCGAAATTGCATCTGCCTTCCTTATATATCTATACAAACAAAATTTGGACAGTCCGGCTTGACTGAATAACTGTTTTTATAGTAAAACAATGTAAAGGTGAACTGGTAGCAATGTCCTGATTTAAACTTCTATCCCATTTACATTAGCTTGGCCATGAACACCAAAATAATTGTTGTGATCTGGTGCTTTTACATTTCCATGATGCCTCCAAAATGGTACTCACGATATGTAAGATCCTTTGTTTTACTTATCTAATTACCTTAATATGGCAAGGAACAGAAAACCAAAAAAATTACTCGTAGTACTATGTTCCTAAAGTTTGATTAGCTTTGCCACACGCACATAGCAGGGAACAACTACCAAACAGTGTAAGCAAGAACTACAAATCACAATAATGATCAAGCATCATCCTAGCACTGTGATAATTATATATGAACAGAGAAAAAAAAGGGTAGGATGCAGCATGAACTTTACCACTTGATAATGTTGGTGCAGACAGCAACAATGATGGGAAGTTGCTATATGCATGCACATTTGGGACGTAGGATTTCGTAACAAACACCCTCTGGAGCAGGAATTCTCGACGTGCAGTGAGAAACAGCATGCATTGAGCGATGGTCTTTGGAAAAGATATAAGAACAAGTGTCTCCCCGTTGAACCAATAAACATGCTATGGGAACCCAGTGGGATTGTCTTGTCCGAGTACCACTGGCTAGAACTGCCACAGCTGTTTTGCCTAATGGAATAGTTGAGGTAATTTGCATATTGTGGACGTAAAAACATCCCAAGCCTACCTTTCCCGGCCTCCACAATGGCCATACCCCACGAGGGAATACCTTTGGATTCGGGTGGGAGCTGATCAATGGAGAATTTCATGCGCCGAGCTTCAAGCACCAGCAACTTTTCCTTCCAAGCTGACACCCAATAGAAGCAGCCATAAGCGTATCGGCGGAAGGAGCAGAGAGGAGGTCCTGTCGGCGATGATAGCAAGCCACCAGCAAGCAAATCGCTCCAGCTTTGGGATGGAATGGCTTGCCATTGTCCGGTGCTGGAAGAGAAGACAAAAGCAACCAGCTTAGTTCTGCATTGCGCCATCCAGATCATGGTGAACGATGTCTCTTGTGCATCCGATGCCTCGTCGCCAGCGGGGGCGAGGAAGGTCTCGCATAGACTGTGCTGTTCTGTCCAGAACGGGTTCTCCACAGAAGCGGCTAGGTTATCAGGGATTGGGGGAAGCAGGAGATACCGTCGGTGCAAGGGGTCGCAAACCGCCATCTCCGGGAAGAGGTAACGGTGCATGTTATCGATGCCCAGTCGCTGGCGGGGCTGGGGAGGAAGGAGAAGGAGAAGTCGGCGGCCAGGGCAACGGCCGTTGCAGCCGATGCGGAGGAGTGCGGTGCAATGGCGGGGAAGAATACTTTTCCTGGCTCGAGGAAGCCGAGCAAGGGTGGGGTGTGGAGCTTGCGGTAGCGCCTGAGGAAGAGGCGATCGGCGGCGACGCGGCGAAAAGAGACGCAAGCTGCGGAAGCGCGGACGAGGTCGGTTGCGTTGGGGAGAAGGAGGAAGATTTCCGCCAGGAGCTCATCGGGTATCACCGGCAAGGCCATCCCTGGCCGCTCTCCGGCGAGAAGGCGGCGGATGAGCCTGCGAGGGAGTTAGCACGGGACTTTGTTGTGTAATTTCTGCTTAAACAGTAAACACAGCTCTAAAACAAAATCTGCGTAAATGGGCCACCATCAGGCTTTAACAAACAAGCCTGGCCGTAAAGATAGCAGATTAACTCCCTCTCTACTCGTTTTCTCTGTAATAATGTTTTCAAATGATTCTAAAAACTGCAATATTTTCAAATGGAAGTAATGAGAATGTGTTGTTTCCAGGAAAAAAAACCATGAAATTTTAGTAGTTTTGCTAGGATAATGTACTTAAACTACATATAGTGCATTAGTCAGTTAAGGAAACAAGCTAACAATGACGACAATTTTTTTTCGAAATTCATATTGCAAAGAAACACAATTAACAGTTTTCTATCCAACCTTTCACTTGTTCAAAATTGGCAAGTTGATTTCTATAAATGAGGCCAACTCCGTAGGTAAGAGGGTTTAACCTTTTCTTCTCTTATTTCTCAAATGTAGTTATATCTTTCTTATTTGTGGGACCTCGGTTCAGGACATGATATATGCAGTCAGTATTGTTGTTTCGCCTCAATTAGTCTGGGTTGAATAAGGAGACGTCGTCTCATGGATTATACCATGTCCCGCCCAAAGTCAAAATCAAATTCATTAGAAAAGTACTCTCCACCATGATCGGAGCTAAGCCTCTTGATCTTTCGATCAAGTAGTTTTCTGCTTCACCTTTGAATTTTGAATATATACAACCAAAGCCACATTTTTATATGACGAGATACACATACCATTATATTGTGGAGTCATCAAATAGCGTCATGAAATATTTATTACTACTATTTTCATTACGTTGTTCATATCGCAAAGATCTGTATGTCTGAGCTCTGGTAATACCAAAAAAATCTTGCCTTCGTAGTCGTATGAAAATTGCAAGGTTGATTTGCGTGCACACAAATTTGACATTTAGATACTTTGACAATAGAAAATTAGGGATTTAACTCATCTTGGCTAGCCTGTCATCCTACCAAAATTAATATGACAAAGACGTGAATATAAGATATTTTGTTCACAGTTGGTACAAACATGATCAACAACTTTATTTCAAAAGTTTGATGAAGACATATAAAACAAGACTCCGCACTCATAGCGTTTATCAACAAAAATTTCAAACATGGGCATACAAATTTATTGGACTCAAAACTAATTTGTAACCATCTCTACACACAAGAGATCCACTGACAAGATTTCATCAACGACCCATCTTCCTAGTTATGTTTTATAGTAAACACCGGCATAGTTCAACTCTTATGTATTTACAAACCCTTTTAGCTTTTTCTTCATATCCATGTTCAAACATAACAACAACCCGTCGTATCATAGGCAAAGAACTATTTCCGATCAGAATAAAAGAAGAAGAAATGAGATCGTAGAAACATTCTGATTTTTCTCAAAGTAGAGCATTTTAGGGTTTAGCTCTTTGTTTGATCCATTGTTTGTTGTGAGTCGTTAAAGTCAACACCGTTCTTGACTTGGAATTTTCTATGATTCAGAATTCGGTTGATAGTTCTTTGATCACATTATCCATGTGGACTCAGGACTGGTCCAATAAAATTTTGCCCGGTGAAAATTAAAACAAATATTTTTTTTTGCTAAACTTTTATACATATGTAGATCTTACTTTTAGCATGTTACAATATTACAAGCATAATTATAAACTTATTATTTGTTGTTTTTGTTTGTACCAAATATGATTGAAAGATATTAAGCTATAGTTCGTAACAAAAGTATGTTCTAAAACTATATTTTATGTAATGTATAATCATTATAAGTTACATGTATGACAAACAGAAATTACAAAGAGTATTATCAAACAAATATCTCAATACATGCTTCTAGATTAAGTAAGAATGTTTATATATAACATGTTAGTATAAACTAAACCAATGTCGTTACTCTTTACTCTTCACATGTACCGCTGTGATATTTTCTTGACCGTCCCATCTTTTTTTTGAATGATCTAGCAATCATTGGCTTCACTTATATTATTTTTAGACCGTGCTACCGTAGGGGAAGCCCCTACGGTTATTTTATATATGAAACATAACAGAAGTTTACAGGGGTGAACGGGGGGGGGGGGGGGGGGGGGGGGGGGGAACTAGCGGAGTCAAACAAGCATGACTCGGCTAGGAACTAAAGAGAACAAAGTTCAAGAAAAATACAGGTTTGCGCAGTCTAAAATTTGCTGACTCAAGGCCGGCTTGACCCTAAACTGATGAAGAAGAAAATCATGCTTAGCACGCCTACGCCAGCTATCCAGAGAGGGCACCACCCTTTGAAGATGTAGTCATTCCGCTCCTTCCAAATGTTCCAAGCAACAGAAGTGAAGGTCTCAAAGAAGTTGGGGTGGGGAAAAGTTGTTGCAGCTAGCTCAATCCTGCTTTTGACTGAGGTATAAAAATCCCACTGAACTCCAATGCGATACCATCAGGTCCTCGCAAAGGTGCAGCTGAAGAAAAGATGTTGATAGGTTTGCAAGACCTCATCCGAGCAGAGTACACAGTTGTGACCATCCTCCATATACCAATGCATTATGTTCATCATATCTTTCGTATTTAAACGATCCATTATCAGTAACCAGCAGAACACTTTTAATTTTGGAAGGCAATGAGATTTCCAAATTCTAGAGAGAGTGCTGTCATCCGGAGCATACTAAAACATGAATTTGTAAAAATCTGATGACCAGTACTCCTTTTTCCCCAAACAAGAGATCGAACATCCACTGTGCTGGTGAGAGGCAGGGAGTCTTCACAAAGAAGCTGCAAGTCTTGGTACTCCTGATACACTTCCAACGAGAGGGGCAGAGAGAAAGCAGTACTCGTGTCCTGGAGCAGTAACATTTGTTTGACAGAAGTGTCCTGGTTTTCCACATAGGAGAACAGCCGCGGCCATCTATCTGCGAGGAGCTCATCGCCAGCCCAGAAATCTTTCCAGAAAAGAACCGAGGATCCCTCCCCAATTTGACAAGTTGTGATGCTTCTATATGTATCCACCAGACTTAGGATATCTCTCCACCAAAAAGAGCCCTTTTTATTTTGCGCCTGAGGAACTCCATCAGAGTAATGAGACCACACCAGCTGAACCCACGGGATGTCAGCCTTTCTGAAGAATTTATGCAGCTGCTTTAGAAGCAGGGCCATATTCTGAAGTTCCAAATTGATAACCCCAGGCCTCCCTTCTTCTTTGGTTTACATACTCTGTCCCACGCTGCTAGCCCGGCAAACGACGAAGAGTCTTGACGTTTGTCCCAGAGGCAATGCCTTCGAACTCTGTCAGCATTTTTAATGATTTCTTTGTGCAGCTTCAAGGAGCACATGAGAAAGGTGGGTAGAGCCGATAAAACAGAATCAACCAAAGCTGAACGACCACCAATGGGTAAGAATCTAGCACAAGCATTCAAACGTCTTTCAATTTGATAACTGACCGGGGCAAGATCCCTAATGGTTGGTCTAGCAATGCCCAAAGGGAGCCACAAGTAGGTGAACGGCAGGGTGCCAATAGCACACTCAAAGGTAGCAGCCAGTGCGACCATTTTTTCCTCAGAAACATTTATAGGCAGAATGCAAGATTTTCCATAGTTCACCCTAAAACCAGTAGCTCCAGAGAACTGTTGCAGTAACCCTTTTAGAGCTAGAAGTTGAGTTGGACATGCCTCCAAAATCAGCAAAGTATCATCTGCGTATTGCACAATAGGGAAATCATTTCCAGGTACCTCCTAAAAGATGTAGTTGACCATGGATTGCGGTAAATCAGATCCAGCAACAAACATAGTAGGGGAGAGGGGTTCACCCTGTCTCACCCCACGTTTGCAAGAGAATTTTTTCCCCGGAGTACCATTCAGAAGAACAGAGGAGGTGCCAGTACCCAAAATGCACTGCATCCAACCGAGCCATCGTTCATCGAAACCTTTGCACCTCAGAATCTCAATGATTGCCTTATGCTCAATGGTGTCAAAAGCTTTAGCAAAATCAAGCTTTAAAATGATGCATTCTTTTCCGGATTGCTTGCACTGGTGGATATACTCATAGGCCCAGCCAACACAGTCTTGAATTGTTCTAGACTTCAGAAAACGATATTGGTTTTTGTGGATGAGTTGGAGAATTTTTTACTACAACCTATTGGCCAATAATTTTGTGAGAAATTTTAGGCAAGAGTTGAGGAGGGAAATAGGTCTATAATCATTTGGGCCCTCAGGGGAATTGGTCTTCAGAATTAGTGTTATGAATGAGTCATTGATGCTTTGCAGATTAACCACTCCATTCCAAAAATCTCTGCACATATCATAGAAATCACATTCGATGATGTGCCAGCATTTCTTTAGAAACAAGCCTGAGAAACCATCTGGGCCAGGGGCCTTTGCACTTGGCAAACCCTTAAGAGTCTCCTCAATTTCACGAATGGAAAAGGGAGCTGACAGAGAAGAAAGATCAATACTGAGCGAGATGTATTGAGCAAAATTGAAGGTTGCATCAATGTCTTGGGTTACACCCAGTCTCTGCTTATAGAATGCCAAAACAGACCAGCTTTTTCCTCATGCTCAAAAGCCAGGGAGCCATCCTCTCTGGTTAAAGAAGTGATTGTATTTTTCCTGAAGCTAACCGTGGCCATGGCTTGGAAATATGATGTGTTCTCTTCCCCACGCTTAGCCCACCGAGCCGTGCATCTTTGCTTCCAATATATTTGCTTGCACTTGAGGAGGTGCTCTAATTTTTGCTTAACAATGCATCTGAAATTCCATTCAGAAATATGCAGGGGCCTTTGGTCTTCGAGTTCATCAGCCATAAAAATGACCTCATTACAGGTATCGATGGTTTTGTTTAGTTGCGAGATGCTGGTACACCATTTTCTGATACCTTTCCGCAGAAGCTTAAATTTGGATGACAGTCTCTTGGCTCTGTCGCTAGGACAGTGGATCGCCCAGATAGTATCCACAACCTCCATGAAGCCAGGGAGCGAAAACCAATGGTTCTCGAAACGGAATACAGCAGCTTTTGGAATAGAAGTCCCACTGGAGACGACGCAAGGCACATGATCCGAAGTTGGGCGAGCTAGGGGAGTGACCATGGTACTAGGATACTTCAGAGTCCAAGAGGCAGAGGTGAAAAACCAATCAAGCTGAACTAGAAGTGGGTCAGCTTGCATATTAGACCAGGTGAAAGCACGACCTTTAATCGGAAGCTCAATGAGGCCCTGCTAACTGATTATATTAGCAGAAGGAGAAGTTACAAAGTGACCCTAAAGTCGTTATAACTAACCATAGAAAAAAAACGATAACTGGGTCGTGATCACGTACGTTGGTTTGCTTCTTGATTTATAATTGATTATCCAATCTTTTAGATGTTCGTGTACATTCCATTGTAGGCTGATTTTTCTTAAGGCCTTAAATTCGTTGGCAAGTGATCAGGGTTCTCTCCCTGATCCTATCTAACCGGTGTCTCCTCTCTCGGGATTAAAGGTTGGCACATCGATATTTAAAAAACACTTTTCATAAAATTGAAAAAATCTAAGTAAAATTTCAGGGATACATCTTGACATTTCACATCTTACGGAGTCCTTTGGCAAAAACAGACATTTTTCGTAGCCGTTGTAAAAATACGACAAAGTGTCTCATGCAAAGGCTTATTTTATCACCAATGTTTTGATATTTTACACAGCCCAACAAAATGTCAGTTTTTTCATGAAATGACTTTTTAAACACACATGATGTTTACTGCGAAATTTGTATTTACTTATTTGTTGACATTTTGAAATATGCGTTCTTTAATTGTTGGACGGGCTACAACCAGGGTTTGCCTTAACATAGCATGGCCCATGCATTTACTCTACCATGGGCAATGCTTTATGATGTGCTAGCGGCACGAAACAGACGCGTAGGCTGAAAAAACTCGCTCTCGAGCCATCCCACTTGGCAGATTTTTTCTTATTTTTGTGTCTTTTTTTTTCTTGTTCTCTGTTTTCTTTTCATTTTTTATTTCTTTTCTATGTTATCACTTTTAGAATTTTAAAAAATGTTCGGAGTATGAACAATTTTTTGAATCCGGACAATACAATTTCAAATGTGAACATTTTTCTACATTTGAACAAATTTTCAAATCTGAATGTTTTAAATTTTGAACAATTTTCAATTTTTTTCTTGAGTCTCAACATCTTAAAAATCTGTATTTTATGAATGCTGAATTTTTTAGTACAAAATACGATCGTAGTAGGCCTCGGAAGTTGGAATTCTCTCGGATATCCACTTACATGCACCTTGATATTTAGAAAAAACTTTTCAAAATATTGAAAACAATCTAAATAAAACTTCAGGGATACATCGTGATATTCCACGTTTTACGAAGTCCTTTGCAAAAACCGACATTTTTTGTAGCCCCTAGAAGAAGATGATAAAATATGTCGCGTAAAGGCTTATTTTAGCACCAATGTTTTGACATTTTACACAACCCCAAAAAAAATCAGGTTTTCATGACACAACTTTCTAGACACACATGATGTTTACTGCGAAATTTTTATTTACATTTTGGTGACATTTTGAAATGTGTTTAACTGAATTCTCTTGCCTTGTTCAATTGTTGGACGGGTTGCAACCCGGGTTCGCCTTAACATAGCTTCGCCCAAGCGTTTCCTCTACGACGGGCAATGCTTTATGACGCCCGGCACGAAATAGACGCGAAGAAACCCGCTGCCGGGCCAGCCCGCTTGGCAGATTTTTTCTTATTTTTGTGTTTTTTTAATTTTTGTCCTTCTCTATTTTCTTTTAATTTTTGGTTTGTTTTCTGTTTTTTATTTTATCACTTTCTAGAATTTGAAAAATGTTCAGAGTTGAAAAATTTGCAAATAAGAACAGTTTTTTTTGAATCCGTACTATACAATTTCAAATGTGAACATTTTTCTAGATTTGAAAAAAAATTCAAATCTAATTGTTTTTTAAATTTGAACAATTTTCAAATTTTAAAATTTTCTTGAATCTCAACATCTTTCAAAACTGTATTTTATAAATGATTAATTTTTTAAATCTGAATAAGTTTCGAATTAGATATATAAATTAAAATAAATAGAAAAAGAAAAAAGAGAAACCAAAACAGTTGAGAAACGTACCTTAATGGGCTGGCCTAGTAGTCGGACCATCAGGCGGCGCGTGTCACTCCTGCCGCTTGAAGGCAGGATATAGGAGCTCCCTATACGACGCGCACCGCATGCATTAGTTGTGTGATGGACACGCGAAGAGCTGTAGTGGGCCGGCAGAGAAAGGATTCTCCTTATATATTTCTCCTTTTTCTTCTTTTTCTCTATGTCTTTCCCCCCTAGCCTGTCTCGCTCTCCTCGACAGGGAGAGGGGAAACGCGTGCTCCTCTGGCAAGCAGCACGTCGCCGCAATCCCGCCCCGCCCCGCCCCTGTGCGATTTTCTCTACCCTAAGCCCGTTTTGCTCCTCTTTCATCTCCATTTTCTGTCCGCAGGCATCCACCCACAACGAGCGACCGCCGGCGGACGCGCCTCCGCCCCCAATTACGGCATCCGCACCGGTGAGTTTCCGCCCCCTCTCTTCCCATGTATGTTTGTTCGATTTGAGTTGACCCCGTATCCATTCATAGGATGCACATTGCCATTTTAGACGTCCAACCTACAACCTCGACTAGAACTGCTAGTAAAGCATGTTTGTTCCCAGGTTTTCTGAGCGTTCAGCTGATCCATTCCCGACGATTGCAGCTTAAATGGAAATATATAGTTCGGACAGTGATTAGTAGGATGACTCAGTAACTTTCGTATACCCATTGGTTAGCTGAACCTCTGATCGTTGCAACGTGCAGTAGAGGAAATGGATTTCTACCGTGCATTTGGTGTTTCTTTATCACTAATGTTGACACTGTAGTCATCTGATGTCCTCCATTAGCCACATGTTAATGTATTTCCCTTTTTTGTGTAGTCCATGCTACTTGCACACGCAATTTTAGTCCCTATCAAGTTCATAGACCAGGCACTTTACAGGATTATTTGCAAAATAATGAAGGGCATCTTTCTTTCTACACAGTGAAGGTATTCTGAAGTGCTTACTGAAATGGATAAGAAGAAAGAAGTCGATGACAAAGAAGCTCGAACCGCTCCTTCTCGGTCTGTGGATAGATTTGGCTTTAAAAAGACAGAACAGACAGAACAAAGTAACTCTCCGGAAGGAATTCTCTGGAAGGAATTTCTGATGAGCAGATCCACAAATGAACGAGGAAGGTATGACCATAGGTCTCTTGTCATATTTATAATGCTCATCTGTTTGACTATTTTAAGTTGGAGGCTGTTAATCTTCTGTCTAATTACTTGTCTCTTTCTATGATTATTTTAGTTTGTGGCGCTGCATGAAAAAACTAGATCTACATGGGATGAGGCCCATGCTTTTTATAGTAATAACTAGTAACAAACGACCATTAGCAACAATGTGGAGACAATGTCTATAACTCTGGTGGACTGTTGTGCACTCAAGCCCCTAGCCAACCGAGTGATGTTTCTGGTAGTTCAGTATCATTTCTATGTTTGTTGCTGTATAGCAATATCTGTTTCTGGTAGTTGAATATCATACATTTCTATGTTAATGCATGGGCCTTTTTGGCATATTTTGTGAGAATGGCCGTCATAAATTCGACTCCTTGGATGATGTATACTTAGTATTGATTGTATTGCTCATGTACTTTGTGCCATGTTGCCGAATGTTTCAAGTTGGTCTACTTATCTAAATCAATTCTTGCTAAGCGATCTGCCTTGTGGGCACAAAAATTTGGTTATTGTAGAGAGGAAAAGAGGATAAGAAAGTGGAGGAAGATTATAGGTGCCGGTGGTAGCGACTGGAAGCATTATGTTAGAAGGCAGATCGCTTAGCAAGAATTGATTTCAGGCAGCAGGGACCTCTTGCTAATGAATCCTGGGGTTTATGAGGTACTAAAGTTTCTTTGGCCCTGCTGGAATTTATTTATATTGATGACTCATGATCATTCTTTTTGTACGCATTAGGTGAAGGAATTCCGTTCGTGGTGGCGACTGGCATCTTGATTACACAAAATAATATCTGATTTAAAGGGAGAAAAGGGCCGGCGCAATCTGAAATCCATTTCGGCTCATGGTGCAGATGCACCCATTGCCCAAAAAACAATTTTCAAAAAGTCAAAAAAATAAAATTTAGGATATACCATAAGAAATTTTATGTTAGTACAAAAAAATGGCAATGTAAAAACATTTTTTTTGACCTGTTCAAAAACAAAAATCCGTACGCTCCAAAATAATTAGGGCGAGACTTTTTTGTCTTTTTTGCACAGCATAAAACGTTTTTCTGTAAAAAGAATTTTTGCTAAAACAAAATGTTCTGATATATATCCGAATTTTTTATAAAATTGTTTGACATTTGAAGAAAAAAATATTTTACATAATGGGTGCATCTACACCCCATGACCCAAAACGCCGTGTGGCGCAATCTGTCAATCTCCTGTAAAAGTAACTAACCATGAGCCCAAGAACTTTGGCTGCTCCTTTCTGAGGATTCAAAGATGAGAACTTGCGCTCCTCCCTTTGCGAAGAAGTATCTTGTAAAACTGGGGGTAGTAGTGGTTCTTGTCGGGCAAAATGTGTTGTTGCGAGGGCCTGCGAGGCTCCCGGATCAACCATACAGTTCAATAGCATTGTTTTTAAAGTGGCCGGGAAGAAGTAAGTGGTTCTTAGAAATTATTACTATCTTTCGCTTTATGTATTTTTATCACAAATTAACCGACTTTTCTTCTCGTAGTGTAGGCCTTAATGTATTAGGGAGACATTCCGCCACCACTCTAATATGGCGCCATCCTTGGCCTTCTTTGCAAGGAGAAATAACTTGGCCTGGTCGATCTGTTTAAAGGTATAATGTTTATGTGCTAAGATAAAATGTTCCAATGTGTATCCCTATTTTCCCTACAATTTTTGAAAAACTTTTAAAATGATTTTTTGCGCTAGGAAAATGTTTTACATAATAGTGCATCTGCAGCTACTACTCAAAACGCCGCCTCCGAAAATAATACTGAAAATTGTATTTCTTAGCTGCCTAAGCCCAAATGAATGTATAGATTTTTTTTAATTCTAGGTAGTGACGGGCGGTGTCTATTTCTCTCCAATAGTCGATAGAGCCATAGGTCGAGACGTCCAACTCAATCTTCGACGTGACAAGTTCAGAGGAATTGAATTGTGATATGAAGTTGAATTGTGGCTGTGCCCGTGAGTCAGCAAAACTTTTTTGTGCGTTCGTGTTTGGGTCAACCCAAAAGAAGAAGAAAAAACTGCGTGCATGGACCAGTCTCTGTTCGTTATCTGCAACTGACGAGTTGTTCGATGAAGAAGTAACAATGCACGTGACAGGGACGTGTAGCCCCTCGTGACATGGGGCGGCTGTGTACGACAAGAAAACCTTGACGTCACCCACCCCTCTCATCCTGTGCTCCACATCCACACTATGGCCTCCTTTGATTCAAAGGGTTTGGGTAGAAAAAGTGTAGGATTCTTTTGCCTATTGGAAATTGCACTGTAGCAGTGTTTGATTCATGGGAATGTAGCAAAGGAAACCTAAAGGAAAACTTTGCCACCAGATTCCTACAGCAAACATAGGAAAGAAAAAAATTCAGTTGAACCTCTTTTTTCATTCCTTTGCAAGGAACGGAGACAACAAAGGAAAACAATCCCATGATCTCAGGATTCCACATGCATTCTTATATCCCTATTCCTATTCCTGCGTTTTGAAATCCTACAAATCAAAGAAGCCCATATATTCTCGCTGACATAGGACGTCGGCACGTTCCTTCGTGGCCAAGCCCCACAGCTAACACGTTGAACTATGACTATATTCTTTCTCCTAAAATCGGGTTTTAACTTACCATCCCCATTTCCCTATTTTTGCATTCCATTCTCTGTTTGGCCCACGTCATGAAAAATGATAGGCATATTGATTCGAAGTAAGTATCCATTTACTTTTCTTTCGAAGAAAAAGTCTACGCATTCTTAATTTGGCAATTAAATCGTTTCAAGGTTGCATTTTAAATTTTGTTTGAAAATGTTGTCCGTTAACTACTCCCTCCAACTTTTTTGTTCATACTGGTATCAAATCCTTTTTTGGCAAATCTAAACCAGATTGTGGTGCATTTGCTTGACGCTCAATTATGTAGCAATGATTAAACCTACACCTTATATGAGCCAGTCCTTTAGTCAGGCAATGCACATTAATCCGGGTGCTGAATAGTACACACATTTTATAAAAAAAAATTGTCCGATTTGTCCTTTTTGTACGGTGCCCCAGCGCCACGGAAGAGCTCGCGCTTGCCCCCACACCAACTGCACTGTGGGGCCAGCGATGGACCAACAGGACCGGACGAACCCGAGTGGCACAGCCCGGCGCCGCCTGCACCCAGTTCACGGAGGAGAGGGGCGTGGCCTGGTCGACACTCGACACCGGCATCTTTTTCCTCCTATTTATAGAGGATCGGACGATACGGATCCCTGCACACAGAACTTCGATCCAACGTACACCGCCACCTTACTCGCAGGCTCGCACACATCTGCCCCCTCGTTGCTACACACCCTCTTCCGTCCGAGAGAGTAGCAGTGCCATGCTGCTGCCGCGCCCAGCCGTGCCTGCGGCGGACCAATCCCGCTCCGCGAACTTCTCGCAGCTGTTGTTCGGTTTTGGGCTGTTCAGCCTCATCGCCTCGGGCTTCGGCTTAGCGGCGTATCAGCTGAAGGACGACCCGGCGACCTTCGCGTTCGTCCAGGGCGCCTTCCACCTGGTCCTCGTCGCGGTCTTCTGCTGCCTCCTGCTGAGGGAGAAAGCGGCACCGCGGTCGGCGTGGAGGGACCGGCTCAAGGATTTCGCGTGCGCCTTCGCCATGCTGCTCTTCCTCTGCGTCGCATACATGTTTATGGGGGCGGCGGACCTCGCGCTCCCCGGCGCTGCACTCGTCTGGTTCATCGCTGTGGCTGCCGGATCTGGGGTCTTCTACACCTTCTTCAGCCGGGACAGGTACTACACCGGAATCCCGCCTATATATACTTCTCTAGCTAGCTGCACGGGGCGCCGCCGTAGCCGCTGACCTCGCAGTGCAACCCGCCGGCCGGTCATCTTCGATATCGAAATCGTACCCTCAAGCTCGACCCTGTTCCAAATGGTCCGCGGCTATCCGTCAAGCCGTTCCTTTCTCCCAATACACTATGCATTCACGCGTTACGTCTAACAATGATATAATCGTTTTCGTTCCCTATATATCTTTTATTCAACTAACAAGTCTTTTCTTTGTTATTTTCGTGTTTCATTTTGGCTGCAGAGTCTACGACACACCAGATGAGATCATGTTGCAGCCACCGGTCTAGATTTTGACAAGATCACTACCTCACGTCCTAGAATAGGAGTCACTTTATTTGTGGCACTTTTTTTTCAAACTGCCACTAATTATAATTTCTTGAGGCACTTTTTCAAACACTGACTCAATTTGTTTTGCAAATAGATGCACTTTTCATAGAATCTTTCAAAATCACATCAATGGAGGCACAAACTAAAAGTGCCTCAAATGTCAAAATATTAGAGGTACTATTAGATGCCTCCATTGGTTTCAATTTGAGGCACTTTTCATAACTGCCTCTAGATCCTCTAATTTGAGGCACAAACTAAAAGTGACTCAAATGTCACAATACTAGAGGCAGTATTAGATGCCTCCATTGGTTTTAATTTGAGGCACTTTTCATTACTGCCTCTAGATCCTCCAATTTGAGACACAAACAAAAGTGCCTCAAATGTCATAATATCATAGGCACTATTAGATGCCTCCATTGGTTTCAATTTGAGGCACTTTTCATTACTGCCTCTAGATCCTGTAATTTGAGGCACAAAGAAAAGTGCCTCAAATGTCACAATACTAGAGGCAGTATTAGATGCCTCCATTGTTTTAATTTGAGGCACTTTTCATTACTGCCTCTAGATCCTCCAATTTGAGGCACAAACAAAAGTGCCTCAAATGTCATAATATCAGAGGCACTATAAGATGCCTCCATTGGTTTTAATTTGAGGCACTTTTCATTACTGTCTCTAGATCCTGTAATTTGAGGCACAAAGAAAAGTGCCTCAAATGTCATAACATTAAACTTCATACATTCACATCAAACTTAGCACTTCAGCTCCATCACTCAATTTACATAACATTACTTAATTTGCAGAACATACTTAGCAGTCTAAAAGCTCACTTAGCATACATACTTAGAAGTCTGACTTAACTTACAAAGATTACTTAGCATAGCAGTCTTTAAGTACTACTTACAGATAACATTCCTGACAGAGACACTGCTTGGCATAGAAACTACTTGGCATATAAGGCACTTTGATAAGTGCTTCAAATGGTTTACTTTGTTAAGGCACTTTTAGATGCCACAATTAGATACCATTTGAGGCACTTTTAAAAATATGCCTCAAAAACCACCTTTTGAGAAAAATGTTGAAAAAAACATAGTTTTTTTTCCTTTTTAAATCCACGATTTTTTTATTGTTGTTCATCCAACAATAGAACACATTATTTAGAAAACTCTACAAATATGTAAATAAAATGTGTATGTATACATATAATTGTTTTCAGAATTTTTAAACATTCAAATACATTTTCGAAATTTTAAAAAATAGTGCCCAATACTCATCTTCCGTGCTTTTATATTTTTTAACAAAACTATATTTGTCTTCTTCGTTAAACGAATGAAACAGAGAAAACTTTCTAACCCTGCGACCATGATAACCCACAAGTATAGGGGATCGCAACAGTTTTCGAGGGAAGTAAAACCCAAATTTATTGATTTGACACAAGGGGAGACAAAGAATACTTATAAGCCTTAACAACTGAGTTGTCAATTCAGCTGCACCTGGAAAAGCACTAGTAACAGGGGTGATGTGAAAGCAGCAGTAATATGAGAGCAATAGTAACATGTAACACATAGGCAATGGCAACAGAAAATAGTTGTTGCTCCAGAGCTACAGCTGGAACCAAAAACAGCAGAAAACAGGAACTGGCACTGTGGCATCTTGTTAATAGGTTAGTCCCAGAAAATGTATAATAATGATATATAATGCATATAAAACATGTGACAATGATACATAAAACAAGCATGAAACATCAGAAATTATAGATACGTTGGAGACGTATCAAGCATCCCCAAGCTTAGTTCCTACTCGTCCTCGAGTAGGTAAACGATAAAAAGAAAATAATTTCTGAAGTGACATGCTACCAACATAATCTTGATCCAATAATGATGTAAGGCATGTGAGCTGAGATCAAATCATTCAAAGCAAATGTCTATAGTTGATATAAGAGATAATAAAGCAAGAGTCAAACAAGCTAAAAGTTTTCATGAACTATTGCTTTAAAGACATGAAACCGTACAAGGTTCATTAAAGATGGTTTAAGTATCCAGCGTAGAGTTCTATCCTTCAATCCAAGCATCAAGCAAATTTTCATAACATAGAAGGATTCAGCCAAGTAAACATAAACATGAACGTCATGAATCAACTGTTTCGAAGTCTACTCAACCGGTGAGCGCAAGCATTTGGTATTGGCACCAGGATGTTATGGCAAAGAGAACATTAATGGGGGTTTGGAAGGCCAATGGAAGAAAGTCTCACAAAGCTATAAGTGATCATTAGACAAGAGGAAGTCTTATAATCGAAGCTATGTAAGGAGTAGTGATTGCCATGCAACGGATGCACATAGAGCTATATGTGTATGAAAGCTCTCCAATGGAACTAGTGGGGGTGCATCCAACTTGGTTGCTCATGAAGACCTAGAGCACTTTTGAGGAAGCTCATCATTGGAATATACAACCCAAGTTCTATAGTGTAAATTCCCCACATAGTTATACTAGTAAACATGAAAACTCTCTCACATGGAGTATAGGTGCTAAACATGAGCACAAATGATGACTATGAATACTGCAGGTGCTGAAACATGAGCACAAGTGTGGATAAAGGATAGTAATGTTGCCCCCTTTTTCTTTATTTTTTTTTTTCCTTTTTCTATTTTTTTTTCTTTTTCTGTTTCTCTTTTCGATGGCCACATAGCACTTTTCACTTTCAGGGGCAACATTCTAATATGACAACACACTTTTTGGTACAATAACTCATAATGAACAAAACATGATGTATGAAACTGTATGCCTCTGCCAGTGTAGCAGGATATGCAATGATCTAGCGTAACATGGGTAAACCACACATCAGCTGTATAGAATCATGCAAAGCAATATATAAATGATAAATGACAACAAGTCATGTAATGTAAATGGAAGTTGCATGGCAATATATCTCGGAACAGCTATGGAAATGCTGTGGTAGGTAGGTATGGTGGTGTTTTGAGGAAGATGTATAGGCTTATGTGTAGGAGAACAAGAGAAAGTCCTCCCACGGGTTGGATGTACTGGCGAAGTATGCACAACTCTCAATGTGAGCAGAAGGCAATGCACAGCACCGAAGAGGCTAGCAAATTTGGATGGTGGAAGTGCCAAAAACCGTAGCTTAACATTAGTCAAAAAGAACTCACAAGTTTATTGCAAACAACTAGCAGGTTCAACATTAAGAGCATGATTAAAATTCACTCCAAGAAGGGCCGTTCACGGCGGCACAAGTACCCCGTTAGATCCCTCGACCTTCAGCACAACTTAGTTATTACGATGAACTTTCAGACATGGAAAGCTATCAAGTCCAACTACACCTTCAACAATTTTAGAGTTTGTAGTACGGTACAAGCTTAAAGACAACAATCCACTAATGATTTTAACTTAATTAACCAGCAAGCTTTACCATCTAAATACCTCAAAACGTTTGCAAAGAATCAGATTATCAAAGTTCAATGATCTACAAGATTATGCAAGTTTTTCATTATACCACTACCACATGCAAATTTTCTGAACCAACACATCAACCAAGCAACTCTCCAAACAAATATAAGTGAATAAGAGAGTACTTTCTATAAAAAACTAATAGCTCTGAACAAGAGATACATGAAAACCAAGAGCTAGAAGCTAAACAGTGCGAAAATGAATACTCAACAAATATAAGTGAAGAATAGGAGTATTCAAATGAAAAAGCGGAGCGTGTCTCTCTCCCAAACAAGATAGATAGGATCCATTGATATGATCAGAAATAAAAATAACAAACTAAAAGCACACAGACGCTCCAAGAACAGCACATATGATGTGAAAGAATTAAAATATAGTTTCACTAGAGATGACCTGATAAGTTGATGATGAAGAAGGGGATGCCTTGGGCATCCCCAAGCTTAGATGCTTGAGTCTTCTTGAAATATGCTTGGGTGACCCACGGGGGCATCCCCAAGCTTAGGCTCTTCACTCTTCTTGATCACATTATATCATCCTTCTCTCTTGACCCTTGAAAACTTCTGCCACACCAAACTTCTCATAAACTTCATTAGAGGGGTTAGTACTCAAAAACATTAATCCACTTTGGTTCTGTTGTGACACATTGCAAGACTCAATAAAACATTAGCTACAGCCCTCCACGTCTAGAAAGCCTTACTTAAAGTCCACAAGAGACAATGCAAAAAACAGAGACAGAATCTGTCAAAACAGAACAGCCAGTAAAGACGAATTTTTTCGAGGTACTTCCGTTGCTCAAATCGGAAAAAAACTAATGAAAGATGCGTACATATAGGATCATGCGTGATTTTTTCAGAATTTTTCAATTTTTCTGGAGAAAGCTCAAAACGTGGACAGCAAAAATCTGTCCCTGCGCAGAAATCCAAATCTAGCATCATCTAATCATTAGAGGCTCTTCTTGGCACAACAATTCGAAAAAGTAAAGATACAAAGGAGTTGTTACAGAAGTAAGCAAGCTCCTTGACTCAAAAAGCAAAGAAAAATTACAGAAATAAAACATGGGTTGTCTCCCAAGAGCGCTTTTCTTTAATGCCTTTTAGCTAGGCTTGATAGTTTTAATGATGCTCTCATGAAAATAGAAAATGAAGCAAAAGGAGCATCAAGAAGCAAATTCAAAACACATTTAAGTCTAACCCACTTCCTATGCATAGGAACTTGTACACAAATAAATTCAAAGAACAAAGTGACAAGCATAGGAAGATAAAACAAGAGTAACTTCAAAAGTTTCAGCATATAGAGAGGTGTTTTAGTACCATGAAAATTTCTACAACCATATTTTCCTCTCTCAATAATTTTCAGTAGCATCATGAATAAACTCAACAATATAACTATCACATAAAGCATGCTTTTCATGATCTACAAACACATAATTTTTATCAAGCTCAAAATAGTGGGATTAAAATTTCAACCCACTTAACAATTTTATAACAAGATGATTGATCATCTCAATATGGGACTCCTAGATAAAGTCAAGACTCTCCAATCCCATTTTCATTAGTGGTACAATTAATATTATCAAGTAACATAGGACCATCATCTAGAGCTTTATCATAAACATTTTCTAAGCAAAACTCTTTAGTACCATGCATTTCGATATCAGCCACAAATAAAGGATTATCATAAGATTTTCAAATAGCATGGATTATCATAATAACAGTAGCATAATTATTCTCACAAGTTTTACTCATAGGAAAATTTCAAGAGAATCAACAGGAACATAACATTCATCCTCCTTGGTAAGCATGGAGGGCAATCAAATAATGTAAGAGATAAGAGTTACTCTCATTAGAAGGTAGGCATGGGTAGCTAATCCATTCTTCCTCCTTTTGTTCATCACTCTCCTCCTCTTTTTCATCTAATGAGCTTTCAGGTTCAGCAATTTCTTCTTCAGGTTCCTGCAAATTGTGAGTGCATTCTTGTGCATGAATGAGTCTCTCTTTATAATCAATGATATAAGGATTATTGCTGTAATTTCTATGCAATAATCAAGGATAGAAGAGACATAATCTTTAAGGTCCTTACAAGCAATACAAGTTTCATAATTTTTAGCCATGAAGGATTCTATCTCAGAGGCTCCCATAAATAAAACAAATTGTTCTACTTCTTCGAACCCAAGATGAATATAGTTATTCCAATGATAGTTCACAATTAAAACTTCTTCACTAAAGCCACATTGGAATTTAAGATGTTTAGTATCCTGTTTAGAGCAACAGTTTATATCATGGCGTTTAAGCAAGATTTTAGCAATTGTATTCAACTTTTCTAACACAGCACTCATGACTTCACCCTTTTTTGATTCTCTATACTTCATATATAATTCTATAAGCTCCATATAGGTTGTGGGTTCTTCCATAACAACAGTTTTTTTTTTTTCGGTTTTTCAAATTTTTATGGATTTTCGAATATAAGAAAAATAAAACAAGAAAAAATAAACTAACAAAAGTAAACTAAGCAAAATAAACTAGACAAAGTAAACTAGACAAGACAAAATAAAATAAAAACAGAGAGAGAGGTAGAGTGTACTCCCCAGGTGAACTTATGAGTAGAGCTATGCTCCCCGGCAACGGCGCCAGAAAATAGTCTTGATAACCCACAAGTATAGGGGATCGCAACAGTCTTCGAGGGAAGTAAAACCCAAATTTATTGATTCGACACAAGGGGAGACAAAGAATACTTATAAGCCTTAACAACTGAGTTGTCAATTCAGCTGCACCTGGAAAAGCACTAGTAACAGGGGTGATGTGAAAGCAGCAGTAATATGAGAGCAATAGTAACATGTAACACAGAGCCAATGGCACCAGAAAATAGTTGTTGCTACTTTGATGGCGCCAGAAAATATTCTGGTGCGTAGTTGACAGGGAAGCAATGATGATGACAGATGGACCGGGGTTCCCAGCTATCTACACTAGTGGTAACTCTCCAATAACAAGTGTTGGGTGAACAAATTACAGTTGGGCAATTGATAGAATTATTATAGCATTAAGACAGAACATCTAGTCTATTAATCATACGTTGGCATGTTTTCCACATATAGTCATACGTGCTCGCAATGAGAAACTCGCACAACATCTTTTGTCCTACCAGCCCTTTTGCAGCGGGGCCTCAAGGGAATCTACTGGTAATTAAGGTACTCCTTTTAATAGAGCACCGGAGCAAAGCATTAGCACTTAGTGAAAACATGTGATCCTCATATCTAAACCATCCACTCCGGTTATCCCTTGTAGATACAATCTAAGCAATAATTATAGAGCTTAAATCTAAGATCATGCCACTCGTGCACTAGTGACAAGCATTAAACACAACAAGATTGAAGCAACAATAACTTCACAAACATATTGATAGACTGATCCCAATGTAACAATTCATCGGATCCCAACAAACACAACACCGATTACATCAGATGGATCTCAATCATGTAAGGCAGCTCATGAGATCATTGTATTGAAGTACATGGGAGAGAGAGAGTACCAACTAGCTACAGCTAGAACCCGTAGTCCATGGGGGAACTACTCACGGAGCATGATGGAGGCGGTGGCGTCGATGGAGAAGGCTCCGGGGGCCAATCCCCGTCCCGGCAGGGTGCCGGAACAGGACCTTCTGACCCCCGAAACTAGGTTTCGATGGCGGCGGTGCTCCGGGAGTTCTTCTGGAATATGATAGATATATTTAGGGTTTTCGCGTCGGAGAGATTATATAGGCGAAGGGGCGGCGTCGGTGGAGGCCCGAGGGCTCCACACCCCCTGGTGGCGCGCCTGTGGGCCCACCCGCGCGAGGAGGGGGTGTGGGCGCATCGGTGCCCCCACTTCGTCTCTCCTTCGGACTCCGTGTACGTGTTGGAGAAATAGGGACTTCGGTTCTTGTTTCGTACAATTCCGAGAATATTTGCAGAACAACTTTTCTGGAACCAAAAACAGCAGAAAACAGGAACCGGCACTGTGGCATCTTGTTAATAGGTTAGTCCCAGAAAATGTATAATAATGATATATAATGCATATAAACATGTGACAATGATACATAAAACAAGCATGAAACATCAGAAATTATAGATACGTAAGAGACGTATCAGACCACTACCGTGAAGAAATGAAGTAAAGCTGATTGGGGCAGGCCCATGTGCATGGTCACGTCAAAATTCCCTCTCCAAGTCTCCATCCCCTTTCTCGCGTCTCTCTCTCGCTCCAAGCCGCCGACGCCGCCGTCGGCGTTGCCTCCTGCTTCTCCGGCCGGCGATGGCCAGCTCCGACGCTGCTGCCTGATGGTTTCGCTCCTCGTCGACCCCCTCCACCGATTCCCCGCCGCCGATTTGTTCCCCCGTGCCCGCACGCAACTTCGAGGCTAACCCTAGCCTCCATCGCTTGGTCGCCGGCGCCGCTGGTCCTCCCCTCCCACGCCACCACCACCACCACCGCCGACATCGATGTTGGATGAGATTCTTCTTCGATCCATGGAACTTCTACCGTTTGATTCTCGGATGAGAACCAATTGTTGTTGGTGCGATAGTCAAGTCGTGGGGTTAGAACCTTTGTACATTTGGTTCTATGTGTGTGCCTCGTTGTAAATTTACCTCAGTGTAAATCGTCGATTTATCGATCAGGTCTAGCTAGGCGAGCGCTTACGAGAGTGCACTCTCCTGTGTATATGAGTTGTATATAGGCTTGTAGGTCTTGTGATGTTTAGGCGTCTTCCTATCAGTGGCGGAGCTGCATGTTGTATATAAAACGTGATGAACACCTTGGTATCAGGTTTGAATACATTAGTTTTGACTCTAAAAGCCTAGATAATGACCTCACTAGTCTCATCTATCACTTATTTTGGGCTTTTGACATCACTTGCTCCTAATCCTAGCTCCGCCACTCCTTCCTATATATGTACATATGTGGTATTTTCTTGATTATCGCATCTTCTGGATGTGATCACATACATTGGGTTGCTTCCAGCACATGGTTCTATAATTAAGTTTGGTGAATTATCCAATCTTTGCTCCCCAAGTCCCGTTAATTCCGTCCCAACGTGTGTGCGTCGTATCATTAGAAAAACATACCCGGCAAAAGTAAAAAAACAAGGAATAAATATCCTTCCCAAACTATCTCTTTCATATGAGAGCTGCCGCTCCCATCCTAATCATGCGCTCACTTTATTTGGAACCCGCTAGCTGCATGCTACTATTCCTCTAGAATTTAGGAATTGATATATCGAGACAGGCTATGGTTGATGACTTGATGTGGAGATCGCGGCCTAATATATTGGAGTAATCAGTGGCCAGTGGCCACATAAAGCCGACCTTTCACTTGATATGTGAATTGCCCTTTATCTGAAATGACATGACGATGGCTCAGTGGCCAGTGGCCACATACGCGAGTCGTTATGATTGGGGTACGTCCCTCCAAATTCAACTGTGGGGCCCCCGGTTCGAACGCCATCACCGCAAAGCTCCAAGCAACCTGCCTGGAGGGAAGCTTCCTCTTCCTCCCCGGCAGTGGGGCGCGTGGATTTGGCCAGGAGGAAAATATGCAAAATTCGCGATGAAGCAAAAGAGGGATTGCTTTTGTTACTGTTAGAAGCCGTGTAATTTTCCTCAGGAGGTGACTTGTGCCATTTTGGACGAGTGTAACTTTGTCAACTCTTAAAAAGATATATTTTTCCAGGCAAAAAAAAGCCGTGTTTGCTGCAAGTGGGCCGTTCTGGATAGATGTCCAACGAGTCATTTCAATTTCCTTTTGGACATCTCTAAAAAGACCATGCATGTAGGAGTTATAGGTATTGAGAAAAAAAATTGCAGGTTGTAGTTATAGGTATTTACGAAAAGTATGTTCTATTTTGAATATATTTTCTATGCATTATCTGTCCGTTCCTTATAGATATTTACGGTAGGTATAATATGTTTAGAACATAAATTATATTGAGCATTGTCTGTCGATTCTGGTTATAGGTTTTCACACTAAGTATGATCTATAAAAAAAATCCAAGTATTTTTTTTTTATAAAAATAGGGACCCCCCCCAGGAACACATTATTTTAATGAAACCAAACTTGTTTAGGCTGATTATGTTGACATCAAAAGACCAGATACTGAGAACTTGTCTGGCAAGATGGTTTGGAGGGTGGTTATACCCCCAGCCCACCAGAGTTCAAACCTCAGATTTGACGTTGGTGTTTCTCATTTAGGAGGAATATTCTTCAGTGGGAGCAGACGTTCCCGTCGATAGCGAGGCACCCATGGTGACTTCGTCAATCTCAAGACTCGATCCGCCAGCTCGGTATTACGGAGGTGCTCATAGGGGTAGGGTGTGTGTGTGCGTTCATAGGGGTGAGTGTGTGCACGTGTATGTGAGCGTCTGTGTTGTACTGTGTTTCTAAAAAAAAAGACCGGATACTGGGCAAGTCTAAGGCAGCAAAAGAGACTAGAAATACTAAGTCACCAGCTGACCAGGGAAGCTAACAGAAAAATTAAACACAACGACACAATGTCTGCAGGACACAAGCTGCAAAATCGACTCAAAGCAGAGACCTAATCAACTAGGCGAGGCCCCATCCCCAACAGCAGCGCGCCAGCGACCTTTCGGGAGCCGCGAGTAGCTCCCAGCATCGAAGTAGGGGTCTTCCAGGTCGGCTCCACTCCCCCCCCCCCCCCCCCCCCGCCTCGTGGAAACGAACCAGAGTTCGGGGGAATCCTCTGCTTCCAGCTCAGTCACTCTCCAGCATGGGGAAGGCCCTTAGTATCATGTTCACCTTCTGGCAGAACGAGCCAGCCGTCGCTCTCATCTGTTCTGTGAAGATCAAGTCCCAATTCCTCAACGAGTTTAGGATCAGTCTCCACACCTGAGAAAGGCCAATCCAAGTTTGACCATCAAAGATTAGTCCATTTCTAATTTTCCATATACTCCATAAAGCGCAGACACAGACAGCCTTAAGGACAACATGTTTCTTATTTGATAACCAAAAGCCAGCAATAGAAATAAAACCTTGCTTAGATCCACATCGAAGAACAAGGCAATTTCATGCCAGATGTTTTTGGCCACAATGCAATAAAAGAAAAGATGACGAACTGATTCGTTTTCAAAGCAGAAGACACAATCTTCAGGTTTATTCATTTTTCTTGATTTTTTTAGTTGTTGATAACATGAAACACACGTTTATTGGGAGACCCCAAGAGGAATGTATGAAGCAGTGCAACAACAAATTTTCCCGGTTATCGAATCCAGGAGGAGTAGGAGCACTTGAGGCTGTTTCAACGGCGCCAGAAAAATGGCTGTTGCAAAGGATCTGGATTGTTGACGTGGAACCTGCACACAACACAATCAAACTATTTTGTCCCAGCGAAATAGGAAGGTTGTCAATCTCTCCAGCTTGCTGAAAACAAAGGGTTAAACGTATGGTGTGGAAAATAGTGTTCAATTGCAGAGAGTAAAAGAAAACAATGATTGCAGTTGGTGGTTTTATCAGTGTAAAAGAATGGACCGGGGTCCACACCTCACTAGTGGCGTCTCTCCATAAAGATAATTAACATGCTGCTGAAATATTGATTAATATTAGGGTAGACTTTAGGCTCATCTAACAATTCCAGAAAAATCGTTAAAGGCCCATGCTGCCATGAAGAGTGTGGTACGTGAGATTTTAGTCCCACATGGCTAGTTTAGATAGATGTACACCAGCTTATAAGATGAGCTCTTCTCTACCATGTATAAGGTGTTGGCTGTGAAGAGAAAGGAGGCGTTCCACACGCGCGCTCCTCCTCCTCCGCCGCCCGCCTCGCCACACCTCGCCTCGCCTCGGCACGTCACGCCACGCCACAGGTTGCAGGAATCTCGCCGAGCCGAGCTTATCTTTTTATCACGCAGAAAAATGTGAGCGGCAACGGTAATGGCGTTAAAAATGAATGTGAGCTGAAACGTTTGTCTTAAGTGCTCTTAAGTACATTCGTTTCCAGTCTCTTAATTCTCCCTTAACTTCGCGCGTTAACAATGTGTGTTTCCGTTGGCCTTCCGCCTGAGTGTGTGCCTATATGAGAGAGGTCGCTCCTCTCTAGCAGACACACGAGAAAGATCTCATCAGCTCGCGCCGCCATGAGAGTTCCTCTCTATTGTTGCTGCCATCGCTGATTCCACCGCGTACACGGCCGACGGGAGAGCAGGCCTCTCCAAATCATGTACGGGAGAGGGGCGATTAGGTTTTTGGGGAGCGTCTCTTACGCGACTGCTCGCTCCCGTTCGACTACTTCCTCTACGTCTGCTTCATCTACGTCTGCGTCGCCTTCATCATCATCATGAGCACTGACAACAAAACTGTTGCCGCCGCTGCCGCCGCCGCCAGTCAAGAGGCTGCCAACGCCTCTGCTGCTGCCTCCGCTGCTGCTACGGCCAACTGGCCTACTGGAGGGTATAACATGTTTATCCCTCTCCTAATTACTCTATGTTTGCAATACTAGTCATATGCATAGATGTTTCTACTATCTGTTTAGTACACATTTTGATCATCAAGTTTCAGTATGTCATTAGCACTGTTTATGCCATGTTCATGATTTATTATTGGATTAATTTAATCGAACAATTGCCTATATTCTCAACAGTCTAAAAACCTAATATGTGTAGGCAATTTTCGGACATATTTTAAGCGTTGGCAAACTAAAACCACCTTATGGGCCCACTGGAACGATAGCTCCTGAACAGGAGAAGGCGTTCAGGAATGCCATCGTCGTCTTTGTTGGAGACGTTCTGGGCGTGATCGGAAATAAGTTGGTTGATGCATATTTACATGTGCGGATTGCCAAGGACTTGTGGGAGGCGCTCGAATCTAAATTCGGCGCAACTGATGCTGGAAGCGAGATGTACACTATAGAGCAGTTCCACGATTCCAAGATGGTTGAAAATCGTTCTGTATTGGAACAAGCTCATGAGATACAGTGCATCAGTAAGGAACTTGAGCTTCTCAAGTGTGTGCTACCGGGCAAGTTTGTCACGGGATGCATAATCGCTAAGCTACCTAATTCCTGGAGGAACTTTGCTACTACTCTGAAACATCAGAGGCGTGAATTCTCAGTGGAGAATGTCATTGGCCATCTGAGTGTGGAGCAGAACTCGAGAGCAAAGGACTCAAACGGAAAAAGGAATGAGGGATCTTCTGTCGCCAATTTTGTACAGAAGAACTCCAACTACCAGAAGCCCAAGGGGAGACCTAGTGTCCAATAGAATACCGACTTCAAGAAGAAGGGCAAGAAGCCCTTCAACAAGGATAAGAAGAAAGGAGCATGCTTCACATGTGGTTCAGAGGAACACTGGGCTCCCAAGTGCCCAAAGAAGTTCAAGAAATCAGGACAAGACTCCAAGTTTGTCAACATGGTTGTGAGCAACAATGAGAATGGAGTATCCGGTTACTGTAATTTGTTTACGGTATTTTCAGTTTTTCAGTCTAACGATTGGTGGATTGACACGGGTGCAAATATTAATGTATGTGCTGACATCTCATAATTTGTAGGAACAGTAATTTGTATCATGTGCGCGTGGTCTAGCCAAGCCAACATATGCACCATGCCACCACCATATCCATTTGATTGGCCGGCGTGCTGCCATCACGGACGCCAACGGGACGCCATTGCGGACATGGACAAAAATGCCGGATCGACTCCATCCATGAACCGCAGGCCAGTTCCCGTTCGAACGAGGGGGCGTTTTCGCTCAATGTTTTAAATAGCCGGCTATAAAAAAAATAGCCCCAGCCCTCAAAATGAGGCTATAGCCGGACTAAATGGGGCTATAGCCGAAAATTGTGCGTGAATCCATTTAGCCCTATAGCCTATTTAGAACCTTGTTTTCGCTGCTCCATCGTCGGCGTTCTCTCCCGCCCGCCACTGGCGGAGCTCAGTGACGGCCGAACTGGGCCACGGCCCGCCCAGGTTTTTTGCAAAAATAAAATCAACTAGTAGTATTTAGCAAAAGAGGCCCAGCCCATCAGCGTAGATGCCAGTTTCCTCACCTCTGCATACTGCATCTCGTCTCAGATCTCTTCACCTCACGCTGCTCACAAGTCAATGCATAACCACGGTCATGGAGGAAGATGGTTAGGTCTAGCAATTTCGACATGAATTAGACAAGAAAAGAAAGAGAATAGGGGGGAATCGGTGGAGGACAAGCTGGAAGCAGCAGCGCCGCCGCACCGCCCGCAGCCTGGGAGCGGCCATTAGGCATCGCCTCACGGGCAGGGGCACGGCCTGACGGCCGCATGAGCTACGGCACCGGCCGGAGGTCTAGCAGCCGGCAATCGAATCTGCAACCGAATCGAGCCCCATTATTCTCCAATTTCCCTCCTCAGGTAATTCTCCTTTCTTTCCCCAAATTTTTTGGACAGCAATTTGATGGCATGGTGCCAGTGCACAGTTGATTGTTCACAGATTTTGTTGTTCAATTTGCATCCATGGGAAAGCCGGAAAGACAATTCAGAGAGAAATTGAATTTGTTTTGAAAAGAAAAAGAGATGACATTAGTGAAGTTGAAAATGATTCGGTAGCACCAGCAGATGATCCATTGCCCTTGCTTGAATTGGAACAACGACAACATAGGCAAAAAAAATATTTCTGCTCATTTTTTTTGTGCTTTCGTACAGCCTGGCCCGCCCATGATTTTTTTTCGAGCTCCGCCACTGCCGCCCGCCACCATGGGAACACAGAGAGTTGCGGTTCTAACGCGGTGGTCGTCTTCTCTGCTCCTTCCTCGGCATCCGGGAACGCCTCTTTCCGCAGGAAGGTGTGACAAACACAACCTGCCTGAGCAGGCCCACATGGCGGGGACTGAGCGACGGCGCCACCAAGCTGCCCCCAGAGATGTGTCCGCACCACCTGGCCGATCGGTTGCGTGAAACGAAAGCCCAGTCGGCAGTCCTCGTCGTCGACTCGTCGCCTAGCCCAGGCGCCCCAGCGCACCGAAGGACACGCGCTTGCCCAGTTGCCCCCAGTCCAACTGCACTGTCTGACGTCGAACCACAGCCGGCCCAGCCACGCGCTGCCTGCCTCCACTGGTCGTCACCGGCGCCTTCTTCCGCCTATATATAGAGGATCGATCTGTCGATTCGGAACACTGCAACAAGAACTTCAAACCATCGCCGCCACCTTCCTCGCAGGCTCCCACCCACACATCTGCTCCGTCCTCAAGCCCTCTTCCCTCCGAGAGAGTAGCAGTGCCATGGTGCAGCCGTGCCCTACCGTGATAGCGGCGGAGCAAATCCGCTGCGCGAACTTCTCACAGCTGCTGTTCGGTTTTGGGATGTTCAGCCTCATCGCCTCGGGCTTCGGCTTAGCGGCGTATCAGCTGAAGGAAGACCCGGCGACCTTCGCGTTCGTCCAGGGCATCTTCCATCTCGTCCTCGTCGCGGTCTTCTGCTGCCTCTTGCTGAGGGAGAAAGCGGCACCTGGTTCGGCGTGGAGGGACCGGCTCAAGGATTTCGCATGTGTCTTCGCTGCGCTGCTCTTCCTCTGCGTCGCATACATGGCCATGGCTGCGGCCGACCTCACGCTCCCCGGCGCTGCACTCGTCTGGTTCATCGCTGTAGCTGCCGGATCTGGCGTCTTCTACACCTTCTTCAGCCGGGACAGGTACTACCCGGAATCCCGCCTATATATACTTCTCTAGGTAGCTGCACCGGGCGCCGCCGTAGCCGCCTGACGCCCTGACCTCGCCGTCCAAATTAGGCAAGGGTTTCCCGAGCCACACGCACGCGCCGTTCTTGGCCGGGTCCCTGATCTCCGCCGCGAACAGCGAACTTGCCCCACGGCCGCTGCCTGACCCCACTGTAGTGCTGGCCCCTCGCCGCATCTCCGCGGCCTCCTCCCTCCTGGGCGTCGCCGCGGCGTCCTCCTCCGCGCTAGGGTAGTACAGGTCCAGCTCCGGCTAGCTGGAAATGGAATCGTGTTTATACTGTACTTCTCTAGCTATAGCTGCATCGTGCGCTGCCGTAGCCGCCTGTGACTTCGCCGGCCATCCGCGATTTCAAAATCGTTTTAGGGCACGGACATCGCCAGCAGTTACGCACAATTTCGCTTATCTGAAAGCAGCAACTGACTACTTGGCGTTGTACATCCCCAGCAGTTATGCACAATTCCTGGTCTGCCGACCCCTCCAGCTCGCCCTGAGTTCGTTCCATACAACGGTCAAGCAGGTCAACATCACCCGCCTATCCGTCCAGCCGTTCCTTTCTCTCAAAATACTAGATCTATGCATTCACGCGTCACGTTTGACAATGATATAATCGTTTTCGTTTCCTACATATATATTTTTTATTCAACTAACAAATCTTTTTCTTTGTTATTTTCGTGCTTCATTTGGTTGCAGAGACTACGACACACCAGACGAAATCATGTTGCTGCCACCGGTGTAGGTCGATTGCTACATTTTGACACGATGCTGGATTAGATTCTTCTTCACATAACTTTGTACCGTTCGATTTTCTGGTGAGAACCAACTATTGTTGGGCGGATAGTCAAGTCCTGGGGTTACGACTGTATATTTGGTTTTATTCGTGCCTTGTTGCAAATTTACTTGCAAGCGGGTGTAGGCGATCTCCGTGTAAACTGTCGATTGATCGATCAGGTCTACTTTGATGTTTAAAGCGTCTTCCTATGTACATATGTGATGTTTTCTTGATTATCGCATCGTTTGGATGTGATCACATACATTGGGTTGCTTCCGGCCATCAGCTGGTTGTATAATTAAGTTCGGTGGATTATCCAATATTTGCTTCCCAAGTCTCGTTAATTCCTTCACAACATGTGTCCATCCTATCACTAGAAAAACATCCGGCAAAAATAAAACAAGGAATCTCGCTTCAAAAAGAAAACAAGGAATAATATCCTTCCCAAACTATCTCTTTCATATGAGAGCTGCCACTCCATCCTAATCATGCGATCACTTTATTTGGACCGCTAGCAGCATACTTCCTCTGGAATTTAGGAATTGATATATCGAGATAGGCGGCGGTTGATGTGGAGAGAGCAACCAAATATGTTAATTGATAAATATGCGCTGACAGAAAAGAGTGTAGCGTGTGCATATAATTTGATAAGGCTATTACATGATATGTGAGTGTCCTTTTATAAGTTCATAAGGCTATCAACTGATATGTGCAGTGCACTTATCTGAAAGGACATGACGATGGCTCAGTGGCGGCCACACGCGCGACTCGTTATGATTGGGCTATGTGCCTCCAAATTCAACTGCGGGGCCCACTGTTCGAACGGCATCAACGCGAGCTGCAAGCATTACCTGCCTGGAGGGAAGCTTCCTCTTCGCTCACACGCACACGCCATGGGACGTGTGGATTTGGCCAGGAGGAAAATAAGCCAAATCAGTACTAGCATTATCAGAATCGGAATCGTGATACCGATTGCGCCTCTGTAGAGTACGTAGCGCCGAAGCAAACCAGAGTTTTTTTTTTTGGTTATTGTTAGACGTCGGGCCATTTCTTGTTGCCAATGTTTTTTTTACCAGTGTACTATCATTGTACTTCTATACTATTGAGGATACGAGTCTAGTGGGCAAGGTTTATGAGTGTGGCGAGGACCACAATAGTCGCGGGAACGTGCAGGATGACGATGACTGTGACGACGTGAACTGAATAATGTTGATCATGTTCTCAGTGCACAAATCATGATATAGTTCATGAATTTGAGAAGGGATAAACACAAGCGAGGGGGTCGACCTATCCTGCTGGTGGAGGTGTTGTCCAGGCGATCAACCTGAGAAGCGCGCTTCACCATGATGGTTCCGAGGTTGGTGTATTTCTATTTGTCATTCTTCTTGGCCTCTGGCGGGCCGAGTAGAGCCTCTGGCGGGCCGAATAGAAAGCTTTGTTGTGTCTCGTCCAGCTGGTGGTGGTGCTTGTGTTGCAGAGCGCCTCGGTCGATGACCGGCAAACTAAGTCGTGCGGTAGGCGTCGATCAGCGGACTGGTCGCCAGAGGCGATGGGTGGAAGGTGCGGCGAGCAAAGGAGGGCAGTGAGGTGGACCTGTGGGGCCTGCGGTCATCTGACGATGATGATCCGCCTAGTATCCTCCATCTCAACCCACGGCTGCAAGGCGATTGGAGCAGGCGGCCCGTACTAGTGGGGAAGGCTGTTGCGATTTGGTCGTTGGTGCTGACCTAGAGGGAAGTTATTTTTCTGTTTTCTTTTTGTTATTTTATTTCTTTATTCGACTGATAAATGGGACACACTGTCAATTAGGGTGGCATTTCACTCTCAATTCGCGTTTAACTTTATTCGCCAAAAAAATGTCTCTACCGATAGATTTTTGTCGAAAAAACATAAATGAGTATGAAATCGTAAATTTGTCCAGCATGGCTCTTCTTCTACAAACAGCTCTGTAACTGCCTTGGTTTCAAATTATTAGGTTGCCATCTACCTCCTCTGATTCTGATTATGGGTACAAAATTGCTTTTCCAAGGTGGCCAGCTTGATTTTTTTTGCGGATAACACCCCAGATCTATTAGCCAACACAGTGCAAACAACACATCCCGAAGAAACCAGAAATTACAACTGGGTCCCTGGGATCCCAACCCTCATCCTCCACCGACGCGGAAGGGGAACGCGCCGCCGCATCGCCGGTCCGGCACCCTCCCGGTGCCGGCGCAGACCTTGACGCCGCAGACGATCTCTTCGCGAACGGGAAGTTGCCCTTCTCAGCCATGGTGAGCTCGCACGACGGAGAGGAGAGAAGTTGGAGCAGCAGCACCACGAGGGCAATGCCTACCTCGCCGGCCGGCTCGGAAGACGACGACCTGGAGCCGGTGGAAGCAGGGACCGTAGATCCCCGACCACCGCAAGTCCTGCACGCCTCGACGAAGCTCCGAAGATCCTCGCCGCAGAAGGGGCGACGCGCTGGCACCAAACCATCCGCCGACACCATCGCCGCCGGCCGAAACCCCACCACGACCTACACTATGTACAAGCACGGATCCGGGGTTCCCCCTCCCTCCCGCCGCCAAAGCAGCCGCCGGAGGAGGAGGGAACCCGGGGAACGCCGGCGAGCGAGGTGGTCTGACGGAAGCATCCAAAAATCGCCTCGATCTACTGTAGATAGAGGAGAGCGGTCGGCCGAGCTCTAGCCAAGTACCCTCGTGGCCAGCTTGATTTAGGTTGCTATTCTTACTGTGTTTTTTATGTGTGCTATTCTTTACTGTTCTAGTACTGTTTAGTTGTAAAGTATGGTCTTAACTACTAAACAACAATTGAACAATACTCCTATATAAATATATGTACCCTCCTTGCGGGGACTACTGCTACTACGTGTGAACGTATTTGTTTGCACAAATTAGTGCAGACGTACAGTTGTGAGATGCCATGACAGTTCCACTACAAACATTGCCGAACAACTTTTTTTGGCGATGCCAAGGTTATGTATTCAAACAAAGTGTTATTTTTTTGTGATTTGGAAGCTCCGTCTTGGGATGCAGGCAAGTGTGTCGACGATGAACAGGAACTTCCCCGGCAAAATGGGGCACAAGGTAGGACAGATCTACCTGGCCTCATCCTATACCGCAGCGGCATCAGCCTTGGCGGCATATGGAACAATTGATTGGAGGTTGGAGCTCACGAGTCATGACTGAAAGATCCTGCATTGCTGATTGTTCTGTACCATTACTCTGTTTTCTCGTGTTCAAACCAACCAAACAAAAAAAGTAGCAGGTGTAGCACTTTCAGGAACAAAATTACTGGTACAGAGTGCGCTAGCAGCTGTTGTGTCAATTTCCGATGAACAATACATACATCACAGTATCGATGTTACGTGTCCATGGTGTTTATCAAACCTGATACACTTGGACCTGTGCTTTAAAAACTTGATCTCTCCGTCGTCGCCGTCGTGGGTACTTACCTCGACGGCCGTGATGATGACCACATTTCCATTGTTCCCCCAGCTGCCGATACTGTCGGTTTCAAAGAACCTGAAGACGCATATCTTACCGGACCCAGGTGCACCAGTGAGGAGGTCGACGGGGTCCACTCTTGGGGCGGCTTGAACTCCTCCCAGACTCCGCGCACCACCGGTGGGCTCTGGGCGGTGGCGGTGGCGAGGTCGACGGCGCAGAGAGGGCCGTTCCTGGACGTGAACCCGAGCGGGCTCTCCACGGCCAAGAACCCGAACGACAGCCCGTCGCCGTGCCCCGGGACGTGCTGCGTTTCCCCGATGAACGGCAGCGCCCAGTCGCCTTCCTTCCTCCACGAGCACCGCCTGGTGTCGAAGGAGTAGGTGCCGACGCGCTCCGTGGTCGTCCAGATTCTGCCGCCGGCGGCCGGCGTGAGCGCCGTGACGCTCGAGCGTTCGTAGCCGGGGTCGCGCACGTAGTGCGGCAGCGGGAGGCCGTACCAGTACCAGTCCTCCCGGAGGCGGTCGTACCGGAGGGCCTCGAAGCGGCGGCCGCCGTAGTCGACGACCCTCTCGATGACGAACAGGCCGACCCCGACGGCGACGGAGACCGGGCTGCCCTTGGTGGCGCGCATCATGGGCCCGCCGCGGACGGCGCGGCGCGCCACGTCGTAGATGATGGTGCGGCGCCCGGGTCGGTGGACACCACCATGACGTCGTCGTAGTTGCCGCCGCGGAGGAGGTGGAACTCGACGGAGCAGCCACGCGCGTCCGGCGGCCTGTCGAAGCGCGCGGACGCCGGTGGCAGCGGGATGCCGTCGTCCATGGTCTGGGTGTCTGGATCCGGGTGGGAGAAGAAGGGCGCCACGTCGATGTGGTGCAGCGTGTACGTGTGGCTACTGTAGTCGTTCGTGGCCAGGATCACGCAGCTCCGATCCTTCGCCGCCGATGCCATCGACTCGGTGATCGGTGCGACTCTCTTCCCCGGTTCCTCTTTTCTGTCTCGATGTCGCTCTTGGTACGTCTTTGCTCTGCTCTGTCGACGCGTATATAACCGGGCGAGCGGGGCCATGCGAGAGTCGGAATCGTACTCCAAAGTCCAGACTACGTCCGGACGATCTCGGAAAACTCGTACTCCACTGTTTTTTTTTTTTTTTTTAGAATAACTCGTACTGTTTCGAGTTAGGAGTTCGGACTCCTTTCCAAACCCGACGCTCGTCTCCCTTTCTGTTTTTTTAGGGAATTTTGCATTTTTGCTTTCTGTTTTTGATTGACAGTGAAAATCCCAACACGCTTTAGTTATACGGTTTTGTTCAACCCTAAAAACCATCTACTCGTCGTCACAAAGGATAGTATGCTCAGCGCAATGGGTAGGATTCCCCTCGGTGTGGCAGCAAGCAATGTCGTTTTTGTTCCACGGGTAGTCTTGTTATTTTACGGTCCATTTCGTAGAATACGGCATGAAAATGCGTATCATTTTCGTTAAAGAAAGGGCAAGCCAAGGGAGCTCAAGGTAATGATGTTTTTTTTCTTCTTATTTTAGATTATTTTGGTGACACATTTTTGGGTCACCGAGGGAAGCCACCGGAGACATCACTGAGGAAGAGATAGCCATTGGGAGGGAGGGAGACTTGGTGCTACGATTTGAGAGATCGGTGGATTTTGGATGCTCCAAACAATTCAGGTCGACAAGTTGTGTATATTGGATTTTCTAGGGTTTCTGCTAGACGTTGGACGAGTCTAGCTGTGACATTGTGGAATTTAGGCAAAATGATAACTCGTTGGGGTCTCGGTTACACATTTGTATGCACGACAAAATCCCTCGGGGTGGTAGTACATGAGGAGTCACATATAGAGTAGAGTACTACTATATACCTACACGGGGACGCTCCAATATGTTTAACAGGATCAACCCATTCCAGCAATGTGCAAGCAACTTCTCCCGCACGACTCCGTAGAACTTGCGGTCAGATTTCTCTGAGAAACTCTTGTCATATGCGACATAGGGCCACGCGGTGTTGCCGCTTACCTCACATTCGGCTCATCGTGTTCCCCGTTCCAGACATGATCAATGATATGCTACATTACTCCTTCAACATTCATCTTCAAAGAAAACATTGAAAGACACATGTCTAAGATCGAGAAATCCCCAAATATGGACATTGCACAGTCGATCGACCTCCAAAGATTGTGCATGGCTTCTTAGCTCCTTGTCTGATATCCACCGCCACTCGCTAAAGCTTTCATGGAGAGATAGAGGGAGATAGAGAGAGGAAGTACTAGGAGTGGGAGAGTACGGTCGTGTCTTAGACCACCTAGTGATGACTACAAACATTAGACCGAGAAAAGGCGTGCCACCGGCCTCGTCCCTCCATCACCAAAGTCGGGCAAAGCACATGTTACATGATAGCGGTCGATAAAACTGACAAAAGCGGCTCGAATACCGTCCAGAAAATATCACAACAAAAGCGAAATAAGTCCAAGATGACACGACATCCATCTTAACAAACCACGACCCAAATCGTAAAATCAACCGCGTGACAAAACATACATCGCCCCTGTGATCAAAATCAAAGTAATCATCTACACTAGGCTCTTGTTCAAAAAAAAAAACTACACTAGGCTGATCAACAAAACTTATATGGGATTCCAATTTCAATGAGTAATTTGCAATATTTATAGTACATATGAAGCAAATAATTACACAATAACAAGTTCTTCGTGTGATTTCAAAACATGAAAATTCAGTTATCAGATTTTATTAGTGGTAGCGACCTAGAGTGACACCGGGGCCGCTAGTCAGCAACTTTTTTTTTGTTTTTTTTTTTTGCAATTGGCCGTGAACTGGCGCCCCTAAACCGCGCGGAGGCGCTCCCGGACTGCGCTCGGAGGGTGCCCGGCCCCGGCCCTTCCACCGGTGGTGCTCGGAAATGGTGGAACCAGCGGAGGCGCCCGGGACCCAATGGTCACCGGAGACGACGGCACGGTCGCCGCTAGCGCCGTCGGAACCCTGGTGCATGGCGCGAGGACCCGGACGAGGGGGAGGGGAGGGGAGAAGGGGCGGAGATCACCCGCCGCTGTCCCCCACCGTCCCCCGCCGGAGGGAGGTCCATACGGGGCGTCGAGGGATCCCCGGCGGCGAGGAGTGGCGCCGGCGGCGGCGACGGCGCGGCCGCCCTGCAGCCTTTCCTACAGGTACGTCGGTTCACCACAGCCGTTGGATTTGCATCCAACGGCCCATATTACAAGTTGTCTTTTTACATCAAGCACCCTTCTTCTTCTGCTCCCATATATTTAGACCCCGTTCTTCTCTCTGTCCAGCCAAACTGAAACAAAACAGCCTCGCCGCGCTCGTCGACGAAGAGCAATTCCGCTTCTGATCACAGTAAATCAGAAGAGAGTTGCAGCATTATGTTATTACTAGACGAGAGGAAAGATTCAGAAACTTGAACAAGGGCAACGAATCCTCTCTCCCCTTCTTCTTCTAGCAGCCTGCTTCTGTCCAGGATCGGCGGACAGCCACCGTGAAGCACTGTGCAGCGCGGCGGCGTGCGCGGTGCGCGGTGAGCCGAGCTCAAGAACTTCAACTTATAGCTCTCTGGTAAACTATTCGTCCAATCGATTCTCTCTGTTTGATTTCTTGCACTTCTTTATCCTGATGGGAGTTCTTGCTTTCTTGCCTGTTTTTGGTGAAGAACAGCCGTGCGGGGAATTCAGTTCGCGAGACAGTTTATCTGATCACGTTCTTGTATAAGTAGATTATAGAAGGTATCATCCAACCAGCATCTATCCATTCCTGCAATTACTTGCTTCGATTGACTGAAGCTAATTCAGTTCTTGCTTTCCTACGAACTTCTTTTCTTCAGAAGAATCCGTGGGCTGATCGATTCAGAGCCGTATTCCTTGTCAGCCTCTTGTCGAAGTAAATTAAAGCAGGTATCCTCCAAGCGATAAGCTCTTTAGTTCTGCATTTTTTTTCCTGCAATGGTTACCAACGTACTGCACCTGTCAGGTTTCTTGCGTTTTTGTGGTGAAGAGCAACCGTGAGGGGAATTCAATTCGCGAGCCAGTATTTGATCAGGTTCTTGCATAATTGGATTATAGTAGGTATCATCCAACGAATATCTCAATTTCTGCAAAAAAAAAACTGCGAATTACTGAAGTTAATCCAGTTCTTGTTTTCCTACGTGTTCTTTTGTTCAGAAGAATTCTTGAGCCATTGGATTCATAACCAAATTCCTTGTCGACATAAATTAGAGCAGGTATCTTCCAAGCGATAAGCTCTCTATTTCTGCATTTTTTGCTGCAATGGTTACCAACCTAGTGCACCTGTCAGTCTACACCTCTTCTAGGCTAGATTACATAAACTGTAAGCTCTTGTACAATTTCTATGCAGGGACCGTTAATTCAGAACCAATGTGATGATTTCTTGTATTATCCTTGCAAATTTTCTTTAGCGACCAGCTTGATTCCACTATTGATGTATTGGCTGTCTTATTGAATAAACTGAAGCCTACATCCTTGTATTTCTAGTGTTAGCGTGTGCAGACATTCTTTTAATGCAAAATCAGTCTCGAAAAAATATAAGTAGTCAGACAAGGAGTTGAACTTTCATTATATTAATATACCCGTTGAAATTCCTTTTAAGTTTGATTTGCTCCTGTTGGATCTCGTGCAGTCCTTCATATCCAAATCCTAACCGTGAATTCAGAACCCAGTGATGACTTTTTATATTATCATTGCAAGTTCTTTTAGTGACCAACTTAATTCATGTACTAAATGAATTGGCTTTATCTTATTAAAGAAACTGAAGCATGTATCCTCGTATTTTTAGTGTTAGCGTGTCCAAACTTTCTTGTAATGCAAATTCGTCTCCAAACAAGATAAGTAGTTAGACAAGGAGTTAAACTTCTATTGTATTAAAATACTTGTTAGGATTCACATTTCAAATTTCCTTTTAAGTTTTATTTGAGTTTTTTTTTTACGCAGCACATTCTGCCTAAAGTACATAATCAATTGCTTAGTTGGTTATTTTGTTTCCCCTGCCTGTAGTTTCAATCATGGCGTCTCAGCTAGAAGTGTTCACCAGATCTGGTGTTCTAACACGTGCTAGTCCTCTGGTTGGAGAGTACTGTGCCCATAACCTGCAGGATGGGTTTATAGTTGAGGAACGGATCAAGACGCTCGTCAAAACCATGACCAGAGACTTGAACTGGCATCATGAGCAGGGACACTGTATTTCTTCTTTTAACCACAGAAATGTTCAGATAAATGTTCATGGGCAAGCACAGATCACTGGCGTCACACACGTACAGAAGAACGACGAGAACATCAAGAAGAACTACTTAGATCTTCACGATGTGGTGCTGAAGACAATTTTCAGGAACTTCAGTCTCCAACAACAGGTCCCGTCTGAATGGAGGATGCTCTTGCTTTTAATGAAACGAGAGTGCATTGGCAACCAGTACCTAATATGCAACAATGTGGCCTTGATGCCTCTATCTGTTAGGATGTTGTTTTTTGGCATATCTTATGAGCATGTGAAATTTTCAATGTGGAAAACTAAGAAAGAAAAGCAGCAGAAGATCTTGAAGAAACTGCCTTACTTGAACACTTGGCCTGATCTCCTGAAAGGAAATATATTGCTTGAACAATCATTCGAACACAAGTCACATGATACTACTACGCCAGACGGGTTCTTCACCTACTACAGAGACACGAACAGCCATTGCCTGGACCGGTGCCACTTGATTCCATGAGTCGGAGCCTACACCGCCATAGAGTTCGAAAAGAATCTTCTGGTGCGGTATCCTCTATATTTGGCTGTTCTGCAGGAACAATTGCATAAGGCAGGGGAACTGGAGGGGTTGGAGCCACACAACATGTTCTGAAGAATTGCTCTCTGTCAGGTATGGTTGTCTACTGAATTTTATGGTTATGTCCATTGAACAGTTGCATCTCCTTCTTGTATGCTATAACTGAGTTGAGTGGAAAGTGATTCGTAGCTCTGCTGATGTGGTATTGTTTATGATTTTTCTTCAGTTTGTTGCTTGAAGGTCCAGGTCGAGGTACTGGAGCCACCACTACTGTCCTGATGACAAAAAGGTCCATAGTTTGATGCTGTGCTGATGCGATACTTGATCGCGGTGCTGATGCTGGTGTGTGAGGCTGGGGATCTTAGTTTTGGTTGATGATGGTGCAGATGCTGGTCTGTGTTGCTCGGATGTTTTGGCTGTCGATGCCGTCTGTTGGCTGTAGTTAGCTTCTGTCAGGCCTTGTACCTATAATAACTGAATTGAGCAGAAATTGATTCGTAGCTCTGCTGTTGGGGATCTAAGTTTTGGCTGTAGATGCCGTCTGTTGGCTGCAGTTAGCTTCTGTAGATTGCCTGGAGTTGATTATCTTGCCGTGCTAGTTATCTTGACTTTTGTGATGCAATTCTGTTGGGATGTGAAAATAGTTTAGTGTCGTGAATATTTGAGATATGATATGGGGGCTGGACCTGGTGCTTCTGAGGTTTTCTGTAATAGCTGGTGATTCGAAGGGACAAAAACCTTGTAACAAACATTTGCTTTCTATAAATCAGGGCCATCCTGCCTGTTTGTGGATGTATTTCAGCAAGAGCTCACAGAAGATGAAATATAAACTGGGAGCTAGCTTGATGGAAAAATTTGAATGGAATAAACAGGGACCTAGCGGGCGACCGTTTTGACCTTGCGCGTGCTGAAGACAGTACCCGACGTGGTGAAGAGGGCGCCGGCAGCAAAAAGGACGCTGGAGGGCGCCGGTGGCTGAGGAGGAAGAGGAGAGAGATGTTGCTCTGGCTCTGGTTGCCATGGAATACTTGTGACACTCACCAGTGTCGTAATAGCTCTGTGTGGAGGCCAGGCACGGCATTTGTAGGGCGCGCCGCTGTAGGTGGCGTCGTGGCACGGCTACGTGGAGGTACAAGGGAGCAGGGGATGTGGTAGTAGGACAAGTTGGGCCGACTGCCTCTGCCTGATGTGCGCCTCTGAACTCAACGATGCAAACCGGGATCGTTCTTTCAGAGTATTTTCCTTTGATTTCAGGGAAACAGTATTTTCCTTGGATTTTAAAGGAAAAGAGTACAATAGTTCTTGAGAGTATCGTTCTGTCTTACTAATCTATACCTAATAATAAAATCATTAAGACTTTTTCTCGTACGTCGTTGAGATTGCCCTTGAAGTTGAAGAAAATTACCCACCTATGCCACCCATAAGTCAGAAAAACTGTTCGCTATGTCATATGATTTCTTTCTCCTGATAGCACGTCGTCGCGGGCAGACGAATTTCTCCCGGGAGCTTCGGCCCTCTGCGTCGCATCTCGAGAGATCAAAGAGAGTAGAGATCGGTGAGGGCAATGGCTGCACCGTCCAGCAGGATCTGCTTCAGGTTTGCGGCCGCGCGCACGAGCTGCTGAAGTTGCACGAGGCTTCACTACTGGATCAGGGACCTAACTCCTCGCTGCCTAACTATAACGATGAAGGTGTGGGAGGCGAGCTTGAGGTATACCGTGACTATCTATGCACGGACGCCGGGCAGACGAATTTCTCCCGGGAGCTTCGGCCTCTGCGCCGCATCTCGAGAGATCAAAGAGAGTAGAGATCGGTGAGGGCAATGGCTGCACCGTCCAGCAGGATCTGCTTCAGGTTTGCGGCCGCGCGCACGAGCTGCTGAAGTTGCACGAGGCTTCACAACTGGATCAGGGACCTAACTCCTCGCTGCCTAGCTATAACGATGAAGGTGTGGGAGGCGAGCTTGAGGTATACCGTGACTATCTATGCCCGATCGCCGTATGTGTCCCTCTATGACATTTAGGGAAGTGCCAAGCTTAGATTCAGTTAAGCGCCAAGCTTAGATCGACCACACTTTCGACCTGATGAAGGTGCTCATCAGGGAGATGCGGAGGGAAGTGCCAAGCTTAAAGTGGGCGTGGTGCAATCGTTATCAAGAACTATGCACGGCTGCAGATGTTTGATAGTGTGTCAGACTTGGTCTGAATCAACTTGACAATGTTTTGCCTAACAGGAAGATGCTATCGGTTAAGTACAACAAAAGATTGCAGCTTGGTTTTCAACCTGGCGAGGTCAAATTAAATACATTTGTTTTTTCATAAAGATTTAATATGTTTGTCAATGGTTTGTGCCAAAACGGGCATGCCAATTGTGACCTGAAAGTCATGAATTTGATTTTTCAGGAGGGTAGTGATCTAGATGTTTTCAAGTGTTCTAATAATGGACACCATGAAGAAGCTAAGTAAACCAGATGGTGGATAACACTTCGTTTCTGGGACTACCACCTTCAATACTCCCCATACAGATAATCGAATTACGGAGGCTTCCCGATGCTTTCACATGTAAGATTGTTTTCTGTGATCGGTTGTGGTGGACAGTGGTGGAGCTAGGAATTGAGATGTGTTGGGACGGACATTTAAGGTGCAAAATGTATAAGGAACAAAAGAAAATCTATCAAACAAAATAAGGGTGCAACAAAGATTCAAAACAATAAATTGGTGGCACAATCCAAATTTCCGCAAGTAGTGACACTGTAGGATTTTTCTGCTGATGCGCATTCTATAAAAAATAGAGAGCGAAAAGAAAAGCACGAAGCAAGTTCTTGGTTACTAGATTCAAGATGCTATTGGCGCCTCCATCGTAGGAAGGCGTCGGCGGAGTCCTAAGTGTCGCCAATGTTGGAGAGGACGCTTATGAGTTAGAACGACACAGATTTTTTTTCCTCCCGTTGCAACGCACGGGCATTTTTCCTAGTTATTAATTAATGTCGCACTCTTTGGTTAATATTGTTTTGGCTCATAGGTATAAAAATCGTATTTCAAAATATTCGCACACAAAGTTCTGTGAAAAATGGTATTTCTTGTGTTTTGTGTAAGAAAACAATATCGGTGCTCCAAAATGACGTTTCACGAGATTTTTTTTATTTTTTTACATATACAAAAAAATTGTGAGAAATATTGTTTGGAATTTTTAAATAACATTTAAATCTATCATCATTCATGCCGGGCATGCCTTCGTCAACAAAAAGGGAAAGTGTTGAAGTTTTGGACAATGGGTTCATTTAAACCTCAAACGCGGCCCTTCGAATGTAACCGGCCCTCGGCTCTTTTTTTCCATAGCTTCACCCTGAATACTTTTGATTGTGTGCTGCTGGGTTGTCCATTTATCATTGGCGGGTTCCTAGGCACGCACCCGTATAAGCCAAAATCTGATGTTAAATAACACCAAATTGTGTTTACTAGACCGTACCAACCAAAGCCACATAAGAAAAAAAGGTAAGATCACCGAAAAAGCACCAAGTAATTCACGTCAACTGGAAGTGACGGAACCAACGCATAAGGAGAACAACGCCAACTTGCTGGACGGGGAAATTTGTATCGCCTTGAGCCTATATCGTCGAATGAACACCTTCCCTAGACAAACAAAAGACGTCAATCTTGGTGGGTCGGAGCTCACTATAGAGCTCGGGCCGGCATACCAACAAACGGTGCACGACAAACCAAGCACCACACCATCCTAGGGAACACCACCAGTCACCACACTGCTGCTTCAAGGCGGCGCCTTCAAGAAGGTCACGGCATTGCCCGGTCAAACGTGATCAAGGGTTTTCACCAAGAGAATCTGTAAGGATGTGGCCCACGTAAAGGGAACAACGCCTATGATATGTTTAACCCTAGCTAGATTCTGCATTCGAAACCGAGCATGAACAACCGTCGAGATGACTATTAAACCACACATGCACCGATTGTCGCTCCGTAATAATCAAGACACCGATGCGGCCATGACCATCCGGCAGCACCTGATCCACCGCCGGCGGCGCCCTAGTGGGAGCAGGGTGAGCACGACTGCACGAGCTCGTCTAAGCCGCAGCTGTGTGTGGTAGCTCGCTTAAGCCACTGCGAATTTTCCATTGTAGATTCTCATCACCATCAATCGTGAGTGAGCTCGGTCAGCGAATCATTAGCAGACTGGCTTTACATGTCATTGTGTACATATAGAAATATGGTATACAATTTTAGGTATGGTGTATACGTAGATTATTTTTCTAAATACGTAAACTCTCTCCTGCCGTCCGATATTGAAGGGACAATAACGACCCAAAATTTGAACTAAAAATCAAACAATTTAGGAACAAAATTTTAAAAATCCATCAAGTTCAATATGGTCCTTTGTGTATTCTCTGACAATTCCATGTCATTTGGATCACTTGTTTATGGTTAATAGGTTTTTAAGATCGAATCCTAAAATGCTATTTAATGATAAACCATATCTAAATGAACCAAAACTTTCTCATAATACACAATGGACCATATTTAACTGACTGGAATTTTTCAATGTTTTCTAAAATGTTTGATTTTCCGGTTCAAATTTTGGGTCGTTGTTGTCCCTTGGATTAACATTGGACGGCAGATGCGATGGGCATGTTACATCGTCACATTCCACCTGAACTGTTTTAACAAGATGATAAAAAATAAGAAAATAAATATATTTACATTGAGCTCCCTTGGCTTGTCTCTTCTTTAACGAAAATGATACGCGTTTTCATGGTGTATTCTACAAAATGGACAATAAAATAACGAGATTTTCTATAACCGTTGGTAACGGAGAGCTACCCGTGGAATAAAAACGACATTGCTTGTTGCTCTACCGAGGGGGATCCTTCCCATTGCGCTGAGCATATTATCCTTTGTGGCGACGAGTAGATGGTTTGTAGGGTCGAACAAACCGGTCAATCAATAACAGAACGGAAAACGAGCGTCGGGTTTGAAAAGGAGTCCGAGAGTTCGTTCCAACAGCCGTCGAAACAGTAGGAGTTTTCCGAGATCGTCTGGAACTCGATCTAGACTAGGATTCCGACTCTAGCATGGCCCCGCCCGCCTGGTTATAAAAGCCGAACAGCGCGCGTCGACAGAGCAGAGCAAGCACATACAAGAGCGGCATCGAGACAGAAAAGGGGAACCGGGGAAGAGAGTCGCACATGGCATCGGCGGCGGTGCCGCCGGCGAAGGATCGGAGCTGCGTGATCCTGGCCACGAACGATTACAGTAGCCACACGTACACGCTGCACCACATCGACGTGGCCCCTTCTTCTCCCACCCAGACCCGGACACCCAGGCCATGGACGACGGCCTCCCGCTGCCTCCCGCGTCCGCGCGCTTCGACAGGCCGCCGGACGCGCGGGGCTGCTCCGTCGAGTTCCACCTCCTCCGCGGCGGCAACTACGACGACGTCATGGTGGTGTCCACCGACCCCGGGCGCCGGACCGTCATCTACGACGTGACGCGCCGCGCCGTCCGGGCGGACCCATGATGCGCGCCAGCAAGGACAGCCCGGTCTCCGTCGCCGTCGGGGACGGCCTGTTCGTCATCGAGAGTCCTCGGCCCCGGCGGCCGCCGATTCGAGGCCCTCAGGTACGACCGCCTCCGTGAGGACTGGTACTGGTACGGCCTCCCGCTGCCGCCCTACGTGCGCGACCCCGGCTACAAACGCTCCAGCGTCACGGCGCTCACGCCGGCCGCCGGTGGCAGGATCTGGACGACCACGGAGGGCGTCGGCACCTACTCGTTCGACACCAGGCGATGCTCGTGGAGGAAGGAAGGCGACTGGGCGCTGCCGTTCCTCGGGGAAGCGCAGCACGTCCCGGGGCGTGGCGACGGGCTGTCGTTCGGGTTCTTGGCCGTGGAGTGCCCGCTCGGGTACACGTCCAGCAACGGCCCTCTCTGCGCCGTCGACCTCGCCACCGCCACCGCCGAGAGTCCACCGGTGGTGCGCGGGGTATGGGAGGAGTTCAAGCCGCCCGGGGAGTGGACCCCGTCGAGCTCCTCACTGGTGCACCTCGGTCCGGAAAGATCTGCGTCTTCAGGTTCTTTGAAACCGACAGTACCGGCAGCTGGGGGAACAAGGCAAATGTGGTCGTCATCACCGCCGTCGAGGTAAGTACCCACGACGGCGACGACGGAGAGATCAAGTTTTTAAAGCACCGGTCCAAGTGTATCAGGTTTGATAAATACCATGGACACATAACATGGACAGTCTGATATTCTGATGTATGTACGCATGAATGTATTCGTCCACTGGAAATCGACATAACAGCCAGAGCACTCTGTAGTAGTGAAAATGTGAAATATATGTATGACGCTGTAACAGTAATGTTTCTTCCTGATAGTTATACACTCAGTAATGCCAGTGGAAAAGCATACATTCAACACCTCTCCCAGTTACAACTGCTACTTGGAACGTAACTTATTTCTCAGCATCTAAAACTACACTTTCAAACAAGAAAAACAGAGTAATGGTACAGAACAATCCGCAACGCACGATCTCTCAGTAATGAGCTCCAACCTCCAATCAACTGTTTCATTGTTACACACCAGGAAGTCCCTGGGGTCTGTGACATATCCCGTCAAGGCTGATGCCGCGGCGGTGAAGGGCGAGGCCAGGTAGATCTGCCCTTCCTTGTGCCCCATCCTGCCAGGGAAGTTCCTGTTCGTCGTCGACACACAGACCTGCATCCCAAGACATAACTTCCAACATCACTAAAACCACTTTGTCCAAATACTTGGCATCGCTAAAAAATGCTTGGTCAACAAAACAGAATTGCAGCGCTTAACGTTTCACTTGAATACAACAAAGACTTCTTCCAGAATTAATAAAATTTGCTCGACAACATTTCCAGTTCCAGCTGCCATGGACATGTCACAAGTTCACTAACTTGCGCAAACAAGTAATTGTCATTTAGTTTTCAAGCAATATTTTTTTTCGAGAGTACAAGCAATAATTTTTCACTAACTACACTAGAACAATAAGAATTGCAAACAACTAAATAAAAGTAAGAATGGTAACCTAGAGCAAACTGGTCGCCATGGACAACCAATTCCATACCCTACTACGACAGAAGGCAGTTCAACATTTGTTGTTATTTAGGGTGACATAAATTTCATTGGTTCTCATGATTGAATATCTTCTCTTTCGGGAATCAGGATGCCATAACACTTTCAGTAAACGCAAAAAACACTAAAGCTCCATTCTATGTTATGCATGTCTAATTCACAGAAAAATAGTTGGATATGTTCATAGATACTTGCCGTAGGTTCATTCATGCGAGCGTATGTATCACGAGGACCTCCCAAGCAAGCACCACAGTTAGGGCTAGCTGGTGTATCACAACCAGCCTCTTCAAATATCTGGGAGCAAGTTTTGCCACCAGATCCTGGTACAGGGAGGCTATATACATCCATCCACACCTAAAGGATAAAACATTCATCTCAGTAAACCCAAAAGGTAAGATGATTGTTTGAGTACTTTTTTGTAGCAAATCATCACCTTTTGCGTTGCAGGGACGAGAAAAGTGGGAACTTTGACCTTCTTACCCTGTATTAAGAAAATAATTGGTAATAAGTTATGTGCAGTAGGTAGAAAAACAGGAAGCATGGAGTACTGCGTTTTGAGTAGGACGATAGCACTGCAACATGTCAAACAAGTACATT